>JACVVK020000055.1:180000-270000 GCA_018292915.2 Batillaria attramentaria
TGGGGGAGGAAAGCCGGATAACCCGGAGAGAAACCCCCGATGAGCAGCCCAGTGGCCAGGAAAACCCGGTATGACATATCACTGGGCTCGAACCCACGCTTCATCGCCGTGACACTGGTGACGGCCGTTCAGTAGAGCAGCGGCTAAATCCGACGCGCTACCTATTAGACCACCGCTCACCCCCATGTTCTGTAATGAACCAGCATGTGAATAGTAAGTGTTGTAACATGTTTATTATTTTTCTTGTGGAGCTTGCAGCTCAGTGAGTGCGAGCGTCTTCGTTGCATAATAATAATAATAATAATAATGAGTATTGTACAGGCGCTTTACCCAATTTCGTGAATCAGCTCAAAGCGCCGCGAACTGAACCCAACATGCACGCTCACTTGAATCACACGCATTCTCTCACACACAGGACATAAACACATTACAATCACGTGGTGCGAAGGGTCAGCTCAGCTATTTAAATTTCGGAATTTAGAATTGCATTTATTTTTCAAATTTGGTGGGCTGAACATTTCCAAAGCAGAGAGGGGGAGGAAGCCGGAGTACCCGGAGAGAACCCCCGACGATCGGCATGTGCTGGTGTGTGTAACTGCGAGTGTATACATGTGTGTATGCTTGTGTGTGTGTGCGTTTCATGAACTGACTCGGGCACGTATACAAGTAGTCCGATTCACCTGACTCATGAGACAGATTCCTACATTCACAAAGGCCGTTTGGGGCATCGTGGGGCGGCGGGGATTTAACAGGTTACAGAGCGGTATTAGCTTCCGGGGCGGTATTCGCTTCCGGGTCATGTAGGCTAAATATAGTAGGAAATCTTTGCCTCTTTTAAAATTTGTGTGCAGAGTAAAAAATGACAATCTGGTGTTTTTTGTTGGCTTTGTAAACAAGTTTCATGCCAGGTAATAGTAAAATTAGGGAAATATGAGGCTGGACTGTTCGTATTCATGCGCGGCTGGCACAGGAGCCAGCAGACGACCGTGGAATGAGGGGGTATGTGGTCGCTGCCAACATTGCCAAAAAACGGAATACTGGAATTTGTTGAAATTTACTCTACACATGAGTCTATGGCTGCCTGATTTTTGTGAATTTTTTGGTGAATTTTAAAGCATTTCTAGGGTGTTATCTGCAACGTTATGTGTAAGAGGAATATATAGCGTTTTCCTCCAAATCTGCATCTGTGTTACGTAGCCTTTGACTGTGTGACGGTTGGGTGGCAGCTTGGGTTGGAATCAAAGGTGTGACAACCATAAGATCCTACCGAGACACTGCAGCCGTCAGAACCGTGTTTGCTGATGGCGGCTGGTACAAATTTTAACCCGCAGGATCGTAAATCAACGCTTGAAGTACTCATCTGCCCGAGCGTACAAAACCTTTCAACAAGCATTCGTTTTAAGGTTTGCTTTGTTGCTCCCTGCTGCCCGAACATGGATGCGGCGCCACGACCAGAAGATTTCCAACCGCGTTTTCCCGATAGTCAGTGTGCTACAAACTCTAGTCTGTACGAACTGGTACACAGGGATCATGACAACTTGGTGAGCTGACACCTTCGGCTGCCGTCTCGCCCCGCGTCAGTTCCGACGTCTGCCCTCACTGACTGACAACTGGTGATATACACACTGACACTTGATCAGTAATCGCCAGTAAATTTGCTGAGCGATCCTTCGGTGTTGTCCGGGTTGTTTCCGGCAGTTCGCCAGTTGTGCGCACTGACAGTTTCACTACACCTGACGAGTTTCACATTCCCACACCGTGAGCCGCAGGTGATACGAAAAACAGAGTTGTCTCCCCTAGAATTTGGGTTAATCTATAAAAAACGTTCAACTTCCGGTTTGAACTCAGGACTGAAGATTCGACTGAGTTCGAATTTTGGCACGGTTTATTGCGATGTGAAAAACTTTACATGATGAGTAAAGAACAACAACAGAATAATAAACAAAAAACTGGAAACGTGGCCTTGCATGAAGTAACAGGGGGACGGAAAAAGTGAAACCGATTAGATATTAAATCTTTATTTCAATACATTTCAAGTTGACGGGGAGTCCATTACAAAAGCTTCACCAAAGTCAGTACGGATTCTTCAAGCTAACAGACGGATTATGGCTGATAATAAATAATAACAATGATATTGATAACTATGTATTGTGTGGCTAATATCTTGACTGAATTGGCTCAAAGCACCGCGAACCGGCTGAACCCAACACGCACGCTCACGTAAATCACACTCATTCGCTCACACACTGGACATGAACATATTACTGTCACTCGCTGCGCAGGGTCAGCTCAGCAATTTAAGTTTCGGAATTTAGAACTGCATTCATTTTCAAAGTTTGTGGACTGAACATTTCGAAAGCAGAAGGGGAGGAAGCCGGAGTACCCGGAGCGGAGAACCCCCGACGATCAGCCCGAATGAACGGTGCTTCCTACGAGTAAGTTTCTGAATTTGGAATTGGCACTCGATCGCAGAATACTCGTAACCGGGCATGGCCTGCTGTATGGAATCTGCTATGCCACTGATCGGGGTTAGCTAGGACAAAACACAACCCGCTATATGACGGAAGTCCTCGTAACTGAGTTACGACAAGTGCTGCTAAATGTCTGAGTTATTCTTCTTTGGCAATGTAACACGCATCAAGTTCGCACATGAGACATCTCATATTCCTGTGCCCAAGGAGACAAGGTTAGACAAGGTCGATTGAGTAAGAATACAGAAATTCGTGACCATAATCTGTGCAGTTTTAGAAAAAGTATTACGAGATTACAGAAATAACTATGCTAATAATACCCACCGCCCCTCCTCCTCCAGCACGCACACACACACACACACACACACACACACACACACACACACACACACACACACACACACACACACACACACACACACACACACACAGAGAAAACAACCGACAACACCAACATCATCCCCCCTCCGCCACCCCCAATCCCGCCCCCCCCAAAGAAAAATAAAAAAAATAAAAAATAAAATAAAATAAAAATTAAAAAACATATCAAATGAAATAAATCAAATAAATAGATAAATAGAAGAAAATAAAAGGAAGAAGGAAAAAAGCATGCATGTCTATTTTAGGGTCATAACCTGAACGAGATTGTTGTTTTTGGATTAAACGTTCTTCATGTTGTCGTCATTGTTTCCGGATATCGAATGATTTCCTTACACTCTCACTGAAATCACTGAAAAACAACATTTTCCACCTGTTCATTCACAGCCTCATCGCCACACAAAGCTGTGAGTCAAGTCGATAGTCCATACACAAGCTGTGTTTGTGAGTCAAGTCGATAGTACATACATAAGCTGTGTTTGTGAGTCAAGTCGATAGTGCATACATAAGCTGTGTTTGTGAGTCAAGTCGATAGTGCATACATAAGCTGTGTTTGTGAGTCAAGTCGATAGTGCATACATAAGCTGTGTTTGTGAGTCAAGTCGATAGTGCATACACAAGCTGTGTATGTGAGTCAAGTCGATAGTACTAGTATATACATAAGCCGTGTTTCTGGGGTGGGTGGGTGTTTGGGGTTTAACGTCCTTTTCCACCACATACGGGTGACATCAAAGACGGGGCAACGATGAAAAAGCCAGCACAAATATTTGGCTCCAGCCGGGGTACGAACTCACGACCCGAGCATTGAGAGTCCAACGCTCTACCATTCGGCCACAACGGCTCCCCCTGTCTCTGTGAGTCAAGTCGATAGTGTATACATAAAAAGACCATACTTCAATCCCCCATACGAAACCGAAGACGACTAAATCCCCAAACCCTCTCCAAATCACAAGATGTCATGATTCACACTTATCGCCATTTGGTAAAAGGACATAAGCGTGTGGATTTGAGAGGCACTCAGGCCCTTTTACTAAATCAGCGGTAGATCATTGCAGATATGATCTTAGTTTTCTTCCGGGTCACTGTGATTAAGAGATACGTGTCTGGCGTGTATTACAATTCATTTCTCATAACAATAGTAGATCTGTTCGATACAAGGAACTGGTGGGTGAAGGAGAGGCCTGAACTGAAGCCTCAATGGCTACACACCGACAGTCGTGCACACTGACAATGTTATCTCAGGAGAAAGCCAAACTTAGATGAGACTCTAGTGGACGCAAAGGATTTATGATTAATGAAAAACAGGCTGGCACTGGCATCCAAAGTATTTTCAGCAACTGAAATTCAGATAAACTCTCTACCATTCAAGGGTAGAGGCGCCTTGAAACAGCTTTTTGTTTGAAAGTACCTTTTCCGTGGACAATGCCTCCTAACTCCCCATTCCCCACCTCCCCCCACACACACACACACACACACACACACACACACACACACACACACACACACACACACACGCCTTCCAACAACCCAGCATGAGAGCGTGAATTTTCTGCATTGTATTAGATCTATCTTGTAAACCTGTCATGACTGCTTGAAATAACGTGTGTGTTAGCCAGCAGGCCATAATGATGAATCATATAGTTCTGCCCACCACGTCCTGCCTCCGGCTGCCGAAGGGAGGCCACAGAAAGGCAGAACGTTAGTTTTGTTAGTAACGGATTTTGCTGTGCCTAAGTGGGTGTGCATATTTTTCTTTATAATTGACAAGTCACGTGCACATCCATTGGCAAACTGTTTGTTTCAGACACCCCCCTACGCCCCCCCCCCCACCCATAACACACACTCACACACATACACATACACACACACGCACACACACACACACACACACACACACACACACACACACACACACACACACACACACACACACACACACACACACACACACACACACACACACACACACACACACACACACACACACACACACACACTTCCTCCTTGGCAGACTGATCTTAGTTTCAGCACGTCGATTGTTGAATCACTTTTGCATGAATGCGAAAATACTTGGCTGGGTTTGTCCACTTGACCAGGAAATTGCATGATGCTCTGACTCCAGATCCAGCTTCGCACTCGGTCGGTGTCAGATCGGTAGGTGTCCATGCATTTCTCTTTTTCCTTTGTAAATTTTGATATTTGAAAATTGTTGATAGATAATCAATTTTTTTTTGTGTGTAAGGGCCCACTTTCCTTCCCTTTTTTACAGTACTTTTGGGGGGAGGTCGGTGATCTAATGGTTAAGAGACTTGTCACCAATGCGAGAGGTTAGGGGTTCGAGTCCCACTCGGGGCAAAGAATTTTCCCTTCTCGTATGTGGCACCGTCCATTCGGGCCGATCGTCGGGGGTTCTCTCCGGGTACTCCGGCTTCCTCCCCCTCTGCTTTGGAAATGTTCAGCCCACCAAATTTGAAAAAAAAATTGTGCAATTCTAAAATTCCGAAAATTAAATAGATGAGCTGACCCTTCGCACCACGTGATTGTAATGTGTTTATGTCCAGTGTGTGAGAAAATGCGTGTGATTCACGTGAGCGTGCGTGTTGGGTTCAGTTCGCGGCGCTTTGAGCCGATTCATGAAATTGGGTAAAGCGCTTATACAATACTCATTTTTATTATTATTATTGTTATTATTATTATTAAATACCAGGTGAATTCCAGGCAATGCCGCTTGCTTTATACATGCTATGCATAGCAATCGTCATTTTAAGGAATGACACTCGCGCGTCAGCCAGCTGGCTGAGGACTAGACAGTGGCTAACACAATTCATATTGGAAGAACTATCAAGTCTGCTATCGTTAAAAGACGTAACCTCTGGAGTGTTATCACTGTGTCTATCCGTGTCGGCTGGTGCCAGGAAAAGCAACACAATATCATGATAATTATGACGGAGACTGTTTTGGTCACTCGCGTCTCGAGCCCACTGTACAAACAGTAAATGGGGGGGGGGGGGGGGGAGGGCTACCCCAACTCTTTTGCCAGCTCCAGTGGTGCTCCTCCCAGGTCATGGGTGGAATCCACGGAGGGCTCGAAAGCTGGGGCAATTTTTATTATGCATGATGATGGTGATGAGGATGGTGTTAAGATGATGCTATGGAGGTCCGTGTAGTTTGAGACTGCGGGACAGGGCCGCATTCCATGCTTCCTGTCATAAATATCCCGGCATTAACCAGGCCCGGGAACTACAGCACCTGCGGTGCCGGCCGTGTAATCATCATACCAAGGGAAGCACCCCCAAAGTCGCACCCATGAAGTGGGTGAATCTCGGCTGTGTGGCAACAGCCTCCCCATTGGGCCCATAGCACACCCGCTCTGGGTAGGAGGCGACCTAGGTAGGAAAAGTCTCGCTTGCCTCGGCTGGGACTGGAACCCGGGTCTCCCGGTCCATGGTCCGAAGTGCTAACCACTACACTACGGGGGCCGGTAACAGTAAAATGTTTGTATGATAGTCTTAACAACCCTAAACAGCCGTTCTGGTATTCAAAAAGTCGACTTTTGGTTAGAAAAAAAAAACACGTTGTGTTGGATATGATTATTTTGGTTATTGTGACAGGGTGGGTGGGTGTTTAGGGGTTTAACGTCCTTTTCCATCACATTGGGTGATATCAAGGACGGGGCAAGGATAAAAAAGCCAGCACAAATATTTGGCCCCAGCCGGAATTGAGGCCAAAGTATACTTTCACTTTTAGAGGAAAACAATATTTCCTTTTACGCACACAAAATCTGCCCATTAAATAATCATACACAACACAACGTGTGTGTGTGTGTGTGTGTGTGTGTGTGTGTGTGTGTGTGTGTGTGTGTGTGTGTGTGTGTGTGTGTGTGTGTGTGTGTGTAACTTCTCCTAATTCTGTATTTGACCATGACCAATTAGCGGGTTAGGAATTGGTTAAGGTCAGAGTTAGAGTTAGTGTCACATGTACCTAGTGGTTATGGTGCAATCCCTATGCTGAGCAGACGACCGTAGTGCATTTGCAGGAGGTACAAATGGCCCTAGAGCTCGATCAATACCAACTCAGCGGCGCTCGATGGATTCTCGAGGGTGAAATTTCGTGTTTTATACTTACAGTTCCCTGGGGCTGATCTGACATGGGTGTAAGTGCTGATTCCGGGCCAGTATCCCGGCTGGTAATTTTGGTGACACTCTGCGTGCTTTGTGTGCACTTAACTTTCAGCCAGCCTTATCTGTAAGTGTGCCCTTTGCCGCGAGTGTGTGTGTGTGTGTGTGTGTGTGTGTGTGTGTGTGTGTGTGTGTGCGTGCGTGCGTGCGTGCGTGCGTGCGTGCGTGTGTGTGTGTGTGTGTGTGTGTGTGTGTGTGTGTGTGTGTGTGTGTGTGTGTGTGTGTGTGTGTGTGTGTGTGTTTGGAGGGCGGGGGGGGGGGGAATTCTAAATGGAGCAAAAGTGCACTTGACATTCCAACAAGAAAAAAAATCCTAAAAAAAACAACCAACCAACCAACCAACCAACCAACCAACCAAAACAACAACGACGACGACGACGACAACAACAACAACAACAACAACAACAACAACAACAACAACAACAACAACAACAAACCTCCCAAAAATAAAAACTGTAAATTTGTGTGAAGAAGAACACCATATGTCTGTACTTTTCGTCTTTCTGACGGCCTTTGCATGTGCTGGATGTTCTGAAACCTAAAGATTTATTTTGAGAACATGGTTTTGGATCAGTGACAGGGTACGCCGCAACTCATGTTGTGAAGTGTGTGTTTTCCTGCAGTAGGGTCAATTTTGAAAACCTACAGATCAATTCAGATAACATTTTCTTCGATCAGTAAAAGGTTATGCCACGACTAAAACCAAGTTCTCATCTTGTATGAAAACGCCCTTTTGTTGGGCTTGTTGCAGCGGAATGACGCGTTCCCGTGTGTAGCTTTTGTTTTGTCGTGTCGCTTATGAAGAAAGTTTGTTTTGTAAGTGGCACCACTGGACAGTACTTCAGAGTCATGATATTCACTGTTCACAGATGCTTTGGCTATTCTAGTTGGGTTTGCTATAATGGCGGAAAATGTGTGTCCGGCGGATGCCACTGTCCCGATGAGTACACAGGAAGGAGATGTACCATTTACAAGCGTGAGTGACAGTTGTTTTTTGGGGTTTTTTTTTTGTTTTTTGTTGAGCTAGTGTAGAACTCTCGTTGAAAATCATTTGTACACGCTGACAGGCTTGTGTAGTTTGATTGCGAGGTCGGCAGGCTGTAGTTGGTGATCTAACAAGAAACGTGGCTTATGACGTCACAATTTGATACTCGCCGATACAGTCATGTGCCGTGTTGTAGAAAAGGGCAAACAAATTGGCCGCAACTGCCTTCGTGTCCTAGATTTTGCGACAGAGCCATCGACTGATCTAGGGTGAGAGCACAGACCTAAAAAAGATAGACCCCCTGCGGTGCTGGAAGTGTGACGCCGCCGCGCGCCATGTTGCGAGTACCTGGAAGTGTCAGACGCTATCAGCTGTTTACATAGGTGATAGCGCGCATAGCATTGGCCAGACGCTATCAGCTGTTTACATAGCGCGCATAGCATTGGTCCGCTTTATCTTACGTCACATTTCTGATGACGTCTTTCTAAAGAACTTTGTATTTCGAACGAGGCGTCCTGTACACAGAGCATCTGAGATCTGGTATTCACAAGATGGCCGCGATAGCGACACTCGCAAGCAGCGGTGGCAGCGTGCGGCGGTGGGTCTATCTTTTTTAGGTCTGTGGGTGAGAGCAACATTACCATAACATTTTCAAAAGAATCACCCAACCGTTGCGATGCTAAATCCTCGGCTGCCTCAGCCAGTAACCATAGTCACAGCGGAATCACAGCGGCTGCTGTTGAGTTAGTCCGGGCGACTCTGTCGTTTTCGTAGGATTTCTCGTGGGTTCCGTGAGCAACTTCAAATAACGTAGGCAAAACTCATCCAATGTGGATAGAAAGATGCATAGGCCTATGTACATTCATATTTGTAGGAGATATGCAGTATAATTTATATGTATTTTCGTTGCGCATATGCCCCCCCCCTCCCCCCCGCTCCATGGTTGAGCTGCTTATACTGAGTACTCTCCCCGACCACCACGACATTTTCTCGATTTCAGTGAAAAAGAAACCGTTGATCCACCAAGTGCAGGCCCGTCTGTCCCACTGGCCCAGAACTGGACCAATGGCTGGGAAGGAGAACTATAGTATTCTGGCGGAAGCCAGTCATCAGAGAACACAGGAAGACACCACCTTCATCTGGTCAAATCGCAAGTAGGCTCGATCTCTGTGTGTGTGTGTGTGTGTGTGTGTGTGTGTGTGTGTGTGTGTGTGTGTGTGTGTGTGTGTGTGTGTGCTAGCTTTGTCTGCCACTGATGTTGTTCTTCCTGTTGTAATTGTGTCCGCCACCCCCAACGACGAACTCTATTTCAATTTTTGCTCGTATCGTGCTGACGTAGTACATTTCTGTGTGTTTTCTTGATGGCGTTTTTCTTGTTCTTGTTCTTGTTGTCGTCTTTTTCTTCTTCTTTTTTTTAAATAGAGATTTCAACCGGCTGACGACCACGGCATCTTGTGAGTACCTTCCAGAGGCCCTTGGTCGGAACGTTGTGCAACCGGGTGAAGTAGCTTCTGCAAACGTCAATATCCTTCTCACGAAGCAACCACCGGCTAGCTGTAAGAAATAGCAGAACTGGTATATAGAGAAATACAGTAGATAGAGGATTAGGTATAGGAATGTTTGTCAGTTGTGAGCCAAAGTTTCCGAGGTAAGCCAAACGGCACGTAAAGATTGCATGGACTAGCATGGACTCGCGATACACAATGGACTACAAGATAAAGATCGTGACCAAAGCTGCAAAGCGTCGACTCTTTTGCTGGTGAGCTTTGCATAAAACTTGGGGTGCTTCCCTTGGTATGACACGTCTTATGATGTGGATGATTACACGGCCGGCACCGCAGGTGCCGTAGTTCCCGGGCCTGGTGAACGCCGGGATATTTATGACAGGAAGCGTGGAATGCGGCCCTGTCCCGCAGTCCCAAACCACATCGACCTCCATAGCATCATCTTACCATCATCCTCATCTCCATCATCATGCATAATAAAAATTGCCCCAGCCTTCCAGCCCTCCGTGGATTCCACCCATGACCTGGGAGGAACACCACTGGAGCTGGCAAAAAGAGTTGGGGCAGCAAAAAAAAAAAAAAAAAAAAAAAATTGGGGGTCAACAGAAACGCACAAATCTTACCTATCCTTGAGTTTGAAATTTTCACATGAAGAAATGAGACATAGTATTTTTAGAGCTATTATACACTTTATGTCTTTGTGATCATTTATCCAAACAAATATAAAGGCAACCGGACACCCAGCTCTTAACCCGTCAGTATCTTCCGGATGAAAACACAAAAACACTGTCTCTGGTTTCAGATGCTGCGCGACGCGTGAACCGTGTCATAAGTAAGAACTACACGAGGCCCTGTCCTTTGTCGCCGACTGGTGGAGAAACCGGATTCTACGCCTGCACTGTCGACGAAAAGAACTTTAACCTGAACATTGAAACCGGAGACATGTAAGTGACATTGTCTGATCTGAGTGCAATGATCGTGTCATTGCTCCTTTGTTTCTACCTTTCATTGAAGGTGTTGTTCAGGGATATCCGCCCCCCCCCCCCTCTGACAACATCCTCAATTTTGTTAAGGGGGTCAACTTATTTTATAAAATATAGTCCCTTCAAGTGTATAGTCTCTCATTGACCTCCGTGTGTTCAATGTTGAAGTCCTGAAAGAAACTTTTCTTTTAAACCAGACAGATCAGATTTTTAATATATATTTACATCTTGTCTTACGGAATGACCCTTTACCTTTTTAATAACTTGGCAGAGGAGGACTTTGCTCAGCCGCGAATTAGCCTTTGTTGCTTGCGCGGCGTTAAGCCCTAACTAACTAACTAACTAACTAACTAACTAACTAACTAACTAACTAACTAACTAACTAACTAACTAACTAACTAATTGTTTCTACCTCTTGAACGATTTAAAACGTCTGTATTGTCACGATGTTTTCTTGTTATTTGTTTTGTGTTTCTTTTTTATTTGGTTTTGTTTTGTTCTTGCTTTTTTTTAAAGTCTGAAAGTGACGTTCACTACAGCAAGCCGTGATCGCACCGTGCGCAACCAGCAGTTTCAGGGACCAAGCAGCTCCTTGTCAGTCGAGTTCAGATTTGACTTTGACCGCCCTGAACACTGTCATGGAGATGAGACAATGCTGAACGTTTCTGATGTCACCGAGGTGAGTCGGATTGTATTATTATTATTATTATTATCATTATCTCCAAACATTTCACCAACATATTGATCAAAACCCGTTTTTTTCTGTTAATTAAGTTTTGTGTGGACTGAGAAGCCAGACTCAGACTCAGACTTAGATCATTTATTGCGTAGGCATTAATGCCCTTTGCAAAAGGGGTAAGGGGGGAAGGGGGCATCACAAAGCCATGCCGGCATAAATATGTCATACATCAAACAGACGAAATGCGACAAGGGTTTCAAGTCACCCAAGATAAGAGAGGGAGGAAGCCAGAGAACCCTAGAGGCCTTTCCCGCCAGAGCCGTAGAGGTGAAACATCTGACGTTCCAGGAGGAACTTGAACCCACATCCTCTCGCATTGTTTGCGGGGATTTTTTTTTACCGCCACCTCTTCGGTATCATTATTATTATTATCATTATTATCATCATCATCATCACCACCATCACCATCATCATTACTATTATCATTATTATAATTATTATTGTTATCGTCGTCGTCGTCATCATCATCGTCGTCGTCGTCATCATTATAGGAGCCACTGAAGATTGAGTGGAGTGGATGGAAAGACGCACTGTCTGGAATGCTGCGTTATGCTGTCGAGGTCTTCCCCCTGTCGAAGGCCGCTAACAACCAGCTTGAGATACGACAGCCTCTCAAACCCATCTTTGGCCCGATAGAGGTGAGCTCACCAGAAGTCTCATCATTGTTGTTGTCGTTGACATCATCGTCGTCATTATGAATGCCCCAATAAAGTTATTATCATCGCCATCATGGTCCTGGTTGTACACCCTGATATATCCTAGCTGTTGTAATTATGGGATGCTTGCAAGAATATACAGTTGTACGACAAAATCAACAAAAAATATTACCATTGAATTAACGATGAAATAAATATTAACATAATGTCAATATTAACATGATGTTGTACCTTATCAAACTACTTTCTTAGTCTGTTTTATTGTTCTTAGTGTCTTAGCATTTTAGTTAGTAAGGTTAATTAATGTGATGTTATTAGCATTTAAGTGCGAGTGACTGTAATATAAGTGAGCAAGTAACAGCATGAATGTACGTGTGATTGCAAAGCAGCTCTTTTAAAACCACAACGAATTCCTAATGTTTATACGTATGGCAATAAAGTTATGTTTATGTTATGTTACGTTGTAGTGTAAACGTCCATACATCGTGATCGTTTCTGAAGCCATCACATTATTGATTCATTCACGGGCGTCCGGCTGTGAGTCACTGGAGAATCTCCGATTCTTTATATTTACTGATGTCATTGTGAGCCATGCCGAATGGAAAGAACTCTTCCTAACAATTCCCTTTGGGGTGGAATATCTGGTCATGAGGCTGTTGCTCAGGGTTTGTTTTTTGTTTTGTTTTGTTTTGTTTGTTTTTTGTTTGTTTGCTTGCCGTCTGTTGCAAACTACAATCATGTGCATTTCCAACGAGACTTTTGTGTTGTTGTTGTAAACGGGCATTAGGGGAGCCGGGGTGGTCGAATGGTAGAGCGTTGGACTTCTAATGCCCGGGTCGTGAGTTCGATCCCGGCTGGGGCCAAATATTTGTGCTGGCTTTTTCATCGTTGCCCCGTCTTTGATATCACCCTATGTGGCGGAAAAGGACGTTAATCCCCCAAACACCCACCCACCCCCTAAACGGGCATTACTTTGAAAAACCCTTGCCCAAAGCACCATCTTTGAACTTTCCCTTCAGATAAACCACTCGAGGTTGCCGGTTAGTGTGAACTACACGCCTCCAGAAGCAGGCATGTACGCCGTCATACTGGAAGCCACGGACCGCGCCAACAACTCCCAGTACGTCCGCCGCCTCGTCCTCTACGATCCGACCTCCCGCGTGACCTCTGACCCTGACCGCCGTTTCTACGTCAGTTCCGCCTGTCCGTTGGGAGACTTTCGTTACCAGGGCAACAGGAGCGTCCCGATCGTCGCTAACTGGACAGGTTATTTCAGGTGACATAATCCATTTGATTATTTTAATGCACTGTGGATTCTATACATTTCAGGGCAGCAAATTCTTCCAGAAAGTTTTTTTTTTTTCCTCCTAGCCAAAACGGACGATGGTTCCAGCAAAAGGACATATCTGTTGGTATAGCCTCGAGAGCGCAGTTTTCTAACTCTAGTGATGCGACGTCTTTGCCTCCAGTGGGAAATTTCTCACACACTGAAATAGCTGATTTTTTTTTTTTTTTGCCCTGCACATGCCCAAGGATTTGGTTAAATATACGCCATCGACCGGGTCAAATCTGCCATTTTTCAAGAACCAAACATGCCTCTTTTCATCCCTTCTGACAAAAGGAGGTGGCGGTCAAATTCACTTTTAGGACACACAAACAGTCCAGGAAAACAAGGGAAATTCATTTAAATAATACTGGTCCTCTTACTTCAAATCTTTCTCACTTGAATACCGACCTGTCACCTCCAGGAACACGCTGCACGAAGAGGAGGGTTTGCTGGGAGAAGTTCGTGAGTTCCCGGTGAGGCTGGAGGGATCTATCAGGGCCATCAGACGGAACTCTGACATGGATGACCACGAAGGAAAAAGAACTGTGGAGGCCATCCCGAACGTCAAAGGAATAGGTAAGTTTCTCAAACCAGAACCTGTTTGCTTCTTTTTTGCCCCCCCCCCCCCCCCCCCATGGCGGACATACAAGTAAATTATTCTGTTTGCGTACTTCGATAACGTTGTGTATTCAGGTTTGGCTTACCTGGCGTTTCTTTTGTTGCCTTTGGGGAGCCGGGTTGGCCGAATGGTAGAGCGTTGGACTTCTAGTGCTCGGGTCGTGAGTTCGTATCCCGGCTGAGGCCAAATATTTGTGCTGGCTTTTTCATCGTTGCCCAGTCTTTGATATCACCCGCATGTGGTGGAAAAGGACGTTAATCCCCAAACTCCCACCCACCCCACCCCACCCACCCACCCACCCTTCGTTGCCTTTGTTTTGGTCGAAGCTGATTCTGCATCTATTTTGCTACGGTTGTGATGACTACTCTCCCTTCCCCGCCCGCCCCTCTTTCACTTAAATCATTAGTTTGTGGAACGTGTCTCTTTCACTTAAATCATTAGTTTGTGGAGCGTGTCTCTTTCACTTAAATCATTAGTTTGTGGAACGTGTCTCTTTCACTTAAATCATTAGTTTGTGGAACGTGTCTCTTTCACTTAAATCATTAGTTTGTGGAACGTGTCTCTTTCACTTAAATCATTAGTTTGTGGAACGTGTCTCTTTCACTTAAATCATTAGTTTGTGGAACGTGTCTCTTTCACTTAAATCATTAGTTTGTGGAACGTGTCTCTTTCACTTAAATCATTAGTTTGTGGAACGTGTCTCTTTCACTTAAATCATTAGTTTGTGGAACGTGTCTCTTTCACTTAAATCATTAGTTTGTGGAACGTGTCTCTTTCACTTAAATCATTAGTTTGTGGAACGTGTCTCTTTCACTTAAATCATTAGTTTGTGGAACGTGTCTCTTTCACTTAAATCATTAGTTTGTGGAACGTGTCTCTTTCACTTAAATCATTAGTTTGTGGAACGTGTCTCTTTCACTTAAATCATTAGTTTGTGGAACGTGTCTCTTTCACTTAAATCATTAGTTTGTGGAACGTGTCTCTTTCACTTAAATCATTAGTTTGTGGAACGTGTCTCTTTCGGAGAGTAAAGGAAGATCCAGTGAAAGTACTTTTTTTACTTTCTTCAAAAAAAGGCGTGTGACGGACCTCCATAGCATCATCTTACCATCATCCTCATTTCCATCGTCATGCATAATGAAAATTGCCCCAGCTTCCGAGCCCTCCGTGGATTCCACCCATGACCTGGAAGGAACACCACTGGAACTGGCAAAGAGTTGGGGCAGAAAAAAAGGCGTGTGTCCCACCATATGCTAAGATGCTGGCTTTACTTTCTGTAATTGTTCAACCAACTTCCGTTCACCCCATGAAACCAGTTACATCTACGCTGCACTAAGGGGAAAAAAAAAACGTGTTTGTGCTTCAGTGAACTTTCAAGTGGCCTACTCCAAACACCGCGACAGCGGCAAACAGGAAGAACCGCAAGAGAGCGACTGGAAGAATGTCGGGCTGTCCCAAACCTATACTCTGCCGGAAGCTGTCAGCACGCTTGCCTGTGGTGGGGACACGGTAACGTTGTGGGTGCGCGCGAGCGACGTCATGGGCAACCAGATGGAGGAGACAACTCAGGTCACTTTCGACGAAACTCCGCCAGAGGTGGAGCTGCCCGAGTTAGAGATGAACGCGCCTGTTTCTGGTGTCCCCTTCAGTTCCGTGTACGTCTTTTTTTTTCTTTTTTTTAATAGTTACGCATATGTTTAGTTACCTGGACCCGTGTATGTGCGTGCGTGCGTGCGTGCGTGTGCGCGCGTTCGTGCGTTCGTGCGTGTGTGTGTGTGTGTGTGTGTGTGTGTGTGTGTGTGTGTGTGTGTGTGTGTGTGTGTGTGTCTGTGCGTGTGTGTGCGTGTGCGTGCGTGCGTGCGTGTTTGAGAGAGAGATAGAGAGTTTTGTTGCTTAAGAGTTTTGTTGCTTAAGAGTCTCTTGCGTGAGAGAGAGAGAGAGGCAATGACAATGACAATGATCCTTTATTTATCAACGGTAAAGCTATTGGCACAATTACCGTTTCCAAACTTGCAGTTGCTGCTCTAAATTAGAAGAGAGAGAGAGAGAGAGAGAGAGCACATGTACTACTTTAATCTTCAACCTTTTTTCTTTTCTTTTTTGCAGTTTCCACTTTCACACCAGAGATGTGGAGTCTGGCATCGCCTTTGTCAACTGGACCTTCACACGGTCAAACGGAAACGTTCTCTACCAGGAGAAAGTTCAGCCCAAACTCACCAAGGTATGTCTACAAGTGTAGAGCCAACGCCATCTTCGCCACATTTTGTAACCCTCGCCACTTGGCTTGTTTGACACATCGCTTGGGGCGGTCGGTGGCCTTGTGGTTAAGAGACGTGTCACCAATGCGAGAGGTCAGGGGTTCGAGTCCCACTCGGGGCAAAGAAATTTTCC
Organism: Batillaria attramentaria; assembly: GCA_018292915.2. Taxonomy (NCBI): domain Eukaryota; kingdom Metazoa; phylum Mollusca; class Gastropoda; family Batillariidae; genus Batillaria; species Batillaria attramentaria. Next base: position 196,233 of record JACVVK020000055.1, read on the forward strand.
ATCTCGTATTAGGCGTTGGGACGCACCCAAATTACTGCTTAAAAAATCGTTTCCGTGGACAGGTTTTCTAAAGTACACAAAAATGGGTGATTCTAGATGTATTTTGTGTGCTGAATCCAAATCTGAAGATATCTCACCTGTAACGATTCGCATTTTTTTAGTATCGTCATTTTCTATTTTTAGTACTTGTACTTTTGACTGTGCGCACCTGGCGACAAACAAACTTATGGCATTCTTTATAATTCATGGTAATTTTGTTCAGTTTGTTGAAAAACAAACATTCTGGACACGTGAAACAAATCTAAGAGCCTATGGGTCTTGTGAAAGACTTTGAAAAAGAGATAAAGACATAATATCTCCCCATTTGGGGTGTGGATGAATGTCAAGTAATACATCATACATGATTCTGAAATTTACACAAATACATGTATAACGAAAGAAATCACAACAAAACCAGAAAGCACATAGCATGATAAAAGAGACAATGGCTCATATACATGTGCAAGGTGCACAAAATGCTAGCATAGCCACAGCACCATTGACGTTATGGACAATACAGGTTGTGCATAACAACGCCGATCCCAAGTGACAGAACGGAAATTTATAAAGCCACAGAGTTAAAACCCAACCAAACCCACCCCACTTATGTTTAAAAAAAATACATGTCTTCTTCAACCTGTTTTCTCCTTTGCAGGACTGTCCACCGGGGAATTTTCGCACATGCTACTGCACACGCCAGAGGAACAGTAAATGCTTTCTCGTCGACCAATCGTACGCTTTGAACAACTGTCACGTGACGGTGGAGAAGGAGAAATTGTCTACAGAACAGATCACTGTCAAGTGGGAAGTCTTCAACATGGCTGGGCTCGTCTCCTCTGGTACAATGCTGGTAAGAAGTACATGTAATATAATCTGAGTATTGCAATTCGCGATTAATCCAATTTGTGTGTGTGTGTTCGTGTGTGTGTGTGTGTGTGTGGGGGGGGGGGGTTCAGCAAACGGCATGAGCATTTAAGGACTCAAAGATTTCCCAAGCTAGAATAAACCTAGTAGTAGTAGTAGTAGTAGTAGTAGTAGTAGTAGTAGTAGTAGTAGTAGTAGTAGGAGGAGGAGGAGGAGGAGGAGGAGGAGTTGTAGTAGTCGTCGTCGTCGTTGTAGTAGTAGTATCATTATTATAATTCTCTATTCATAACTGTTACTTTTCCAGAAAGGAGATCTCACTGCTCTGAACGGAACCGAAGAATGTAAGCAATGACACACATTTCATTTTATTTATCTAAAAAATATCATACACTGGATCTGAATGCCACACAATTCCTTGCTTTTTTTGGGTTTTGTTGTTGTTGTTGTTGTTGTTGTTGTAAATTTGTACTTTCTGTGAACATGAGTTAGTGACTATGTCCTCTGAATGCTACATGTGAAGTGTTTGCCTAATGAACCACGTGCAGCCAGTTCACTCGTACATTCGCTGCGTTTGTTGGGCATTATGTATTTGCGCTCGCTACATAAGATAATGTTGTGATATATGCAAAACAGACTTCCCGCCTCAGAACGTGCGCAGTGAGTCCATCACGACCAATGGGGTCAGCTTGATGTGGACACATCCGCCCAGTTGTTTCCGCCGCACAGCCATCTGGGTAACCGTCACTGACGACGATGGAAATGAATTCAAGGTAACGGAGGATGTATATCTCTACCGTTGAATAGTCAAAAGGGCGTAAGTGTTTTTCAAGTCGATAGCGCTTGAATCGTTTTGCCAAACGAAGGTACAGATGTTGTACTTTTTAATATCTTCTATGAACAGTGTCAGTAGATAGTGTGTTTTGTAGCGAATCTTGTAAGCAAAATAAAATGTTGGTGTTTCTTCAATACCTTTTTTTTGGGGTGGGGGGGGGGATCTCCAGTCATGTGTTCTGGTGTGCGTCATTCATCAGATTCATTGGAAATGCATTACAACGTATTTACTTACGACTCAGCTGAATTTTCTTGTATCCAGTTCTGGTGGTAGTTGAACTAATACATAAGTAGCCCATGGTCAGCCTCGTTTCGTTGTCTCTTCCTATTTTCCGGCCAAGAAACGTTATGATCAAAGACCCGAGAGTGACAACAGGGAGAACTTAGCTCTCTTTCTTTGTATCGAAACCATGCATGTAGTTCTAAGGTAAGAAGAATGTTGACATGCGTTGGGGTGGGTTGGAGGCGCTAAAACTAGTCTCCCATCTTATGCTCAGCCACAACAAAGGAATTGTCTGTATTTATAAGGGTGTTTTGGGTGATATCAAAGACGAGGCAACGATGAAAAGGCCCCAGAAAGGAAATTCGACCTCACGACCCGAGCATTGGAATTCCAACGCTCTACCGTTCGGCCACCTCGGCTCCCCGTCTATATTAATTTGTAAGTCTAGGGTCTTTGGGTACAACCAACCCTCTTTACCCTTTGTGTTCGGGTGTTCCAGAGGAAGGTGCATACGGAAGCCACCCAGTTTGACCTCACAGGACTAGAGCCGGGGACACAGTACACTGCGCATCTCACCACCAACTACGATGGACAGATGAGTGAATCGCAATCCTTTGTTTTCTCCACAGGTAAGCATGCTGCATCTGTTCCTGTATACTACTACAAACAAAACTGACACACGCGAAACAAACAAATTACTACAACTCCAATGACACTGTACGTTTATATTGTTGTTGTTATCGCTTTTGTTGCTCAGAGGCGATGATTCACAAGCACGTCCTTTACACACAATTAAACGCATTTTTTTTTTTGTTTCCTTTTTCTTGTCCTTTTTGTTTCTGCGCGGCGTTAAGCCCTAACTAACTAACTAACTAACTCCTTTTTTTGTTTCAGTTGAAGAAAATGGTTTGGGTGACGGAGCGATAGCTGGCATCGTTATAGGTCAGTAATCATATCAAGAAAATAAAACTTTGCCCAAAACCTACCACTCAAAGGGAACGAATAGGGAAGTGGGCGCTGCAAGGGAGAGAACTGTGCCTGTAATGGAAGAGTGATTTTTAAATTTAAAAAAAAAAAAAAACTTTATTATCCCTTTCGGGAAATTCGGGCTACTTCCCCCGGGGAAAACGCGTCGCCGCGGTGCAGCGCCACCCAATGCCTATCCTATATTTTTTACAATTTTGCTAGGGGAGGGAAGCCGGATAACCCGGAGAGAAACCCCCGATGAGCAGCCCAGTAGCCAGGAAAAACCGGTGTGACAAGTTCGACCTGGGCTCGAACCCACGCTTCATCGCCATGACATTGGTGACGGCCGTTCAGTAGCGCAGCGGCTAAATCCGACGCGCTACCCATTAGACCACCGCACACCACTAGATCTAGCAGATCCCAGCACAGAAAAAAAAAACAATGTTAGGAAAGAGGGTGGGGGCCGGGGGGTGGGGGGGGGAGCGAAATTGGTGAAGGTCCCCCATGCCATCAACCAGCATGTCCCTCACAGCTCCATGGTGCAATGGAAATGAGTCCAGCTTGTGTAGTGGCCAGTGAGGACAGCTGTTTGGGCCACACCTGAAGGTAGCACCAAAGACATTGGTAGCACTACCAAACAGTACGCAAGCACCACAATGAAGTGGCGTCGCTTGTTGAAAAAAAAAAGCGTCCTTTTCTACACTGACATCGGATTTCCGTTCTTTGGCAGATTGTTTGATGGACGATCGAACACTCGAAATGATTCAGATGTTTCTTATTCATTAACCGACCTGCGGCGGTCGGTGGTGTAGTGCTTAGGAGACTTTGCCACCTATGTGAGATGTCAGGTTCGAGGCCCACTCGGGACAAAGTATTTTGTCTTCTCTACGTGGCTTCGTTCATTCGGGCTGATCGTCCGGGGTTCTTTCCGGGTACTCCGGCTTCCTCCCGCTCTGCTTTGGAAATGTTCAGCCCACAAAATTTAAAAATAAAGTCAATTCCGATTTCCCAAACTTAAATGGCTGAGCTGGCCCTTCGCACCACGTGATTGTAATGAGTTCATGTCCAGTTGTGTCAGAGAATGCGTGTGATTCACGTGAGAATGCGTGTGATTCACGTGAGCGTGCGTGTTGGGTTCAGCACGCGGCGCTTTGAGTCAATTCGAGAAACAGGGTAAACACAATACACACATATTATTATTATTATTATTATTCAGGTCTGTGTATTGTTTCAAGGGGGAAGACCCCCCCGTGGTATGGCCCATGCCATGAACCATTCACAGTCGAGCATTTTGTAGTCTCGTGCGTGGATCTCGCGGAGATCCGCGACAAGTACTTCTCTGTGGATTCATTGAAGGTGTTGTTCAGGGACGTCCCCCCTGACAACATCTTCAATTTCTTAAAGGAGACAAACCTGTTTTTATAAAATTTAATTCAAAATTTATAGTCTTTCATTGACCTCCGTCCGTTCAATTTTTAAGTCTTGTAAGAAACCTCTCATTTAAACCCAGTAGATTTTTAATATATATTTACATCCTGTTTTATTGTATACCCCTTTTATTTTTCATGACCTGGCAGAAAGGGACCTCGCTTTGCCGCGAAATAGTCTTTGTTGGTTGCGCGGTGTAAAGCACTAACTAACTAACTAACTAACTAACTAACTAACTAACTAACTAACTAACTGTGTATTGTTTCAGGCTTACTCGTGCTTGTGGTGGCGATTGCTGCACTTGTACTGATGTCCCGATCTCAGAGGGTGCGAGACACAGTCCGTTCTGTGAGACCGGGATCCGCGAAGTTCAGCAGCTCGATGAAGCAGGACCTGGTGGAGATCTGTGTCAGAACAACACACGTGGACAATCGGGTGAGAACTTGCTACTTACACAGGTAAAACAGTGCATCATCGGTGGCTCAGCTGGTAGCCCGTACAAATTTAGCGCTGTGTTAGGCCATTGTCAGATTTGAGGTTATTTTTATGTGTGTCCAAACAAAGAGCGAACATGGTGTTTTTTTCCCCGTGTTTCTCGTGTGACATACGGCTACAACATGCCTTTGTCCTAATTTTTCCAGAGCGTGTTTTCCGTGTTTGTTCGAACAAAAACGTCTCCTGCTGCGAGAATAAGTGCTATATGATTATTATTATTATTATTATGAGCCGTGCGGACTGGCCATCACCACTGTCGCGGCGAAAGACTTCGCCGATTCGTTGGATCCCAGGCTGAAAAATAGGTTGTCCTCCAGCGCGGTTGCACATTTTCGTGTCCCACATCCGTCACTAATTTTTTTTTTCTTCTATCACCAACAGCAGGAAGGTATTGACAATCATGCAGCGGTCTTGGACGACAACGACGACTCGTACCTGTACCTCCAAGGTAGTCAGTCCTGGGACCTACCGGCGGAATGGAGAGTGGAAAGGAGACAGCTCACGCTTCTGGACCAGATCGGCAATGGCAGGTTTGCCGAGATCTTCAAAGCCTCGCTGAAGACATCAGACCCTGACTCCCAGGATCTCACAGTAGCGGCTAAGATACTGAAGGGTAAGCGTGGCCTAGTCCGATTCATCTGACTCAGGAATGGGCCTGCGTCACTTTAGTCTATAGAGTTCGCCTTTTCCACCACATACGGGTGATATTGAAGACGGGGCAACGACGAAAAAGCCAGCACAAATAATTTATTTGGCCCCAGTCGGGGCCGTTTCATGATGCACGAGAGCATTTGGGTTGCATTTTGCTTGTTGCATTAATTATTAACTTCAGTTTTTGCATTCTAGCTGTGGGATACAAATATAGTAACTGCCGGCTGCGTTACGTTACTTTTTATTCGATATATATTTATGAGTTTACCGGTGTTCAGCTTAACTATATATGCGTTGTGATGTGTTGCAGCTAACTTTAATGAGAATGACGCCAACCGCATGATGGTCAAAATCCGTTTCTTTGCTACAAGGCTTGGTTACCACGACAACGTGCTGCGTTTCCATGGAGCTGTGCTGGACAACGTACCCTGTAGGTCACTAGTGTATCTCTTTAACTTTCCTAGAGGGCCTTTGGGTTGGAGAAGTATAAAGGAGTTTCCTTAAGCAAAAAAAAAAAAGTTAATTTATTGCTGACACTGACATCAGAGACTGAATTGTGTTTTTGTCAAACCGTAGGCGTGCTACATGATTATGATTATGATTATGATTGTGTGTGTGTGTGTGTGTGTGTGTGTGTGTGTGTGTGTGTGTGTGTGTGTGTGTGTGTGTGTGTGTGTGTGTGTAGTGGGCCCCACTATGCTGGTGGAGTACTGTGAGTGTGGCCAGCTGGACAAGTGGCTGCAGAACCTTGATGGGATCACCGCTGGCGACAAGATGGACACGCTTTGTCGATTCGCCTTGGAGATCGCATGTGGCATGCACTACTTGGCATCACAGAAGGTTAGGCAGACTTGTAGTAGTACTAGTTCTTGTAGTAGTAGTAGTAGTAGTAGTGGCATCAGTAGTAGAAGTGGCAGTACATGTAGTAGTAGTAGCAATAGCAGCAGCAGCAGTAGTAGTAGTAGTAGAAGCGGCAGCAAGAGTAGGACTTAGTAGTAATGGTTGTAGTTGTTGCCGTCCTTGTTGGCTGTTGTTGTCGTCGTCGTCGTAGTAGTAGTTGTTGTCATTCTTGTTGTTGTCGTCGTAGTAACAGAAATAGTAGCAGGAGTTATAGCTGTAGTGGTGGTAAGGGTTGTGGTGTGTATTTAAGTACCCCCTCCCCTGTCTGGGCTCATCTTTGAAAACATGAAAAATTGTGATAACGTGCAATTTTGTGTGTGTGTGTGTGTGTGTGTGTGTGTGTGTGTGTGTGTGTGTGTGTGTGTGTGTGTGTGTGTGTGTGTGTGTGTGTGTGTGTTGCCATTACTAAACCCACACATCTAGCTTTGTGACTTGATTGCTCAAACATACCGCTCTGTGTTGTATGAACGCCGATATACACATACTTGTCATGATTTATGAATACACAATGTCGTCTTACAGATCGTCCATGAGCGTCTGGCTGCCAGAAATGTCCTGCTGACCCTTGACCTGCGTGTGAAGCTTGCTGGGTTGGGACCACAGGAGGAAAAAGGAAAAGTGAGTAGAGACAGAAGGTCAGAAGCCCCTCATATTCCACATGGAAATCATGCAGAAAGTCCACTTAGCGTTCTTCTTTCAAAAGCTGGTATTTGACGCAGATAGATTTCCATCTGTTAGCCACTGCTTGTAGCTCCGCATCTCTCTCTGCTCTTGTTGTTTTGTGTTTGCTTTCTTTGATTATACAGTGTAGTCAATATTTCTGTCATTCAGCAACAGCAAGTTAGAGTATACTACACGTTCAAAGACTGTTATCATTGGAAAAAGGTCAACATTGTCATTTGTTTGTGACCATCTATACATGATATAGAAATGAACAGTGTCTGTCTACGCATTGAAAAACCTAATTTATTGCTCTCACATCGCGATCAAAATTCGTGCCTGTACCAACGGGGATGCCGGAATCATTATGGCAGGAAAAAGTCTCGGAAATTAGAGTTCAACCTCTTTTTCCACCACGTTTCGCCAAACGGGAAGACCACAAAACACTTACTGCACAGATCACATCATCGGCTCTGGCTGTACCCAGGGCTACCCGAAAAACAATCCGATGGGAAAGAAAATCTCGGAAAATCGGAGTTTAACGCCCTTTTCCACCACGTATCGCCAGACAGGGAGACCAGAAACGCTTACTACTCAGATCACATTGTCAGTTTCGGCGAAGCCGGTTACATCGGCTCACACTGGTTACATGTAATTTCAGATGTCTTACCTGTTGCATAAAACCTAAAAATGTAGCAAGCCATGATCTTGTCTTGCCCTGTACGACCATACACTTCATGGACTGACTGATATCTGTATCTTACAGGACACTCCAATCCCAGTGAAATGGACGGCCCCAGAGATATTAGAGGGCAAAGCTGCAAATGAACAGAGTGATGTATGGTCGTATGGAGTCACCCTGTGGGAGATCTTCAGTCTTGGTAAGACAATCCTACCAAAGGGTCCAAACACCATGGGTTTGATAAACACCTAGGTATTTTTAGTTTCATCAAAGTTTGCTTTTTTACATTAAACTCTGTCAGTCAATAGTGGTATAACAGCCACAATATTGCGCTCAGTTTTACGTCAAACTCTGCTTTCAACACTATGGTATTACTGTTAGTCTTCACACAGAATATTACTTGAGTGAGATTTTGGTGTGTTTGCCAGAAGGGGCGGAGCGAGGCTAGAGGGTCGATTCTCAATAACAGACTCCAGCACATGAGTACTTTTATCATGTTATTTAAATCTTTGCAGGCAAACTGCCGTATCCTGGCGTGCGACCAGCAGACGTGGGCGTGTACCTGAAATCGGGCAATAGGATGAAGAAACCTGAGCTTGCAGATGACTTGTAAGAATTTTATGTATCTCATCTATACCTGATGCCCAACATATCATTGGTTTCTTTGCTAAACCCAACAAGTGCAAGTTTTACAAGGACATCCTTGTGAATTCAGTGATATAATAACTGACTGAATTAGCAAAAATCGTTACACCGTAGCCGCATTACGTAAATCTTGAAGTTTTGCAAAGTGTTTAATTGTCCCGCTTTCTGCCTGGCAACTGCTGTTAAATGAGGTCTTTTGCAGAAAATGTTAGGTCATCCTTTTCTCAGTTGTTTTTTGAGATTTTCTATCCATGTTCCTAGCAACCTTGCCTTTTGAGTTATATTCTGTAACTCTGAAAGCAGAAGGCATGGCTGGGTTGCAAACCTATCACAGACGTTATTCTAGGCCAAACCTCATTACGAAACATGATGAAGATCACAGCTGTGAGAGAATGGCTTTTAAATGTTTCCAGTTTTAGCTTCAACCAAGGTACACTTACGCTTAAAACAAACTTTTGAAGATGTCACATAAGTATGTCACAAAGTGCAGATCTATAACTATATCATCCTCCCCTGTTGCAGATTTTACAAGCTGATGCAAGACTGCTGGCAGGATAATCCTCGATCTCGGCCTCGCTTTATGCAGATCAGCAGACAGCTGGCAGGTCTTTACAGGTCTGCTGCTACACAGCCAGAGTCAGAGAGTGTTGTGTATGCCAACGGCAAAGACGATTAGCGTGGCCATTGTACCAAAAGAGAGAGTTTTAGATCTGGCTGTAGTGGGGTCGTGTGATGTGGGTGGTGTGATGTCTACTGGTATACTCTTTCTGCAGGGGGTTTTATAGATGAGACACCCTCTGAGAAAAGAAAAAAAAAGCAACAAAAGACAAGAGCCCCTAAACATACCCCCCCCCCCCCCCCTCCAAATAAAAAAAAATCAGCAACAACAACAAAAACCAACACCCCCCCCCCCCCCAAAAAAAAAAAAAAAAAAAAAAAAAACACTTACACAAACACAAAACAAACAAACAAAACCATGAAAAGAGACCAAAAAAACCCACCCTAGAGTTGCATCAGACTACTCCAGTCTGAAACACACACACACACACACACACACACACACACACACACACACACACACACACACACACACACAGACAGAAACAATCAAAACAGCTGTACATGGACTACTTCAGCCCCCAAATGTGCCAATGTCTGTGTATAGGCTTTCTGTGTAATGTCTTGATGGATATGTTTTAATAGCAGTTACATGGTCTGTACATCTGATTGTAAACTGCCTCATTGAATAAGTTGTTGAAATGATTTTGAATGAAATGTCAAGTGTATTTTGAACTTTTTTTTTTTTAAACCCTGGTCTTGCTGAATTGTCTTTTTCAAGCATTTTTTATGCAATGCATGTATATTGTGCTTCCTTTTGGTCATGTTTAAAATGGTGCAAGTTAATCCTTTCGCTTTTTTTCTTCTTTTTTTTTTCGAGGGGGGGGGGGGGGGGGGTACGGGTAATACATTGTACAAGTTTGATTTAAAGGAATCCAGGTCTGCTATGCAAACATATAATGCGTGTTTTGTTTTTACCTGACCAAATGTGTCTTGTATTTTTTGCAGGTGTTTCTTTTGAATGTCTTTTCTCGTGTCTGCTTGTTGGAGGATTTGTTTGAACACTTGACTTACAAAAATACAGCTCCATACCACCTCTCACGTAAAATCCATACCCCTGAACATTGCCCTGGCACACTTGCAATGCTAGAGTATGACAAGAAAGCACAAAGCTGACCTAAACACAACAGAAAGACCAGCAAAGAACTGAAGCTACTACATGTACTTTGTACAAATGTACACGCCAACTGTTTTGCGCAAACTCCGCCCCTCCCCGTTCAGCCAGTGATACATGTTTGTGCCTTGTGTTTTGGATGCCACGCCTTAGTAATTCAGATCGGCTAGTTTTCATACAAGAATGAGGGGATAATTGTGTAGAACATAAGAGCTCCGAAGAGTTAACTGGAGTTGCATGTCACATTCAGTATAGTCATTCAGTGCAGTCATGGGGACATCAAGTCAAGTGAGGGGAGCCGGGTGGCCGAATGGTAGAGCGTTGGGCCGTGAGTTCGTATCCCGGCTGGGGCCAAATATTTGTGCTGGCTTTTTCATCGTTGCCCCATCTTTGATATCACCCATATGTGGTGGAAAAGGACGTTAAACCCCCAAACACACACCCACCCTCAAGTCAAGTGAAATGTATTCCCACTGTAAAGGAGTTCGGGAAAAGAGGATAAAATGTATGTATATATATACAGGAGACACTTATATTTGCAGTATTTTAATGTTCACTTCACATGACAACAGATAAGAACTCTTTTTTTTTCTGGGAGCCACAAACTTGACCACTCTCCATGACCATGTATAACCAGTTTTGCAGTGTGCACTATAAAATATTAAAATGTGTTCTGCTGAGAGTGAACCGTATTTCACTGCTGTGCAATGTACGCTTTGGGGGTCTTGGAGTAAGTCTTGCTGCACCAGGGAGACTAAGGGAAGCAAGTCAGCAAGACCAGCTGTGATTCATCACTAGTGGTAACCTCCCATGCAGAGGGGTTCTCTGTATTGGTCTCTTATACATGTGTTCATTTGCAGGCTGGGGAATTGCTGAGGGGAAAAACAGACTGAAACACAGGCCTGGGTGCAGAGGCAGCACAGTGCCACATTGGGGGCTCACACCCACTTCAGAAAACAAATTTTAGCACTTATATTTCAAAGTATTTAGTTACCTAGTATTTGGCACCCAAAAGTAATATACTGCCATGCAAGTCTTCAAAAGTGAAGTTAGACTGTCCCATATGGCATTATATGTATCATGATACATGTGTGTGTGTGTGCAACCTTTTCCCCCTTGCCTTTGCCTGAAACTTGGATTTTTTTTGTGAGTGAAAGGACAGAAAATTTGGCTGAAAATTTGTCAAATGACGGAAAATTCCCCAGCCTGCATTTGGTGTTCACTTTACTCCTTAGACATGAGACATTGGGTTAGAAAGGCAGAAACGATTGCTCACAGACAGTAATACTTGCACCAATGCAACAAAACTTTTGAAAAGTCTCAAATCATTTACTGAGTTGATGAACAGAGGTTAAACCAGAATTAATTACAAGTCTGGTTCAAAACATTTCAGGAGAATTTCAAGTACAGAAAATTCTTAAAGAGTCAAGAAACTGGACCAGTAGTTCTGGAACTGATGAAATCCTTTGCAGGGATCGATTTTCTCGCACGCCGTGTGACTATGTCTCATATTTTGATAAAATGTCGCATAGACATTTTGCAAAATGCGTCATATGTCGCATGAACATGACATCACAAGTGCACTTGACAACGCGAAGCAGAGATGCGCTGTCTGTGTCAGTCACAGAGTCTGTTACACTAATCTAATTTTAGTGATGAGGCTTACTTATCCCGCTCGCCGCGCGCGCTGCCAGGAACTCTCGCTCGAAAGAGTTGCAAAAAATATTCTCAGTTCTGCGATCGAGAGGTCCTTTTCCGTTCATAACCTGAATGTCACTGCACTTAGGAACAGGCTCTCGGCACAGACATGCGACAGAGTGATGCGGGTGAACTTGATTGTCCCATAGGAAACGAAAATGTCTCATAAAAATGACTGGTCAAGGAGACAATGTCTCACTGGCATATTTGAGTAAATCCATCCCTGCTTTGTCCAAAAATGAGTACTTCAACTGAACTACAGTGTGGGCTTTTTTAATCTTTCAACAAAACTACTGACCTAAGATGTTAGAATGCAATGTCAGACTTTTTTCATCTTTCAACAAAACTACTGACCTAAGATGTTAGAATGCAATGTCAGACTTTTTTCAGAATTCATGTAAATGATTTGCATCATTCATTCATCATCATGCTGATTTTTCCTTGAGTGATCTAAATAAAAAGGCTTTTAGTTTTAAGGTCTATTCATACAAAAGATTGTACTTATGCTCTCAAGAACACACACACACACACACACACACACACACACACACACACAGAGTCACACACACACTGTAAGACTACCTAAAAACATGCAGTGCCAGAATACCATCAGCTTGCAAAACATTCATTGCATTCAGGACTTCAATAAGATACAGAAACATTCTAGCAAACAAAACTACAGGTCATTTCTGTCAATTGATCAGTTCTGTCAAAGCTTCCACCACATTTCCTTTACATTCTCGCAAGATTCTCTCTGCTTTCATCCGTGGAATCTCAAGCTCCTGGACCTTAAAAAAAAGGCAAGAAAGAAAACATTATTTTAAACACACACACACACATACACACACACATACAACAACCTATCACAATATATGTCAATGGGGCGGTCGGTGGTCGAGTGGTTAGGAGACTTGTCACCAATGCGAGAGGTCAGGGGTTCAAGTCCCACTCGGGGCATAGAATTTTTCCTTCTCGTATGTGGCACCGTTCATTCGGGGTGATCGTCGGGGCTTCTCTCCGGGTACTCCGGCTTCCTCCCCCTCTGCTTTGGAAATGTTCAGCCCACCAAATTTGAAAAATAAATGCAATTCTAAATTCCGAAATTTAAATAGCTCAGCTGACCCTTTGCACCACTTGACTGTAATGTGATTATGTCCAGCGTGTGAGAGAATGTGTGTTATTCACGTGAGCATGTGTGTTGGGTTCAGTTCGTGGTGCTTTGAGCCGATTCATGAAATTGGGTGAAGTGCCTATACAATACTCATTATTATTATTATTAAATGCACCAATATCATGTGATCCTTTGACAACTTATTGGTAACAGAAACTTATGATAGTGAGACTTGCAAAGATGTCACAAGTCAGATCTATACCACTGATACAGGAAGTATAACTATAACTTCAACTATAAGCAAAAGTAAAAAGCTTGTAGGAATCATTAAATGACATGCTCCCTAATCTCGGTGAATAAATGTCTACTTCGTTCTGGACGACTGTATGCATCACACTGAATCTTACTGGATTGACTGTACTTACAATAAGATCAACATCATCTTTGTTGATCTTGACTTTTGACAGTTCTTTTTCCTTTTCCTGCTTGGCTTTGGCCTCTCGCGTTTGCTGGTCGCTGACTACTTTCATAGCCTGAAACACATTTGACGGAAGAGAGATGAGGATTTGGACAACACAACGTAATGTCGTTAGCGTGAGTAGAAGTACTAGAACAGCAGACACTGCGGACTAAGGTAGAATTAATGCGAAATCAACACGGTCTATGTGATCGCTTGTGAAGGTACTCAAACCTTAAACTCCGGTCGTATTTACAAAATTTACCGTTTTCTTTTTTCTTTTTACTGTCTTTGTTTGTCTTTTCTTAAAAATTATCATGACGAGGGCAGAGTTCTGTAGCGTACACAGCCGAATGGAGCAAACTTTTCCATGGACTGGGGAGATGACTAGTTACTAAATTTGAAGTCTCATACTTACATCATCGAGGTTATTGCTGGAGATTTCTGCCTCTTCCACGTAGTCTGTAACCTTTTCAAGGTCCGCAGCACCTGAATCGTGCTTAGCAGACTTCTTTGTCTTCGATTCCTGTTCATTTTCTGTGTCCTCCAAGTCAACTGTCTCTTCTTCCGCGGCCATCTTGATGCACACGAGGGGATGCTAACTTGGCTCGAATCATCAGACAAACCATATAAGAATAAGTATTATGAGAAGTATACAACCACACGTATCAGTTAGTGTAATTCAGTGAAAAGAGTTCCATTACTATTGAATGTAACTAAATTGTTACCATTCTGCTATGAAATATTTGTATAACTAAAACTTAAATAATTATTCTTACATAATCGCTGGACACTGATGACGGAAATGACCTTTGACATTGGATGCGGTCGGTCGACCTTGGGTCGTCTGTCTTATGAGCAACATGTATCGTCCACATCAAACGGACGAAGGGAACAGTGGGGCGTTTCGTGAAGATGATGACTGAAAATGGTGTTAAAAGTTCTTCTCACAATGGTTTAAGGTATGTTCAGGTGCATGTGGTTGTTCCCACGAGGCAGGAAGGGGCAAATCGACAACAAATGTACTGTAGGAAGGAATCGAAATGTAGACTTTGACCAATATTAAATATCACTGAGTGTCACAAAACAGCAGGGCGCAAGGCTCTTCACCGGTTTGAAAGATTCTAATACGCCGGCAGTTTAAGAAATCTAACCCAGCAGTGAGCATTCTCAGCTCTGTGCGGTCACCATTTACATTACAGTACTATGACTTTTGTGCTTGTTAGTCTTGTTACTGACTCCAGTATTATAATTTATATGTTGAATAAACATTTGCAGCTTTGCCACCTGTCTTTTCAGGATTACAGCCACACCAAACAACGAAAAGAGAACAGACGACCCCCTGGGTGCTTGCGTTCGGCATGCTGCTTTCAGGCTGGAAACCTTACAAGACTGCAGATGTTTTCAAGAACAGTTTGCTGGCTGTTGTGTATGATGTGGTCAATGCACATCAATACATATATTTTTCCTTCCATACCGGGTGGGTCACTGAGGTGAAGCTGTTGTGATATCTGTCTACACTAATGCTGGTTGTTTGGAAACACCTGTAGGACACTCAGAAACAGGCTTAGGATTTTCTATTCTAGATTTCTTGTGTTGGTGGTTTCTAAAACCAGGAAAAGCTGCAATCATGAGTTTCGAAATGGAAGAGATCCAAGTGATAGAACTGAGGATGATGGATAAACGAAAATACTATCCACTGACGCTGGCCAGTGGCCTTTGCATCCGCAGCCTTCTGTATCCATTTGCGCTGATAAAGACACGCCTGCAGATTCAAAGAGGTCATAACCTCTACAAGGGTACATTTGATGCCTTCATGAAGATCTCCGGCCGAGAAGGAGTGTCAGGGTTGTACAGAGGATTCTGGGTAAGCTGTTTACAACTGTTTCCGTCCATGGCATACATCACAACTTACGAGTGGACTCGTCATCATCTGACAGAGGCAGCTGTGATCACGGATTCCAAACTACTTTCCTTCGCATCCGGTGGTGTGGCATCAGTGATCGGTCAGACGCTGGCAGTGCCTCTGGACATAGTGACTCAGCACTTGATGTTGATGGGTCGGCGGACAGAGGGTGGGGAAAGCGTGCAGAGAAAGCTGGCCACTATACAGACATTGCACGTGTCTGAAGAGGCGCGTCATTCTCGGTTCGGGGCTGTGGCAGCCATTGTTGATGGCGTGTACAGGCAGTATGGACCGCTGGGGTTTTACAAGGGGTACTTTGTGTCAGTGATGTGTTTTGCTCCTAACAGCGCTCTGTGGTGGTTCTTCTATGATGTTTATTCAGGTAAGAACTTCCTTGAAGGTTTTGAGGTCAGTTAAATGGACTAATTAATTCTATCTTTGCTAATCCAGCGTATGCTTTGGAACAGTTTCACTCATGAGTGCATCTGTACACTCTGAATACTCGATGATTGGTACAGCTCTAAATGCGATACGGTGTTGTTTGCACTTTGCGCAAGCAGTTGAACATTTCAATCCTACGACTGTTGTTGCACCGCTGGTGGGCTCAGTGTGGTCACTGTGTCATTGAGTATGGTTCTGTTGGTTCAATGTCAGCATTACAGATTCTGTCACTGTCCAGGTGTCTAAGTGATGTGATGATAGCTCAGAATGACCTGTGACTAGTGTGAGCATAAAATTGCATTAGTCCCTTTAACATGTGTGGGTGTGTTTGACTTTGCAAACTCTAATTTAGCTGATTTAGGCATTGTTGTAAGATCAGATCATTTATTTATGATCCCAAATGAGAAATTACGCTTTAGTTTATGTGAAAGTTGATGTGTTTGCAAGGGGAGGGGGGAGGGGGTAGGTGATGGTTGCATAGCAATTCTTTGGTCAACAAGGTTTTGGAATTTTTAGATGCACCGAAAAAAAAAAATCAGGTTTCCTGCAATTCTTTTTGTGCAAATTACATGTATGCAGTACATGTATTACAGTACAGTATGAATTCTGCAGTTGACTAGAATTTGTTGTGCTTCTTCCAACCCACCTATACACTATTTATATACACATGTATTTAATTGTTGTCATTCTCCTTGACAGATGGTTTGACTACGATCTCGCCAGAGTGGGTTCCGCGGTTAGCACTTAGGACAATTGCTGCTCCACTGAGTGGTGTGTCGTCTGCTCTCATCACCAACCCCTTGGACGTCATTCGAGCTCGTATGCAGGTACATTTTCTTGCATAAAAAATAATTTGCGTAAATGTGACAAGTGACCGTAAATATCAATTCTGGCACTGAAAGAGCTACATGTTTCTTGAAATTTAAAAAGGGGATGGAGGGGTGGAGGGGCATTGGCTTGTATGGAAAACCAACTTTAGCAGGTGCGTTACTGAACTGTAAACAGCCATCAGTTTTGTCACGGTGAAGTTGGGGTACGTTTGATCCAAGTTGAGCTGTGATATTGATAATTAAGTGTGACTGGATTTTTCTGGCCTCTAGTCTGCTTGTCAGAGGTTAGTCACCAGGTCCTCTGGCTTTACTCGTTTCAGCAAAATTGAAAATAGGTACTAGTAGTAGTAATCACCAGGTAGGTTGGATAGGGCTGCACTGAAGGGACACACTTTCTAGGGGGGAGTAGCTCCAGTTTCCCAAGAGGGATGATAAAGAAGGAGAAAGAATTCTACTTCTTAGCAGTAGATTTTATACTTGTTAGACTGGTTCAGTGGTTGAGTACAATGTATATATATATTACAGTCAAACCTGTGTAAGGCGGTCACCCAAGGGACTGGGTCAAACTGACCACCTTAGACAGGGTGACCGGGTTATCCAGGGTGTCATGTCAACAGCTAGTGTGTCAGGGGATCCTCTGGGGTGACCAGGTTAGACAGTGGTTTGGCTTATACAGGTGACCGCCTTGGCAGGTTCGACTGTATAAACAGTTGTGTGTGTGGCACCTTATGTTTTTTTTTTCCAGGTGGAAGGAAATTCAATGAAAGAGACAGTCAACACTCTATGGGAAGAGGAGGGAATGTGGATGGTAACAAAAGGACTCTCTGCACGCCTTGTTCAGTCTGTGACGTTTTCATTTTTCATCATTCTTGGCTATGAGACCATCAAACGCTGGAGCCTGCTGGAGGAATACAAAGATAAAGTGCGATGGTGATGACAGTATGCTGTAGATGAAGCATGAATATAAATACGTCAGGTGACCAAATCATGCCTGGTGATTGTCTGCAAGAGTTTGAGAATGGGGGAACGTGTGTGAAAGTGGGTAATATATAAATTTACACATTTCAGAGTATTATCTTTAGAGTCTAATGTCTGTGGTAATTGATCTTGCCTGTAACGGAGGATTGCGGAAGAGAGGTTCAAGAACTTTATTTTCCACCTGCTTGGTCATGCTTGTAAGCGAACGTTTTATAGAATATTTTCATCAGCATTACTCATGAACTGTGACTTGGAGTGACTCCTAGTCCTATCAGCTGCAGCTTACACAGTTTTACCTGCAAGGCTGGAAATAGCCGTCCTTGTTGGTACTGGGTTTTAACACTTTAACTTAGAGCTGAACCTTAGTGTAATAAACAGTTAGACCAGTACCTGTATGATTGTATTCCCTTTATGATTTATGAAAGACAAAAGTTTGCGTCCTATTTATTGGTCGTCGGCATCATTGATGAGCAGAATACAGTCGTGTACATAGTGTTTGGATTTACATTTCTTCTGTAGCAAGCAGTAGTTCTAATTCTGTTTCGAGAAAAAAAAAACAGATGTGAGGAGGAATTCCTGTGTAGATCTATGTTTTGCACACCCCCCACCCCCAAGATATTTCTTTTTTGGTGCCTGAGGTGCCAGTGAATTTCAAAGCACTCTCTACATACCGTGATAATGTATAGTGGTAAGCAGGGCAGAGTTGTGACAGATGTGACTTGGAGACTACATACTTGCACAAACTATGAAAAGTAGAGAGGCAGAATTTGATAAAACATTCATTTGGCTGTAACAGCCCTGAAAGTTTGAATTTTTTTTTTACCAACTAGCCTTTAGCTAGTGACTAAAACATTTTACTATCCAAACTGGAGAGGTTACTAACCAAGCTAGAGAAGTTACTAGCCAAACTACGCATTTGCCTTTTTGTCATACTTCAGCCACGGAAATTCTTTCTCCCACCTTGAAAGAAACAGGTGTCACTCAGCTGCTATTGACTTTGCCTTCTTTGGACCAGGAGATTTCTCTGCTTACACTGCATCTGAAGTTGACGGCTTGTCGCGCTTTATGAATAAACATCTTTTAACTGCAATGCAAGGACGAGGAAAAATTGACTTCGTTTTACCTCACTTGCATCTGGCAAGTAAGTTTTTAATTTGTTAAGTTTTTAAGTAAGTTTTAAATATTTTTCCACCTGCCACGGTGAGTAAAATACTCGCCACTTGGGTTGTACATGTATAACGAAGTCATTTTATAAATTCTGTAATCTTGAGTAGATCTGTAGCCACACATACATTCCTACAGTGCAAAAGGTACAGATATATACACCCCTGTATACAAATTCTGTATACAGTGCACCACAGTGAAAAATTACTTTTGTGTGCAAGTAAGCTGTTCACACAACAGATCTGTGCATTCTTTTAAAGCATAGTACACTACAGTAAAGGTAACAAGATCAGCTACGAGCAGTGTAGGTCATGCTCATTGGGTTTCGATCTCTAACTATACCCTTGTCTCCCGTTTCTCTTAATGTTATGGTTGTGGTTTTCCAGTATGTACATGTAACAAATTTTTTTTTTCAGGAAAAACTCAATGCAATTATTTGTATACATCTGTGTGAAATAGGTATAACTGTACAAGCAGCTGAATGTACTGTCTTGCCTATGTAGAACCATCTTTTTATCTGCCTTACAGGGAAGGGAAAGAGATAGATCTACATATTACTCAGGTTCAAGATTTTGTGGCATGAGTCAAGTTGTTTGAGTTGTGTGTTTGAAAGTCAGTGTTTGCGTTCCGCATGTGTGTGTGTGTGTTTGAGAGGGAGGGAGAGAGAGAGAGAAAGATGTTATTCTCCATTCGTACATGTGATCGCTCAGTGACACATGTGTGTGTGTGTGTGTTTGAGAGGGAGGGAGAGAGAGAGAGAAAGATGTTATTCTCCATTCGTACATGTGATCGCTCAGTGACAAAGAATACCTACTGTATGTATTATACTTGTCATGTGTAAAGTTCTCACAATGGTCTGTTTGGTTCAGCCTGATGGATGATGAGGGTGAAACATACTGCACATGGATGATGAGGGTGAAACATACTGCACATTTGTCAGTTCTGACATATATGCATGTTTACAGGTAGAAGTAAGTGTTTTTTGGGTACATGTTCTGTGATTTTTATTGATTTTGTTTCAGTCACTTTCACTCCAGATTTTCTTTTACAGAGTTACTCTCTAGCTATGTCAATACAGATGGTGGAAACTTGCACTGCTGTTATTTCTGCCATGTTTGCAGAGGAATTTCATACACTGCTTGTGTGTCATTTTACTGTGTTAAACTTCCAGCAACTAAGGAAATAGTCTTTTGAGCTGTTTATACCAGCAATTGTCATTTGTCAATTATCCCTCGTGTGCAGTACCATGAAGATGTTAGCATAAATAATTTCTCCTCATCCGGACTCGGAGGTTTTGTCAAAACCCCTAGAATAGGCAAGTTGTTTTCCCCTGAATGATTAGAGGCCTAGGGTTAGCCCTAAAAATATACAAATTTTAATGTGAAATGAATGCCTGTTCTGTGCTCTGAAGCGCATGGACACGATACAAAACATCACATTTCAGATTTTGTACTCCTTATGATTTCTTCCATATATGCTTCCTCATTGTTTGAATTTAGAGAAGAGTTTAGGTGTTTTTATTTTTTGTTTCTGTGGCTGGTAAGCTTTCATTGGGCTTTTATCCTTTCTGGCTACAAACGGTAATCAATGGTGTTGCCTTGTGGCAAACACTGAATTTGTCAAGTGCAGATAAGTATTTTGTGTTAGGCTGTAGTCTTTTTAATTTTTTTATCATTTTATTTAAATTTTTACTGTTGTGTACATATATTTTCAATAATTTATTGAATTTGCTATAGTCCAATGCTGGTGATAGAGTGATAATCAAAGAATGCCTTTGACATCTTTTACCTGGATATCCAATTGCCACGGTGGAAAAGATGAAGACCTGTATGCATTGCATCGAAACACTCATTTGCCTGTTCACATACGTATGGACTTTGTCCTGTTGAGTTGGTGCAGTATTCATAATCCTGCAATCCTGCGTTTTCAAGTTTCTGTTTCTTTTCTTGTTCTTTTCCCCATCTCTCAGTTTCTGTGTTCTCTTTTCCTCTGTCCATAGACTATACAGATTACCTTGTAGTGTTCTCAATACAGCACCTGCATTGCATAATCATTATACAGAAATCATGCATAATTAATTCTGTCGTGTTTATTGTCATTATTTCATTTAATGAATTAGTTTAAATTGTTGGGGTTTTTGTTTTTGTTATGCATGTCCTTGGTGAAGGACCTGTGTTGTTGTACACAGATACTTATTCTTTAATTGCAAGTCAGGCGAATAGATGTACATCATACAATTTGTAAGTCAGCAAGTATGCCCGAGGATGGTGAAATGGCTTGCTCAACCAAGAGATAGTTATACATATACCCAGTTTTGGCGGAAGTTGAAATGTGTGTTAACGCCTCACTTTGACTATTCAATATTTCGTGGCTCTGTGAAGTGGACCTGTTTCATAATGTAACTCACGCATTGCAGTCAACGGAAACAGATGTGGCTGGCTGACAGGCTGTCTGGGTTGAGTGGTGTTCCTCTTGCTTAGAGCATTAAACATCCATTAACAAGTGCCTAGCCTGTGATTTTTTGTTTTATTTTTTAAACAGACATCTAAACTTTCATAAGGGGAAAATAGTAGGGCCAAAATCTCTACAATTACAGAAACGACAGGTTAACAGTGTAGATGTATTGCAATACATGAGATGTGATTTATTGTAGTTTTTAACATCTCATTGTCTTCAACAACTGCCAACATCATGTGTTGCATGGGAATCTAATCATACTCGATTCCTTTTCCCAGGATACAGCTGCCATGATTTTTCAGCGAGTGCCATCCAACGCCAGACATTTCCAGAATCCAGCAACTCTTGGGCATATCTTTAGATATGGTTGTCTTGCTAACCTTATTATGTCCATCGAAATTCACATTGTCATGCGTACTGCAGGTACAGCAAATGTGGATAAATTAAATGTGTCAACAGTTGTACTGTAAACTGAAGTCTAACGATTACACGTTTAATGTCTTTTGCTGCTGCTGATTAATACAGTGATGTAGCACCAACTGGTGTGAAATAAATCATTTTTCTTAGCAGATTGATTGTTCAGTTGTATGCTTGGCTCATGCTTGTGTTGTGTGATATTTTGAGTTCTGCTGCGACTCTAATCCCCTCTCTCTCACGCACACACACACACACAGAGCATCACATGATCCCGAGTGATTTTAACTTCATTTTTATCATGACACTTTCACATGACTTTCTTAACAAGGTGTTGCATGTACTCCAAAGCACCATGGACATGACGAGCAAGATATTTGTTTTCATTTTCAAGACATCCTGCTCTGGTTCCTACTAGCTTCCCCATTCTAGAGCTTTCACAAATTCCTCCTCCGAGAACTGGAGCATTTTTGCTGCTTCAATGTGCATCTGTCCAGACAGAAAACGAATAAAAGCTATGGTCACTGGCTGTCTTAAATTCACAGCAAGTCACACACACACACACACACACACACATTCTCAGGGATGCTGCAGAGATTCACTGCAAACATTTGTTGCTGTTGTTTTTAAAATTAAAGACAAAAGTCTAACATGTTTGTCTAACATGTTTACAAATCACCATCGTGAGTATCTGAAGTTCAACCATGGCAAATACGGTGCTCATGTGCTTGCTGGGACACATGATGTCCCAACTGACAGAAGTTTTCAATTTGTTCACATTCTTTCAAAACCCCCAGTCTTTCCTGTGTCATTTCTTTGACACCTTGAATTCCCTCTTCTCTTACCTTCTGTCTTTTGAGGATGTCGATCAGTTTCATCTGTTTTTTGAATCCTGCCATCAGCTCATTCTTCTGTTTCTCCAGTCGCTTGTTCTCTGCCAAAAGCTGCTCCACTCGCTTCTTCTCCGCATCAGCTGTGTCCTGTATTTTACAGCACTAATCAGTACTCCTGCATTTTCAGTAGTGTCTGTCTGGATTTCCAGTGTATGTGTGTTTGTGGGCCAGTCCGCAGACATTTCAGATATTTCTGTACTAGCTGTCTGTCTCTACTTCCACTGTAAACCTGTTTGTGGGCCAGTCCGCAGACATTTCAGATATTTCTGTACTAGCTGTCTGTCTCTACTTCCACTGTAAACCTGTTTGTGGGCCAGTCCGCAGACATTTCAGATATTTCTGTACTTGCTGTCTGTCTCTACTTCCACTGTAAACCTGTTTGTGGGCCAATCTGACTAGGTAAAGACATGTTGGGTTGGGTGACTTTGAGTTACTCCATGGTTCCTTCTTCTGTTTTCAGATTAGCGGATTCAAATTCAAATATCTGTATTATTCTAAGTTTGGCAATCTGTTTTCAGTGGCAAACAAAAAGAAAAGGAGGAAAAAAGCGGATACATGCATACACCTTTCTCTCCCCACGCACAAGCACCCACACACGCATGCACCCACAGTGTTTCGTCTGTCATTCAGTACTCTGTTGGCTGACGGGGAGGAATCCCAGCAGGGTCTAAATGACTTCCCTATTTCCAGCCCTCTCATATTTTACATCACATTTATGATGGACACATGCACCAAATGCAATCTGATCCTTGGACAAGTTTTGGACAAACAGCATTCTTGTACAAGTCAGGTATGACCTTGGCCAAAATTTCTTTCCCTCTCTCAAAAGAAGGCCGAATTTTCAGCTCACCTTTGATGAGGTTTTTGCCTTGTGCAGCTGCTCTTTGTACTTCTCGATCTCTTCCAGTGCACGGTTGAGGCGCACCTCTGTTGCGGACTGTGTTGTCTGCTGCTGCTTCTGACTTCGTTTGGATTGCTCTACTTCCTGAAACATAAAGCACTGGAATAAGTACACTTACACACTGAAGTATACCATCACCCCATTCTGCACAATTGCGGAAGACTATACACTCAACCCCAGCCACCCCTCCAACTTCCACACATGCTGGGAATAAGATGTGAAAGGGTTAAAGTCAATGGTCGACCACGACAGATTGCAGTTGGTGTGAAGATGAAAGTCTGGTGGCTGCCACAAGCTTCACCCACTTCTCTGCTCACGTCCCTGACAAAACACACACACACACACACACCACGCACACACGGTCAGTGTTCTAGTGGTTAAGAGACGTCACCAATGTGAGAGGTCAGGGGTTCGAGTCCCACTCGGGGCAAAGAATTTTTCCTTCTCGTATGTAGCACTGTTCATTCGGGCCGATCATTGGGGGTTCTCTCCGGGTACTCCGGCTTCCTCCCCTTCTGCTTTGGAAATGTTCAGCCCACCAAATTTGAAAAATAAATGCAATTCTAAATTCCGAAATTCAAACAGTTGAGCTGACCCTTCGCACCAAGTGATTGTAATGTGGTTATGTCCAGTGTGTGAGAGAATGCGTGTGATTCACGTGAGCGTGCGTGTTGGGTTCAGTTCGGGCGCTTTGAGCCGCTTCACGAAATGGGTACAATACTCATCATTATTATTATTAAACACAACACACACACACACATACAAACACACACCCCACACAAACACACACTCTCCAAACCTTTCTCAATGCTGTCAGCTGCGTTTCCTGACTCTCTGACTTGCTGCGAGCCTCCTCTGACAGCTTCTTGTACTTGTCCATCTGTGTCTGTTGGGCAGCGTTTGTGCGGTGTAGTCGTCCACGCTCCTCTTCCAACTCCTTGATTTTTGCATTCAGCTGGTTTGTTTCTTCCACCTGTAAAAACAGAAAATACGGGAATCTGATCACAAGAGCTGCCACAAAATACTGTCAATCGTCAGATTCAATATCAGAAGACATTCAACACAAACAAAATCTTCACCAAGGCTTTTGTGCGTAGGTGAAGAACTGAAGTGAACTGCAAAGCTGACTGGCAGTATATAAAACAACTTGTGTAGTCAGAGGTCATGAGTAGACTACTGAGAACTCTGTGTGTGTGTGTGTGTGTGTGTGTGTGTGTGTGTGAGAGACCTGCAACTGTGTAACAAGCAGTGGGACAATGACCACCTCTGTCAAATCCTGTAGGACTTATTGTTAGTCCAATGGCCTCAGAACAGAGTCATGATTATAATTCACCTTTTCATGACCAACAACCGTGACATGTCAGTAAGGTGTTGCTTGTATGAAAAGGTGTATCAGGTTACATGACTGGCACGCAACCAGCTGATCAGCAACAACCACAGATCAAATCCTGATACAGCACTCAGTTCAGTTTTACAATATGAAACAGTGTAAGAATGACACATGAACCTGAACCCTCCCTAACGTATTACAGGGGTCATTTTCTACCCCCCCCCCCCCAAAAAAAAAATCCAAGACGAAAAACCTAACAATGGGGGGTGGGGGGAGTATCAGAAAAACCTGCATTGGCGCTTTTGAAAAAAAACAAAAACAAAACACCCTAGGTGTTCAAAGAGAAGAGGAAAAAATGGTCGAGAAATAAATTCCTTAAAGCACAGAAGAACTAGAGAGGCAGAAGCCTCCATGGCTCCCTTGTGACACAGGTCAAGGTCATTCACAAAAGTATGTTTGTAGAGCTCTTATCACTATCCAGTATTATGCTAAGTGATGTGTCTG
Source organism: Batillaria attramentaria (assembly GCA_018292915.2). Classification (NCBI taxonomy): domain Eukaryota; kingdom Metazoa; phylum Mollusca; class Gastropoda; family Batillariidae; genus Batillaria; species Batillaria attramentaria. The sequence goes on from JACVVK020000055.1 coordinate 221,433, forward strand.
GCGCTCTGAGTTCCTGGCAATATTACAATTTTCCCCGAAACAGTTTGTACAGCCTTGACCTTTGGTCAAAGTCATTCAAAAGAGATCTCATCAATGTCTATCATCATGCCAAGTTTGATGCCTCTAGCATTTGTAGTTCCTCCGAAAACAGTAATGTTAAAATTCACAATAGAAAGCTTTAATGACCTTGACCTTCAGTCAAGGTCATTCAGAAAGGTAGGTCTCATTGCTGTCTATCATCATGCCTCGTTTGGTGCCTCTACTGTTTGTTGTTTTGGAGAAAATGCCAAGGTTAAAGTTTCCAAAAAAAACGCTTGCATGACCTTGACCTTGACTAAAAGTCACTGAACACAGGTATGTCTGTAAAGGTGCTGCCAATGTCAATCATCGCACATAGTTTGATGCTTGACAGCTTCTGATTCTTCTAAATACTGAGAAAATGCAAATGTAAAATTTCCGAACAGTTTCAATGACCTTGACCTTCAGTCAAGGTCATTTAAGATGGTATGTGTGCATAGGTCTTATCACTGTCTATCAGCATGCCAGGTTTGGCACCTCTGCTGTTCATTGTTTCTGAGAAAATGCCAATGTTAAGGTTTCACAAAACTATCTCGTACGGCCTTGACCTTGACAGAAGGTCACTGACTACATGTATATCTGTAAAGATCTTATCAATGTCTATCATCATGCAAAGTTTAAAACCTCTGGCATTTGTAGATTACGAGAAAATGCCAATGTAAAATTTTCAAACAGAGAGCTTTAGTGACCTTGACCTTGGGTCAAGGTCATTCAAAATGATATGTTTTGAAAGGTCTTGTGCTAGTCTATCAGCATGCCAAGTTTGGTGCCTCTACTGTTTGTAGATTCTGAGAAAATGACAACGTTAAAGTTTTCTGGACACACACACACACACACACAACACACACACACACACACACAGACAGACAGACAGACAGACGACGGAGGGTTAATACATAGACTCCCATTGTTACACAAGGGAGCCAAAAATCGGTCAATATGGATTTCCATTAAAAAAAAAAAAAAAAAAAAACGGAAGGAAAAATACCCCTGTTGTTAAACACAGCAGATGTTATTAACACACATGCTTAATGAATAAACATAACTGTTACTAAATGGTGGAAATGCAAGTAAACAAACCTTCTTGTTGTTTTCCTGCGCTAGCCTGTCTAATTCCTCTTGCATGACTCGAACTTTGGCCTTCAGGAAACGAATGGTCGCCTCTGAAACACACAATGTACAGTCAGGAAGTTGAGCCCTCAAGCCAATCTTTAAAAAAAAAAAAAAAAAAAGCCTGTGGCAGATTTCAACTGAAATGATATGTGTAAAAACTGCTGATTGTATAGTCAAACACATAGCAAGTGATAGCAGGAAGGAGAGTAAATAGGATCAGTTAATTTTTCAAAATATATATAGAGAGAGATATCTTCTACCAAGCCCTCCACACAACAGTTTCTGCTTTGGTGATAAAAAAGGTACGTACATTTCACTTTCACTCCCCACAATCCATTGCTAATTACAAGCAGTCTTTAAAACTGCTTAACCCCCATAAGATCTTCTGTTACATACCACTGCCCATATCTTGTGCTGCTTGAGGAATGACATCGTCATCTTCATCGACTCTGACATCACCGCTTGCCACCTTGTCTTCGATGTCAGCAAATGTGTCCTTGTAGGAAAAGGCTTCTTTAAATTCAGTCATGAAGGTGTCGTCTGGAACTGCCACATCGTCCACGCCAGATGCTTTTGAGCCTGGCCGGCTTTTTGTTCTGTGGGGAAAGAATGGCACACAATTACGAACATGAAGTGACATGTTCAAACTATCTAGAGCAGACAGCCGAGAGGAGCAAGCCAAAGTCTTTCCTGTACAGCATAACTGTGGAAGTGAAAGTGAAGAAACATAGTTTACTGCCAAATTTACATGGTATAACCCATCCACACCGACAAGACGTTTACCCAAGTATGTCTAACATCCTCCATATGATGAATCAAGATGTACTCCTACACAAAATCAATCCAACCGAGTGTGAGGCTTAGTCATGACACTAAGTTTTGACTTTCAGCAATGTGACAAAATACAGAAGCCTCAGCACTGCAGTTATGCAAGAGCTAGAGGTCTATTGTCAGAGGTCTGTTACTGTCACATCATCAACAGTTGGTGAATGGACCTGATGAAGGAGGTGACAGACAAATTAATTAACACATCAGTTATGTACCAAAGAAGAGGTTGCAGTATCTGTTATACGTTGTGTTTTGTTTGGTTTGTTTCAACCAGGTGTCACTGTCTCCACACACTAGCCATCAGTATAACACAATTCAAATCTGACCTGGCAGAAGTTGGCTTTTTCTTTCCTGATTTTGGTCGTGCAGCGGTGGTGCCTTGAGGTTGACCAGACTGGCTGTTCTTGGACAGCGGCCTCGAAGGGGGCTGAAGAAAGGAAATGCCACTTAGCACATTAAACATTCAACAAAACATCACCATCAGTTTGACAAACTGTCACCTATTGGTGTTTTTTTTTTTACAGTTTGTAGTAACTATATGCTAATATGGCAGTAGTGGCAGAGTCATTATGTGAACTGTGGTGTAATCTGATTTTCATAAAACCTCAGCATGGCACGTTTTACGAGTTTCCTGAGCTACTGCAATAATAAAGTTCCACCAAATTCACTGATACTGTAATATCCTGTCTTGGGCCACCAACCTTGTGGTCTTAAGAACAATTAGATATATGTTCGCTTCGTTCAAAAGAAAATTTGAAATGGACAATCACTGAACTTCAGTGCCACTCAGGCTGAGTTACAGGTTGTCTCTCAAAAGGGTGGTTGGCAAAGACAGTTATTTTTCTATTTTGTACTTTTTGTCAAACAGCTGATTCGCTCACCCTGTGTGATGTGTTTTTATTCCTTTCTGTCAAGTCATCATCAAACTCCCTGAAACAATAATACCATTTTTAGAACAAAAAACTTTTTAAAAAAAATACATGTTTCTTACAGAAAAATACTAAGTATAACAACAACAAGGTCAAATACAGACAATGTAAGACACTTCATTTTGTTTTTATGAATCATATTTTAAACTATCATGTTCAATTTTCCTTCTGTTCGTTTATTTCTACACATCTGGAATTCTGTCAGTCTTTTCAAGTGGCTGCCAACAAATTTTCAAACTCAAAGATCCATGCAGTCAAACACATGGGCATAATTGTACACACACACACACACACACACACACACACACACACACACACACACATATACACTCTTACTTAAGGAAATCATCTGTGTTGATGTTGTCGAGGAGACGTGATTTTGCCAGAATAGATTCTTGCCCCCTCTGCAAAAGCAACAGAAAATGTCAGTGTAATAAGTGTTTTTCAAGAGAAATGTCTGCAACAGACAAAAGACTTGGGAAAAGCAAAAGTGAACAGTCTAGACATATTTCATTTCCTACTTTGGTGGTACAAATACCTATGTATTTAAAGTAAAATTTAAAAAACAAAACACACACACACAATCAAAAAAGAAGAAACAACATAAACTTACCATAACTTGCTCTGCCTCTTGCACAAGACTTGCTGTTTTGGCTTCCAGTTCTTCATTCAGCCGTCTGCAACATTAAAGGAATGGTAATGTTTGTCCATTGTATCTTGCCCCATTTGTTCATTCATATGTATGTGTGTGTGTGTGTGTGTGTGTGTGTGTGTGTGTGTGTGGATGTGGTGGGGAGAGGGGGGAAGGGGTTGTAAGCATTGGTGTGCGTTAAATATTATAAAGCTTTATGTCATACTTGTATTCTTCCTCTTTGCTAAGAATGTCATTCTTAGAATCCAGCTGCGTACGGGATCCACTTTTGGCACTTGCTCCATCTCTTCGCCCTGCCTTGCCCTGAAATAAGTCAAACCATTTGTTCAGTTTGCTAAAATTCTGAATAAGCTTTGCATTTGTATTCTTCCTTCCTGGCTAAGTGAACAGAATTTTTTTTTTCAGATGGACTTTCTTGGCGAACCAGAAGATAGTGAGATCCCCCAAGTTCTCTCCAGGGCCGCCTGTTTCCTGGGGCTGCACATGGCCTGTTTTATTTTATTTTTTTGCTGCCCCAGTTCCAGTGGTGTTCCTCCCAGGTAATGGGTGGACTCCACGGAGGGCTCGGAAGCTGGGGCATTTTTTATTATGCATGATGATGGAGATGATGATGATGGTAAGATGATGCTATGGAGGTCCGTGAGGTTTGGGACTGCGGGAGAGGGCCACATTCCACGCTTCCTGTCATAAATATCCGGCATTAACCAGGCCCGGGAACTACGGCACATGTGGTGCCGGCCGTGTAACCATCCACATTATAAGACGTGTCATACCAAGGGAAGCACCCCCAAAGTCGCACCCGTGAAGTGGGTGAATCTCAGCCGTGTGGCAACAGCCTCCCCATTGAGCCCATAGCACACCCGCTCCAGGCAGGAACCGACCTAGGTAGGAAAAATCCCGCTTGCCTCGGCTGGGACTCGAACCCGGGTGTCCAGGTCCATGGTCCGAAGTGCTAACCACTACACTACGGGGGGGCCAGTACATGGCCTTTTTTAAGACATGCAGTCTGATATCAGCAACTTTGGAAGGGTCTACAGGCTCTTTTCTCCTTTGTTTCAAACGCCAAAAGGCCTGCCTGACGGAGTGCAAATTCTTGTAGCCTTTTCTTCCTTGATCTTTCTTGCAGGGCTCATTTGTGCCATCGACCAGGACTAACAGACACCTACTCTCCTGAGGGCTGACTTCAGTTCAGGACACTTCGTGTCATCCTTGAGCTGAGCAAGCTGAAGATCCGCAAATTTTTCTGGACTCAGAGGAAAGCGAGCTGAGTGTAGAGACCGTGAACATGCCTTTCTTAATGTATCTCTTGTCTTTTGCGGGTCACAGGTCTGCTCTTGGTTTGGTTCCGCAGAGTGACAAGAGGGCTGCTCTTGGCATGAGTCGCGTGAAAGAGGGCAGGGCTGGTCTTGGTTTGGGTCGGCCGAAGGCGGACAAGGTGGCTCTTGGTTTGGGTCGGCTGCAGGAGAGGGTGGCTCTTGCTTTGGGTCGGCTGCAGGAGAGGGTGGCTCTTGCTTTGGGTCGGCTGCAGGAGAGGGTGGCTCTTGCTTTGGGTCGGCTGAAGGGGAACATGGCAGCTCTTGGTTTGGGTCAGCCGAAGGACAAGGCGGCTCTTGCTTTGGGTCGACCGTAGGAGAGGGTGGCTTTTGGTTTGGGTCGGCTGAAAGAGGACAAAGCGGCTCCTGGTTTAGGTCGGCAGGAGGGCAAGGCTTCTCTTCGTTTGGGTTACCAGGAGGGCAGGGCTGCTGTTGGTCTCTGTAGCCAGGAGGTGTAGGGCAGGGCTGCTGTTGTCCCCGACTCATCTTTTTAAGCCAATATAGTTCTCTGCGCCTGCAGACAGTGATTTACAGAAAAAAGATAAACATATGAAACAAAACCCTTACTCAGGAGTAACTCTCCTGAGTCCTTAAAAAAAAGAAAAAAAAAATCATGATATATATCTATACATATATATATATTATATATATATGTGAGGGTATACTTGCGCATCAAGGCGCACAAGCAGTTTTGACTTCAATTCAAATAATCTATCAAACAGTTCCTAAAAAACAATAAGAATAAAATAAAAATTGTTTATGTGTCCAAGCATAAAACTACTTAACCCAATCACGTGACTTACCTGGTTAGTTCTTTCTCCTTTTCCACGTGGTTCATGGCAGCCCTCCTCTGCCGTTGGTAAAGTCGCTTTTTTTCACGATCAGGAACCTTTCGCTGGCGTAGCTTATCTGCTCCACTCCTTGGTTTAGTCTTTTCCTCTTCTGCTTCTTTCTTCCTTTGAGTGTAGCGCCGCATCCTTATGCGAGATTTCTCCCTATGTCGAGCTTTCTGTTCCTCAGTCATGTTGCTTCTGAACACTTTCATCCGATCAGCTTCCGCCTGCCTGAAAGCTTCAAGCTTTGCTGGCGTTTTGAAAGATGCCAAAACCTTCTCGTATCTGGTCTGCTTTGGATCCTCCTCGTCACTGGATGAAACTGATACATGAACATAACGCCTTTTTGGTCGTAGGTGGTAAACTTTTTCCTGCAGATCTGCAAAAGAAAGAAACAATGTGTAAAAATATAATAGGGTGATGAGTACACATATGAAGCATCCTTCCTGCCGCACAGATTGCATTGCTAAAAACACGTTGCTGATTATGTACACCAACACACTGACACAACAAATCCATAGTGTAAATTTATATACTGTTTAGCTCTCAAGCAGAAAGAATTTGAAGTTAGGAACTATGAGAAACACACCTTTTCCACTCATCATAAGTTCGGTAAAACCATTTGCCTGTAACAAAAATATTTATTTTATTTTGTTTCTCCAAATTTCATGTTATTTTGTCTGTTTTGTTGTTATTGTTGTCGGTTCTCCCCTCTTCAAGTTCTACCAATGACACTAGAATGGGGGGGGGGGGGGGGGTGAGAGAGAGAGAGATGACGTCAATTCCGTGAACTAAACATTTGACGTCAGCCTCTAGCACTGAGACCATCTGAGGATGTTTGTTCATGTCGTGTGATTTCCCTGCTGGCTTTGTGACTTCCCCGACTGAATTATTTTTCACATGAAATCTAGGAGATCTAGAGGGCTGGTGAAATGTCGGAGCCAGTAAGGATACTTGTACTTGCAGATCATACTTTTGTCTGTGAACCAAACATTTGACGTCAGCCTCACGCTGCTTGTCCGACAGCTGATACTTCTTCATATCTTGTGATTTCCTTGTTGCTTTTGTGACTTCCGTGACTGAATTAATTTTTACATAAAATCTGGAAGATCCAGAGAGCTGGTGAAACGTGGACTTCAATGCCTTGGATTGTACTTACAAAATTGCAAAATTGGAGCTTTTTTGACCGGTGCTTCTCGCAGAAACTTGAAAAAATATGTTTATCTGAAAGCTCTGTTATTCTTAATACTAAAGCTATAATAGTGCAGTAGTTATAAATATGTCATATGTGCAGTTGTTACATGTGACAAAAATGCTGGCATGGTGAGTAATCTGAAAGAGTCGTTTTCATCTATAGTTGGCCTTATACGCAAACGACCCCCACCTCAGAAATATTTTTTTTGCAAAAAAATTTCAGAGCTACAGAGCTGTGCTACGAACCTATTCAGTATAATTGGATGAACTTCCAAAATCTAGAAAATGAAGGCATTTGAACAATTTGTTTCGAAAAAATACGTAACATGACCGATTTGTTTAAAATGGGCAATAACTCTTCTAAAAATTCGGCAAGAGAAAAATCGTGAAATGCCGGCCTGGAGAATGTGACTGCCTACTTCATCTCAAATAACGGAGCCCTTCAACGAGGTGGTTTAGGAGATAGCCATGATTACACCATTGACGTATAGATCTAGACGCACCGCGGTGACGGAAGTGTGACGCCGCCGGGCGCCATGTTCCTGGTACCTCAGTGGTGCCAGACGCTATCAGCGCGCATCCGATTTACTGATCTACACTGACGTGTTCTCACAATTTCCTGGTGAGTTTTATTTTCACACAAGGAGTGATATCTGAAAGTAAGTCTCTTCTTTGTTTTTCCCGTGTTTCTTTAACAGAGAGAGAGAGAGAGAGGGGGGGGGGGTCTTGAAGTGCCTACAAGCATATATATTTATATTCTTCTTTTCTTCTTCTTTTCCAGGAGACTGTGCGGCACAAACTATGTCTTGTTGTTGTGTAGCGTTTGGTTGTTCCAACCGGAAAAATGCTAAAGGAAAATCTTTTCACATTAAACTTCTGTGTTTTTCTTTTTGTTGTCAGTTAATATTTTAGACCTAATTATACTGAATGATGCTAGCGATCTTTGATCTACAAAAAGTTGTAAGTGATAGACTGTTTTTGTTTCCAGGCAATCAAATGACCTACTGATTCTGTAGGACCGTCAGTGAAAGTAGACGTGATTCTTGTTAGATCTATCAGATCTTTATAATCAAATCTAAGAAGGTGTGTGTGTGTGTGTGTGTGTGACAGAACAAACCTTGCCTCTACCACTGACGATACTTTTCCGGCTGTCAGTCTATTCAGATTGGTGTACGGCTACCAGTAAACTGGGAGTAGAGGTGAACTGTTTTTTTTTTTCTCACTATTTTCATGGGTACTGACAGCCTCACTACTGACAAAGCAATAATAAAGATAATGCAGCTAAATCAATACTTCTCTTGATTCATCACAATATTGCTCGCTCTCTCTCTCTCTCTCTCAATATTGCTCTCTCAATATTGCTCTCTCTCTCTCTCAATATTGCTCTCTCTCTCTCAATATTGCTCTCTCTCTCTCAATATTGCTCTCTCTCTCTCTCTCTTTGTGTACCATGCCATGATAGCCACAGCGGCCCAGGCTCTGTGTGTGTGTGTGTGTGTGAGAGAGAGAGAGAGAGAGAGAGCAATATTGAGAGAGAGAGAGAGAGTGCCACAGAACGAAAATGTGTGCTTTTTTACGTCTGTGGCCAGCCACGCTTTTAGCGTGGTCGACTGCCTTGCGGCTAAGAGAGTAAGGCCTAATGTGTCACGATGCGCAGCTACAGAAACCACAAAATCATCAACCGCATAACGTTGGGTACTCGACCAGCCTCTGAGTTCTGGTATCAGCAAGATGGCCGCCGCGTAGCGACACTCGCAGGCAGCGGTGGCAGCGTGCGGCGGTGCGTCTAGATCTATACGTCTGTGGATTACACAAACACACGTCGCACAACTCCCACGAAAAAGAACGCAGCACCACAGTGTGCATGCAAGGTGTCTATCACGCAAATTTCGTTACGTCACTGTGTGCGCGAAAGAATGTATTGTCTGGAGAAACGAAAAACTTACCTGGTGTTTTACTGGCCTCAGGCTCCATTGTCACCATGTGCTCTTTGTGTTATCGATATATCATACGCTGGCGCCGAAGGAAGCTGAAGGAAGCGCCCCTGGGGGTCAATGACCGCTATAATCTCGCAAACCGGTCCTACCGAAAACAACGAAACGACCGAAAACAACCGAAAACAACTCTTGATACGGATAGAACGCGGTTAAAACATAGAAATAACAACACACAAACATGATTAAAGGTGAAAACGTGGCTAAAAAAGCTAAAAGAAAAAAAAGATATTGCAGAAAATAACCAGTCCGGACCAGAGTCGCTTCCCTTGGGAGACACGTTCATTTCGTCCTGTTCTCTTGGAGCGAATAAGTACTTTTTTTCCTTTAAACTAGTTTAGGGCCTCTTTTTTCACCTTTAATCATGTTTGTGTGTTGTTATTTCTTTATTTTGATTTATCCAAAGAAAACAACATTTCAGGATCGAAATGCACCGCGGCATCTGAAGAATTTATGAACTTGAAAGTCTTTTCTCTGCGCTGTTTCTGGTCATGCTTCTGCCTATAGTTCCAGAGATAAACATCAACTCATGGTGATTTTCTTGACGCTAATCCACTTACGTACAGAAACAACTGCGTTTTTCATTATAAATACAAAATAAAGATTTCAGGAGTCAAACGGTCTGCGTCAAGAGTTTCTTATGCTGATATTCTTCAAAACCGACGAAGCTATGCCGTGTTTTCTTCATGATTTCATCACTTTGTTGACGATTCAAACGATCAACTGTGCCGTTGTTACCTTTTCGTGACAAGAAATTGCCCAGTCGAGTCGATGTAAACGGACACTAAACCACACAAAACGAAAGATACAAAACAAAACATGTATGTTTCTGGAGAGTTTATTCAATCTTTTAAATTTTCTGTTAGAGTGGTTGTAATGTGAATGAGTTTGTGAATAATTGTTCACCAAAGCGAGGCAGGGTACATGTCACACAAAATTTCGGAAAATCTGACTCTCGGCCATATTGCAAACCTATATTTGGCTATTTGGCACAAATTTCTGTATGGATTTAGTTTTCATTAGTTTCCACTGTGCTCCCGTCTCTGTTGTACTGTTCTTAAGAGAACCTTGTTGATCACTGCCCCCCCCCCCCCCCCCAAAAAAAAACAACAACAACAAACAAACAACAAAAACCACACACACAAAAAACAACAACAAACCCAAAACGACCACTTAACAAACAGCCCCCCCCCCCAAACAACAACAACCCCAAAAAAACAAAAACAAAGAACACACACAACAACAACAACAAATATTAACAACAAAAACCCAAACACACACACACACACACACATTCCTTTGGGCAGGTTGATCACCTAGTTATCTCAAGCAATACAACCGCAGAACCATCACAGTACATGTATCACCAGAATCTTTACAGTGTTGAATGCACGTTCGTCATTGACATGCCAAACCCTCCGCTGGGGGTGGTCATTCTGTCCAACTCCAAATCCTTGCTCTAAGCCCTAGAATGAGGGGGCACGAAAAACAGGAGCGATGTACACGATAAGATCCTTGATGTACAAGGTGAGATCCTTCACCTGTCACACCGAATCATCACGAAGGGAACGGACCTGGCCCTTATGTGGCTACCCTCCCACAGTGGCATCCGAGGAAATGAGCTGGCGGATCGCGCGGCCCGAGGTGCCACCGACGAAGGCACTGAAGCGACTATGCCCCAGACACTCAGTGAAGTGAAGAACAAAATACGAAGAGCGGCCCGCACTCTCAGAGAGAGGAAGCTCTGCGCGATGTGCAAAGAGAATGGCTGGGTCCACCTTCCAGGTGCCCAGAACCAAATGCCACCGTTCCCACGCAGACACTCTGCAATCATCTGCAGAATCCGCACACTGTGTCGCCCACACGTGGAGCAACAACCTCTGCCAGTGCAGGCAGCCCCCTGACATCTGTCACATTGTGAACGGCTGTGCAGGCTTGCCCATCAGCCTCCAGCCCATCTGGGATCTGAGAGACAGAACTCACTGAAAACGGCAGACTTCCTCAGGCCACACCAAGCCCTTGGTGACAGACCAGTGAGAATCTTAGCCGATGCCATCGTCAGATCAGACCTGACAAAATGGTTCTGAACCAAACATCAATAGGACTCCCTAGTGATCCGAACGGCATAAGAAAGGACGACAGAAAACGACCATGGCATTGAGAAACAACCCAGACACTGACTGACTGAGACAGGCACTTGAGCCCCGAGCAGAGAACCTCTGACGATGCCCAAAGCAAAGCAAAACAGCCCATATCCACCCAACAAGTCATCCGCAAAGCCAAGCAGTCAATGACACACGCCAGGGAAAACTTGTCCTTAAGGGCTAACAGGCCATATTAGGGACGTAAAGCTTAAACATCGAGCGAACAGTGTTGAAGTCGGATGATCAAAGAAAGAAGAGGAACAACGTACAACAAAACCTGCCTCAAGCCGCAACATGATGTTTTGGTTTTGATGACTCATTACAATTGAACGAGTCTACATCGGAATGAATCACAAATGCGTAGTGAAGAATTTTTGTGTAAAGAAAAGAAAAGGTTTAGTGATCGCTCTGATGATTCTGAATAACGAATTTTACTTACAGAATTGCCCCTAGAGTTCGAGCTTTCCGCCATATTTGGTTGCGAATGCAAACTCAACATTGTCGCGAACAATAATTGTGTCGTGAAACAAACGCTAGTGAAAACCTTCTGGTGCAGATTTCTTGTGACTTGAGAAAAATTTCAGCTTCCATTTATTCTATATGATTTGTATCCTTTTGTCGAAACACCCGATTAGTCATTGGGCTTTACGACAAGCAACGTTACCGAAAATTATGATTACGCATGCGCAGTTTTGCATTGTTTAGTAGGAAATGTCCGCATGTGCTTTTGTTTGGATCTGGTAGCCTATTTTTTTTCTCTCAAATGCTGCACGTGAGCGATCATCGGTTCCCTTAATTGCTGACAGCGATGTAGCAGATACCAGTGTAACAAGTTACCATAAGGAGTACCAGATTCATTTTGAAGAATGCCCCACCGGGGTGCAAGAAGATGAAATTTGCTGGTCCGTTTTTGCGGGAAACCATAACATGGAGAAGCCGCCAGGTGCCTCGGCTTGTAATCCGAAAGGATTATGGAAAGGCCACCTAACCAACATCGAGGATGGGCTAGAATTGTCTGTCAGGTATTTAAGTTTTTAATTTCTTTTTTCGCAAGGCCATTCTTGTCTGGCGTAAAAAGAGCTTCGGCTCCAGACATTCGATGTTGTCTGCTTCATAAGGATGGCATTTAAAAGCTTTGGTCACTCAGGTTTCACACTTTCACAGAATTTCTCTCACAGATTTACAGATCTGGATTATCACCGAAGTTTTATCATTCATTTAAAAGGACTATTTGAAGTGTGAAACACTGTTAGACGCTTCGCCGTGTTATTAAAAAAAAAAGTTTCAGTGTAAGAGTTGCCTCCCTTATGTCTGCCATATGACCTTAGTTGATTCCATTTTTATTTTCAGGGCTTGCCCTCCTCCATCTTTCACTGAACAATGTGTCTGTAATATATTGACGCCATTTTGCAGTTGTTTAGAAGTTCCTTGGCATAGTCTGATACTGTTTAAGCCTTCAAATGGAGAAAAGAAAATTTGAATAGTACTGGTTACCACTTGTAAACATTGCATAGTACTAGTAAGTACACTACTACTTTTGTAGTTGTACACAGGTCGGTAAACCCCATTTAAAACAGTGTGCCTGCAGTTTCACAGAAAGAGGTTAGAAAAGTTTGTATTGTTTAAAAAATATGGATTGTGTCAAGATTTCTGTATGTCGTGAAAAGTGTTTCAGTGATAATCATGAAGAATTGAATTTGTGTTGTCTTCAATTTTGCTGTCACAGCTTGTAGTTGTACAGATTTTTTTAAAGGGTGCAACAGTTTTTTGAAAATGAGTGTTGCTTTGGAAAATAAATGTGGGTAACTGGTATCATCATTTTAATTCTACTAATGGGACTTGCACAAAAATTAATTGCATTTTTATGCAAGTCCCATAGTCAGTTAAAAAGTTTATAATTACTGTTTCTAGTGTCACTGTTATTGTGTAAGTGTAAACACTACAGTGATTTATTTTCATATTGTGTTTCAGTGATCAAGCCAAAGACAGGATTTCTGGGATATTGGTGAGTAAAAAAAGTCATTTATGCAAGAGAAAGGGAACCATAACTAATAAAAGTAATATAATTTTAGCAACCAGTTTACATTTTTTTTTTCTTTTTAACTTTTTTGGGGGGGGGGGGGGCACAAGATGTGTACAACTTTACAAGTTAAATGTTTCTAAAGTCTATGTAATTTTACCCTAATCAATTCTCTGCTGTTTCAGAAAAGAATGTTTCCAGGTTTTCATTATTTTTCAATTTGAGCTTAACATATTGTTCTAATCTTGTCATGCAGGAAAACATTGAAAGCCTTTCTGATGTGGAGAAACTGCTGCTGTATCTCAAACTGCCCACTGGCTCTGCTTCAGAGGATGTATTACGGCAGTAAGTAGTCACATGGATTTTCATGATTCATAATGATACTTATAACTGTGGTTAGTATTACATGTATGTATTCTGTGTCAGTTTACATATTACCTTTGGGATTTTTTAATTTATTTTTTTTCTTTGTTTAAAACACGATGGCAGGGGAGATATTTCCAAACCTAGCACTGTTGATAAAGCCAGTGCCTGTTCAGGCTGTTGGTTCATCAACTTCACAGTATTGTCACAGTTTTTTTTACCGTCTGTCTCTTCTGTGGTAGTGATGGATTTCTTTGTTTTTTGCTCACTGACTTTGTAAATTGAGAAAAGTTACTTAACTTCAGATGGGTGGGTTTAGTCGTAAGTGTTGTAAAAAATGTTTCTTCTAAAGTACACGTGCCGGCCGTAATAGTTCCCTCTGTTTATTTTTGCCTCCAGGACACCAACATCATTTTTGCATGCCTCCAATCGTCTGGAGCAGGCGCAGGCTTTTACGTGGATCAGAAGTCACCTGGAAGAGGACAGTCAGATCTGTGTCCCAAAACATGAAGTTTATGATGAATACAGGTAGCGTGTTCTTTTTTACAATCTATATTTTGTAACTAGAATTAGAAACATTGAGTTCATTTTTTATTGATTAATTTTGCTTGCTTAAAATTTTCAATTTTTAGAAACTAGAAATTCAAGGCCAGTGAGTGGTACTGTAGTGTTATGGTGACCAGTGCAAGTTGCACTACTCTGGCACACTCTTGGGAAAGGCGTGGTCAAAATCATCATATTGTTGATAAACTTGTTTCACAGTAGGTTAAGATTGACTCGTCTCACTGGCCTACACTACACTCAGCTTATCTGAGGGTACTTGACAGTGGCTACAAGTTATGACCTCTGATTGCTAGTTTGGAATTGGATGTTTCAGGTCCTATTGTGAGAGCCATGGCCTGAAGTCTTTGTGTGCCGCTGATTTTGGCAAAGTCCTGAAATGCATCTTCCCAAATGTCAAGCCTCGGAGGCTTGGTCAGCGTGGCCAGTCCAGATATCCTGGAACTGAAGCAATATATATATTCAATTTGTTTTGTTTGTCTTTCATATTCTTGTTTATAATATGGTTAGTCAACTTAGTGTTTGCTGGTAAGAGGATTTGGAGGCACAGGTTGAACTTGAATTGCAATGTCAGCTTTTGTTTGTTATGTCGGAGAAGCAGTGTTGGACTTGGAATAGTGTTCTTACTGTTCCTGCTATAGCTATGGAGAACTAACACTGTGTCACACTCACAGAGACTGAGAGAGACAGTACAAAGATATTTGGTAGCTTTTAGGAATTCCTATTGTATGTAGTAATGTGGTCTACAAGAAAAAAGTTTCAGGTTAGTAGGGGTCTGTGTGTTTGATTGTGAAAGAATTATCTGGGCTTGGGTTTGCAAGGAAGAAGTGTGGTTGGTGGTCAGACCTGATTCTGGGATACCACAATCTCCGGTGGGGGGGGGGGGGGGGGGGGGGGGTGGTCATATTATTATTCTGAAATAGGCATTTTAAGCTTGTGGGGCAGTTCACATTTCAGTAAATGGCAAAGCATTCACTTCAGAGATGGTTACCAAAGAAGTGTATTCCTTAACCTGCTCACGTACTGCTACAGTGGACTGAGAAAGAAGTTGGATATCCAACCCCCTTCTTTGCCAGAGTTGGAGATAAGTCCCAAAAAGCCAAAGGTAGGTGGTGTTGAATGCATGGACTTTATGCTTGTTTCACTCTCTTTTTAGTGTGCACAACTAGTCTCATGGTAATAACTAATATTGGTCATATTAAAGTAGAATATAAAGTATATTTTCCATCTGTAGCTTTTTTGTTTTGTTTACAGTTTAGGTTAGGACTAGTTCCGTTTGAAATTTGGTTACGCTGCATTGCAGTTTGGGGAACTGGGTGATGTTCTCCCAGGAAGTTTGTTACAGTACCTACCACCTGTATGTGTTTTCATTAGCAGTTCCATTGGTAAGTTTGCAGGTACGGCATTTCAGATTGAAGAAATAGCTTCCTTAGCACCAGGACCCTGCTGTGGCTTCTTTACACAAATCAGTTTTTGAGGGGGGGGGGGGCAATTTTATCGTCATCATCAGCAAGAAAATGTGAACAGTGCCAAGATTGATCCATCACTTCCGTATGCCAGGATAAAATCTTTCTTTCTGGTTTTTCTCTGCGTGCAGACAGAGGACCTCCAGGAGAGTGAGCTGTTTTCAGCTTCGTGCCAGCTGGTGTGTGAGTGGGCAGGCAAGCTCCTGTCACGTGCCTTTAGCAGTCTGCGTGAACTGTCCGAGTACCTTGTGGGCAACTTGTATGTGAACAGCAAGTCCACTGCTGCCTTCACTGTCCTGGCTGCCATGCAGGAAGCTGGGCTGCACAACTCGCGAGGTACGCGGACACTGTCGGGTTGCTGAGTCACTATAGTCCTCAGCTTTACCCATGGTGCCTTTGCCTCTTGCTTTTACTCAGGCCGTGTAGGAAACATGCTGGACATCTGTCATTCACTAAATTACACACTGTGTGATTTGTTGGTATCATAAGCTGTGGTTGTGTTAGAAACTTTTTTTTTCAAGGGAGCAGTGTCACGATATCATTGCTGTCAAATTGTTCAGAGCTGTTGAATAGTGGATGTTAAACATGATACCACTTAGACACATGGCATTGAGCAGACAGAAACTAAATATTCACAGCTTTGAGTTTGACTGTATTGCACGGGAAGTTTTGGTGTTTGATGACAAAGACAGTTCTTCCTACTGCGCTGGCAGCAAACCCCAGTTTGTAGCGTTAAAACCATACTAACCATACGAAGAAGCTGAGACCTAGCTACCTAGTCCTTGTGTGCACATTTGACAGTGTGTGTTGTGTGTGTGCACTGTGGCTAGTTTGTTTTTTTCTGTTTTCAGTACCAGTGTCACCCCTGTTCACATGCTCATCTGGAGGAGACAAACACCGGGAAACACAGCTACAGCTTCAGCGCAAGCTACAGGAGCGTGAACTGCTGAAAGAGCAGAAAAAGAAGCTGCAGCAGCAGCGCAGTGAGATCGAGCAGGAGCAGCTCCGCAGTTCCAGCCGTGGCCCGTCGGCAACACCAACCAAATCACCGCTGCCGCGTTCTTTCAGCAAAACTCCGACACCCATCAAGTCACCAGTTCTTCGTCCTCCATCATCTGTAGCCATGAAATCACCAGGGCCACAAGTTGTAGCATTCCGGCAAACTCCGACGCCAACAAACCAAATCCAGAACACATCGAAGTGCGCTGCAAGAAACATCACCAAGCTGCTGCAGTCACCAGTACATTTAGGAAAACCCACCACACGACAGCAGGATGTCAAATCAGAGCCAAACACTGAGTCAGGATCTGCACAAGCGTCCACAGAAAGGACGAGACTTGTAGTGTCATTAGCGACTTCTGCTTCGCTGGCACCGACCACAGCAGCAACAGCAGCATCATCACTTTCTCCTACATCCTCTACTGCCTTCACTAGGGCCAGCATGTCTGGTGTGAGCTACATGCAGACAGACAAAGAGTCCAGCGACTCTTCCAGCTCCTCTACGATCACTGACAGGACCTCGCAGGCTGCTGTGCTGCTCTCCACGGTCAACGGCATGAATTTCGTGGGTGGTGGCCGTCAGTTCATTTTCTCGGGCAGCCAGGGGTTGATCCTGGATGAGTCTGTGTCTGCGTCAGCTCTCATGAAAAACGGAATGCATGTTGTGCAGAAGCCGTTAGTGGTTCCTGCAGGAGGAACATCCACACAGCAGACACTGCCAACAACTCAGCAAGTGCAGACGATTCCTGTCAGTAACATCAGCAGCTCTGTTGCAAGCAGCAGTGCAGGCATGATGCCAGCTGTAACGAAACTTGAGGGAGTGGCTGGACAGGGCATTACAGTTGTGTCAAAACCAAAGGATGTGTCTGCAGAGCGGACTTGTGGTGAAATAGAGTCCATCGCCCCCGCTGATCTAGACAGGTGCCGTGTAGAGAACGTCAACTTCATTCCAGGAAACCTTTCCACTCGCAGCGCGTTTGTTCCTGTGTCCAATCAGAAACTGGCTTTCACACTGATCTCACCAACTGTCAGCCGCGTGCTGCAGACATCCGAAAGCAGCAGCGACGAGAGTAAAGACCAGGATGATCCTTCAGTCCCCATGGATCAGTCAGAGACTCTGGGACACAGTGGGGGGTTTGAACCGCACACCTTCACTTCCAAGGCTTCGGACCCAAATCTGGGACCATCTGCTATGCAAACCTCAGATTCCTATTCCTCCAGTCAGTCATCATCAGGCATTCCCAACCCCTCGTCCCAGCACAGTCAGAAGAAAGTCAAGAACCGCTTCACTCCCATTCGTCCCAAGGCGTCACAGACTGTGACCAGTTTCCAGAAAGACCAGAAGACACCAGAAAAAGACAGCCGGCCTGTGTCTGCCCTTTTGAAAGAGAAACGTGCACGTGAAGCGAAGGGAGTATTTGCTCATGTAGCTTCTTTACAAGGCGAAACTGTGGGTGGCAAAAACTTTCCAACAAGCATCAGTCTTCCAGCTGAAGTTCTCGGTCTGTCTCCGAACAAGACCACAGGCAGTAATGAAGTCGTCATCATCTTGACTTCTCCATCCACTGGTGGGTCCAAATTTATCCCCACTCAGAGAGAAGCGCGTGG
This sequence comes from Batillaria attramentaria, assembly GCA_018292915.2. Lineage (NCBI taxonomy): Eukaryota > Metazoa > Mollusca > Gastropoda > Batillariidae > Batillaria > Batillaria attramentaria. Next base: position 239,528 of record JACVVK020000055.1, read on the forward strand.
TGCTGGAGAGGAGAAACATTCGTCACGTGACAAGCCAAGCTCAGTCGCTCTGAGCATGTCCGACTTTCTCATGGCCAATCCCAACTTTGTTCCCCAAAGTGAGGCAGCAGCCACTTCGTCAGCAGCACAGCAGCAACCTCCAGTGTCTGTGTTGCAGCTGCCGGACAACGTGAGTTCTGAGATGATAGATATCAGTCTTGGTCAGATGAAACTGCCAGTTGTGCTGGCAAGGCAGGAAGGACAAGGTGGCACAGTGCGGCGAGACAGTGGTCTGGATGTGTCAGATTCGTCTGAAATGGAAAATACTGATGAAGAGGTGACACAGCACATGGAGAGAAACCCCAGGCTTCTACTGCCGGACAATAGGGACACCGACACTCCCTCATCTTGCCGAAAGAGGAAGTGCAGTGGCCAAGGTAATGCGGATCAGACCAATAAACGCCTAAACTCAGACAAACGAACAGACACCCATGAAGACGATGACGTGTTCATTGTGGAACCTGGTCCTGATCTTCAGAACCAAACAAAGCTGGTGGAAAGTGGAGCTAATCGTGGCAGCACCAGGCAAACTGTTGTTACTCTTGACCTACCTTTCCACCATTCTCTGAAGAGGCAAGAGGCTGGATCTCCGTACGTTCGCCCAGGGTCATCCACCGCCACACACATGCAGGTGGGCGAGCCAGTGTCGCGATGTCAGAGCACTGGGATAGCAGGTGACGAGCCCACGTTTGCTGTTTCGTCTGAGTTGCCACGCCAGGTTAGGGGGAAACTTAGTGTAGAAAGCCTAGAGAGTGATGCTCTTTTAGACTCGGGACATGTTCCAGTGGGCCGCGACCTTGTGAAGCACTCCACAATCACAGATTCTCTTGTTCATATTGAGCAGAAAGCATCTGTCGGGATCAGTGCCAAGGCAAAAGCTGCTACGCGGAAGTCGTTTCTGCTGTCAAAACAAGAACTGGATGACCGCTTGCGCTCATTTCTCCGCAAGACACAGGACCAATCAATCAATATTTCTGCTATGCAACCTGTAACTGCTTTAACAACCAGTGCTCCAAGCACACATACTGAAGCTTTAACATCGGAGTTGACAGATGACACTCCCCTTTCTGGATCTGACCTGAAGCCAAGATTGTCAGATGATGCCGTAGACAGCTCAGCACTTTTTGTAAGCCAAGCTGGGCACTTTGCATCGGGTGGTGTGAGTAGGCTCCAAGATGCCAGCATGAATGTAGACACGTACAGCGAAGAACTGAGCAACATTCCCAACAGTATTTTTGAACTGATGCAGGGTTTGACCCAGGGGTCATCTTCTGTGCAGACTGAAGCCAACAGTTCCGATGCACGAACTCAAGGCAGCATCCACCAGCTTCTGATGAAAGGGTCGACAGCATCTGGGATTCAGTTTTCATCACAGCAAATTCCGTCTCACCATGTTTTCACAGAACAGCTGGTGTCTCCTGAGGGGACGGCAGCAGCAGCAGTGCAGGGATCTCGGAGCATCAGGAACCCACCTCCAACAAGCACCACCACCACCACCACCACGTTACCCTCAGCACAGACTACGGCCCAGAAGCAGCCTAAACCCAAAGCAGCCCCTGTTGCCAAATCTGGTCCCAACCAGCCTGTCAATCTGCTTGCATTGCTGAAAAGCCCTGCGTTGTCAGCCTTGGACAAACCAAGTCCCATGGCAGGCCTGCTGTCCAACAGGGAACTGAATGCACCCTCTAAGTCTGTGCCGTCCACAAACCAAGCACAATCTCATCTGCTTGGGCAAGAGAAACTAGTCAGTCCACCCACCAAATCTGCCCCCACAGGGGATGTAGATTCGTCCTCCGTCTATCTGTCACCGCTAAGCGGTGGAGCAGCCAAAATTTCTCCCAACGTGAATATTTCATTCATGTCTGGTGGAACGGCGATACAAAACAATTTTAGCTGTGCTGAGTTGAACTCTGGTAGTTTGGTACAGGAGCAAACATCTGGTAGAGGTGAAACACTACCCAGTTTCCTAGACACTGAGCCAGGAGGGGAACTACCTGCAGACGTTGCAGAGTTTGTGGCAGAAGCCATGACTGCTCGAGATCTGAAGATTCAGCAGAGTTGTGAAAGTCTACTCATGATGAATGCTGAGTATCTGCAGAATTTTCTGCTGCCGCCAAACACTTTCGTAGGAAACAGTGGAGGTGACCAGTCCGTAGGAAGTAGTGCTGGTGATGTGAACATGGGCAGTGCACAGAAAGACACTTTCACTATGCCATCAAATCCAGCTCCCAAGCAGAGGTTAAGTGAGAGTGGATCTGTTCCGGGAAAGAAGTATCCCCCTGTTCAGCGCAGTGCGTCTCTGCCTGTGTTTGTTCCACGTGCCCCAGCCCCTGGGTCCCACTTACAACAGGACATTCCTTCGCCATCACAGTCGCCAACTGGCACTGCCAACAGCCCCAGAGCACCAACACCGCTAAATGCTACATCGACAGCAACAGGAATTATTCCAGCGAGGAGGCTTCGACAGACTGCGGTCGAGCGCATCAGCACCCGGACACCATCCGATGCTGGTTATCACAGTTTTGATGCCAGTCCACTCATGCCTGCCTTCACACCCCTACCCCCACCCTCCAGCACACCAAACCAGGAGCAGATCTCTGTAAATGTGACAGTCCCTGTGAGGCGGAATACATCGGCGTCAGTTCGATCTGATTCAGCCCAGAGTGTCAACAGCGAAGGGCTTCAGCCTTTCCCTCAAGGTTCGCCCCTAGCATCCACTGGCCCGGGAGTGATGTCCACATCAAGCTCTGTGTCTGGTTACAGTCCTGTGGACCCAGCAGCAGGCTCTCCTAACGCCTTCATGCCTATACAAGTGTCGTCTGCAGGCAGGACTGGGTCTGGTGTCCAGCAGCAGTACATCGAACCCATCCGTCCTATGGTCACCCTGGCTAGTGTAGTTACATCGGCTCAGAGCAGCGATGGCCGTTCTGTTCTTCTGACTGGAAGTGGGAGTGGAAACCTGACTATGCTGTTGAGTGCTAACGTGCAGGGTGAGAACCAGGAGATAGCTCGCCTGTCTCAGGCTGGAGGGTCCATGCTGTCCCCAGAGTTCTCTGCTACAGCCAGTGGTCCGCCTAGCGTGAGGTCAGTTTCCTCGGACCCTGGTTCCAGCAGTGAACCGTCGGTGGGCGCATCCCGCATACTGTCCAGTAGCCCCAGGCCTGGGACCGTCCCTTACAATGTCCCATCACCGGCCACACCCAGAGGATCCTACCCCCCAGGCATCAGCCCTGGCCCTAGTCCCACTCCAGGCACGTCTAATGCCTGTTCCCCCTCCCCTTCCCCAGCTGCCAGTCGCAGCACAACCCATGGGGTGCTTCAGAAACTTCTCTCTACCCGCAGTGCTCCTCCTTCATACGCTGAAAGTGTGCAGCAAAGACGTCTCTCCGGCAATCAGTCCACAGGAAGTCAGGTGGTCAGCAGCACGTCTGATCTCAGACCTGGCAACAGGTCAGCTGGCGACAAGATGGAGCAGCACTCCGGACAGTTCATGGTGCCGCTCGTCAGTGCGGAAGATGTGAAGCCGTCTGTTCGGTCAGTCATCCACCACATACCCCCTACACCAAGTAGCTCCACCAATGGAGGCAGCAGTGAGAGATCTGGCCGTCGGATAGCCATCCTGAAAAGAGACAGCACTGTAAAACCAAACACAAAATCCACCCCCACACCAAAGGTAGCCGCAGCAGCCTCAGACTCCATTCTTAAAGCAAGTCTCGCAAGTCCTGTTGGGTCGACAGGTTCATCAGAAGCACCAATTGAGTATCCGTTCTCCTATAAGCTGGCCTTGTTGCGCCAGCAGAGCATGACACAGCCTGAGGGGGCATCATCATCACCTTCAGCCGCTGTAGGTTCTCAGCAGTCAGGTTCTGTCGGCAGTAGTAGTCAGCCACAGTCATCAGCATCTGCTGTGCTTGCAGCCAGTCTTGCCAGCTTGCAAAAGCAGGTGAAAACCAGTCCGAACTCAGACACTTCAGGTGGAGGGGCAGGGAGCACCGGTCAGATGCAGACGACGGGCGCTAGCACTTCCAGTTTGGCCGATCAGGTTTCCTCACCACCCACTCCTGTCTCAGTATCAGTGTCCATGTCTGTGGTTGCCCAGCAACCGGTGTCTGCTCCTCTGTGCGTGTCCACGAACACCCAGCCGCAGCGTGACATTTTCTTCGGACTTCCAGCCTCATCGCCATCACAGCGTCTCAACCCATTCAGTCCACAACAGTCATCACCATCATCATCATCATCCACATCGTCGACGCCATTATCATCCGGTCTGACTTTACCGAGTCCCGGTCATCCCCTGGGTGCCTTGTACCTTCCTTACAACCTTCCTGACATGAACTACATGGGCAATGCACCAAACATCGACTTGAGTCAACTGAGCTTCTTGTCCAGAAAAGCTTCCGCACCAGATGCCGCACCCCCACCGCAGCCCGCCTCCAACTCTGGCCTGAGCGAGTCCGGGTTTGAGGATGAGCTGCAGTCCACGCTGGACATCCTGCGCAACATCGACGGGCAGTATTTCAACCAGGACATGGAGGGAGAGAGTGACGGAGCCATGATGTTGATGCAGAGTGTATTTAGTGAACTCTCACAGGAACCAGACATGCAGAGCGCGGAAGAAGAGGGGGAGGAGGAGGGTGATGGGCAAGAGTCCATGCTCAAAGATTCATCAGTATAAACCGTCCCAGCGTGAAAGGTCTCTTTGTTTTTCTGCACGTTTACCTGAACTGCTAAGCTCAAGGTGTAACAATGTCATTCCTGATTTTCTAGTCAGACGTTTGTAATGAGTATTTGGTTGGATCAAAAGATTATAGCAACCAGGACAGAACAAAGCTGATATATGGTAGTGAAACTTGAACAATAGAGATGTATAGATTGGCACAATGGAGATAACAGTAACTACTGACCATACAATCAACAGTCCATCATATATATAACTAATGGGAATGGGAGCAGCAGGGCTGCAGGAGAAGGCACTGAAGAGAAACTTACAATTGTTGCTGCGTATACATTGACTAGCCCTGCTTTGTCATCAACATTATTTGTCCTTTTATGGTTCAAACAGCGGACATGGCTAAGAGGAGTATGTTTGGTACTATAGGACTGTTTACGTTAATTGGATGTCTCTCCACTTTTCAGGACACCCAGCTTTAGTTTTGGTTTTGACCAAGAAAGTCAGATTAATGAAAGGTCGTTCAAGAACTATATATATGAGGGAACAATTGTCTCAGCAGATTGTAATCAGATGTTCCCTGTAGATTTTTTTATATTATAAATATATTTTTTTTAAAAATCATTATTCAGTGAAGCAACACTGATAAAATCCAAGTAAGTCTAAGTGTAAGCGTAAGGAAGTGGCTCCTGACATGAATTGAATGGGGCCCACAGATCATTCTACAGAACTATGTCTGTAATATAATTCTCTTGTATGTCTCTGTAACTGAGATGATATTCTTTGTTTGCTTCCATGGAATATGATACTTACTGATCATAGATGTGAAATATTCAGTGTAAATACACCTTAATATTGAATATGACTGATACATATAATGTAAATTTAGATTTATGAAGTTTTTTGTTGTTGTTTTTAGCTACCAGTACATATATTTACCATAAATTCAGGACTACAGGGCATTCCAGACTACATGTATTAGGTGCTTCCCCCAGTCCCCCTGAATTTAACAGGCACCATCACTTGCCCCCCTCCTCCCCCCCTCCTCCTCCTCGTATCCAGTGGGAGTCCTTGGCTTCAGCTGCAGATCACAGAAAATTGTAATGGTGTCTCTGTTACATGTAACTGATGCTGTAAGTTATGAAAAGTAGAAATAAGGTGAGGTTCACCACCTTGAACAATATGAACACATTTAAAACACAGAGCTTCACCAGCACAACACGCACATGTCGGCCATCCAGAACCCATTTTCAAGTGGTCTTGGTTTCAGTGAAATGTAAAGCATATTCACTTCTAGGGAGAGGTGGGCGAGAGGCTGGATGAAAAGAAAAGATATTGCCTTGTAGTCGTGAAATTATGGTACTACAGTACAAAAAGAATATATGTCTAGTCAGAACAGAATTTAGTTTTCATTTTACTAGAGTCTGCTCTTAATTGTTTATGTCCAGAGATGGGAATTCTAAATATGTTGTGGTTGTGTCTGCTACAGTGATCATGGTCCTGGTTTAGTGGTTACCTTTCTTCTTCTTTTTGCCGTTTGTCTCTCATCTTGGTACATGTACTGCTGCTCAGGGCTGAGGTTTCTTTAGCAATCGTCGTTAACAAGGGGTTTCTACAGGGGCCTGGAATCGCTAGACTATTGGTCCTGGTGGAGTAAATATGTAGAGCTTGAGCAGTTGAGGATGATCTCAGAAATCAGAAAAAAAAACACAAAAAAACACCACTTTACAGTGAGAGTCCTTGATTTCTAAAGATTTTGCCTTTGTTCTCAGATTACGATCAATCAGGATTTTATTTTGTTCAGACCCGTCCTGCACTGCATTGTGACCATACTTTTTGTGCTGTTTCTTGAATGACAGTACGTCAGAGGCACAAACCTATAGGCACTTCAGGTTGGGAGGAGGGGGGCTTTCTTCGATTCTGGGGATTTCTGTGTGAAATGTATACTTGCTAGTCAGGGTGACTGCTGGTCCCGTCCCAGTACCGTACTGCACCTGTCCATGCACATTTCCTTTGTTAGAAACTGTTCCACACGAAGTGTAGTCAAAATGGCGGCAAGTGTTTTGGGTGCTACTCAGATTTACACGTTTCAGTGACGGATGCTGTCAGGTAAAGTTGTACATCTGAAATACGAATATATGCACACGTCTGACACACCCATTGGTGCCACTCACATTTGAAAACGGAAACACTCAGTGCTGCTGGTTGGAAACACTCTGTCATGGCGGTGCTACTGTCTGGAAACTTTTATGCCGGAGTAGCACCGAAAACACTTGGTGGCCGTTTTACTAACACCTCCCCCCCCCCCCCCCACACACACACACATGGGCTGACCATCCCCTAAACAGGCAGGAAAAACAGCACATATCAAAGGTTTCTCCAGTATAATGTATTGGACTCGAACGTGGAACAACGTAAGCAACAGCTCAGCATTATTTCATTTTGTTACCTAGCCAACTTCATATCAATGAATCAGAAATGTTCTAAATGCTTATAGACAAAGGGTTTTATTGGCATTTTAGAGAGGTGAAGTACATGTACAATTTTGCTTAGTAATACTAAGAGGAGCCATCTCTCTCTCTCTGTCTCTCTCTCTCCGTCTCCCTCCCTCCCTGGGGTGCAATGCCAGTGACTAAATTCATTCACGTACTTCCAAGGGCATTTTTTGGTTTACTGTAAAACAAACCTACATGTCCTTGTGTGATCGTACCAAACGTCTTTTGATAAGTTCCATGGGTGCCGACCCAGCTTGATGAGGGTTGGAAGAGGGGGGCTGGGGGGCGGGGTAGTCGCTGTTAGTGTAAGAATGCAAGACCTGCTGCATGGTCCGACTAGTCAGTCCGATTAGCGTTGGCCACTTGGTGGGTAAAAAATACTTTATTTCACTTGAAAGCTTTCAGTCGCTGCATTTATTTCTTTTCTGCCAGTTGCTGACAACTCAAGCCCTGCCTGATGGAATGTACCCTAGTATAAGTTGAGTACATGTACCGGTATTGATATCATCATTTTCTTTCAAATGCAGTTCTGTGGTTCAACCAGAGTTTTTAATGTCCGGATCAGTGCAATGATGTCAGTCTCCGCCCAGAAGGGAAGGGGGTGGGTGTGGGGGGTGGGGGGGGGGGGGTCTGACTCTGAACATGGTTAATTTGTTGCTTTTGTCATTATGATGTTTTACTGGAACAGAGGTTCTGCTCAATGCTCTTACTAACTGTTGAAATGGTTCTTTCATCAAGAGGAGGGTTGTCTGAGCAGGGGATTTGTTCTACAAGTAACTGTTGAACCAGTTACCATTTGCGTTTTTTTTTTGTTTTTTTTTGCTTCCATTTTTTTGGAGGATGCTTTGATTTTTACAGTCGCGATTTTACTCTTTAGTTTTGAAATTGTTAGGATACACTTAAGTTTCTGCACTTGTGCTGGCTATACGGCATTGTGCTGTGCGGGAAGGGAGGGGGGGGGGGGGGGTATGTATTACATGTACTGTAATACCAAAGACGTTTGATTTGTTGGTACTTGCATCATCATTTTACCAGGCACATTCATGCGTTTGAAATTCATTCACCTGATTTGACAAAATGAGAGCTGTGGTGGGCTTACTGATTGTCTTTTTTCAAAGTTTTTTTCTGCAGAGATGGGGGATAAAATGTGTTTGCTAATTTTTCAAATGTGAATTTTTTTTTTTTAATACGCGGGGGAAGGAAAACGGATTTGTGTTTGTGAATCATCCAGCACACTGGATGTTGATCCATGTACATTTTAGAATGTGCGTGTATGCAGATAGCAGTATTTCAAGTGCGTACGTCTTTTTCACGTTGAAGTTTTGTGAATATGTTTATGCAAACTCTGTTTTGCTTTTATGACTTGTAAGCCATTCCTGCTCTCTCTCTCTCTTTCGTGTGAATCGTCACGAACATTTGTATATAGTCATGTTTTCATGGACTGATATGTGTCTTCATCTATACATTTTGACAGATTTTGGATAAACTTTAACAGTGCCATGGTTCTTTGCATATTATAGGATCTGTTTTTTATAACCAGTAGAATCGTTTTATCAAACATATCTTCATTCCATGCATGGCTAATTTTCGAAGTTATAATGTGTTGTGTCTGTGTGAATAACACCCCCCTCCCCCCCCCCCCCCCCAAACTGTTTGCCAAGCAACAAGCATTTTGTATTAAAAAAAAGAAAAAGAAAAAAAGAGTAAATAACCACGGGAGAGAAAAACAGATTCGGTAAACTCCATACAGTTTTGCAGTGCATGACGATTTTGTGAATTGTGTCCACTTTTTATACTGTCATCTCTTACAGATGCCTACTATTTATGAAAATAAATCAGAAAACTAACTTGTCCTGATTTCAGTGTTTTTGTTTTTTGTCTCTCTCTCTCTCTCCCTCTCTCTCTCTCTCTCTCTCTCTCCCTCTCTCTCTCCCTCTCTCTCTCTCTGCTGTGCTGTGCTGTGTACTGTGTGTGTGTGTGTGTGTGTGTGTGTGTGTGTGCTACTTGCAGAAACAGCAAAGCATTATCTGGACATTGGTCTCGACTCAATTTTGTTCATTTTCGCTTTCCTCGGCCTTTAGTGCAAAGTGCACTAGAGTCGAGTGACATAACAAATACATGTCTCACTAGGATCAGTGAAGTCAAATCAGATATATACGACGACCGTTACCATCCGCTCAATCCAGCCTTTCAGAAGCTTCCGTCCGGTAGATGTTTTAAATTACCACTGGCACGTAAAAACATGTAAACAAGAAGTCGTTGCACTGTGTTAATCGGTTCACTTTAGTAACCACGTGCACGTACGCGTGTTTGTGTGTGTGTGTCTGTTGGGGGTGGGTGGGGAGAGAGAGATTTGTTTTTCTTGTTTAACAGTTTCAGAGTTTGACAGTATGTATCACTATGTGTTTTGAATTGTTTGTGACGTTTGTGTATCTTAACGTTTAAACCTATTTTACTTTTATATTTTAATGACTGTACTTTACCTTATCTGTGACAGAGCATCATGTGAGGCCAAAGAAGATTTTCTGTTTTAGATTCTCTCATAACTCCTAACTGTCCACACACGAATCACATCCTGAATCAAAATCGTCACAACACACGACAACACTAGACAGCACTATTATGCAACCTCGAGGCCAGCAGTCTGCCTGAGAGACGGCGTAACGTGCCGTCATATTGCGTCACACTCCGGCGAGCGGTCAACGCTAGCCAGACAGCTCAGCGATTTCGCCGGCACCCTCATGTGAATACCGCGGTCACTCCTAGTTGGGGTATTGGCCACGTAATAGCTAACGCCACACTCATTCGGGCCCCCTTACAACTTGCCCCAGGGATCTACTAAGTCCCTGCTTCCCCCAAGCACTTCCCACCGGCGTGAGGGCGGTAGACAACAAGAGACAGGTCCCCAGGGTCCATACAGGTCATGGAATCCGGGAAAAGTCATGGAATTTGGAAATTTATAGCTTTTCCAGGCCTGGAAAGTCATGAAATTATCTCGAGTCATGAAAAGTCGTGAAATTTCAGAATTTTATGGAAGCCATTTTGAGCCCAACAGTGAAACGGTCAGCTTGGTGATTACTCACTGGACTGATTGCCCAAAATACCAACAAACTGCCTTCCTATAAGGCTAATATATGGTGGAAAAGGACGTTAAACCCCCAAACACCCACCCACCCTATAAGGCTAATGACTAACTCTGAACATTGGTGTTGCTGACTGCAATAACTTGGATGAGAACATATATAATTTCTGCCCTCATGTGTGTCAGTGTGACAGAGGGCGACGAAGTTGTCATGGAAAACAGGAGAGTTGGCCTCGAAAAGTCATGGAAAAGTCATGAATTTTTGAGACTGTGAACCTGTATGGACCCTGACTGGTCCCGTTACAACGAACATGAAACCACATGTGACGTACTCACAGCCGTATGAGCCATACACAAAACAGGCAGCCCTTATTTCTTCTAGATCTAATTTTCCTCGGATGTGACCATCTGGATGGTATGGCGTACTTGCCTACACAGTACACGTGAGCTTGTCAATGAAAACCACGTGTCGGTCGAACACGTACTTCCTGAAACCCTCGGAACAACGTGATGACGACATGGAATATGCTGGGTCAAATGACGCAATTTTATGAATCGTAAGTTCCATTTTAGACAGTTGATGCGTTTCTGAAGCTAAGCGAAGATCCCACAGTTTATACCAGGGTACTGCGCCTTACCGTGCTACGAATACGTCATCTCCAAGCGTCACGAATATTTGCATTGGTAACATGACGTCAAACTATAATCTCTGGGTTTCTGTTCTTGGCAACAGAGGCATTAGGATTCTTGCTGAAGTAACAGAAGAAAACTGCTACGTGTTTTCAACAGCCAGTTGCAACAGAAACGCTTTTCACCTGATATTTTTTTGGCCCAGCAGAGGCTGTCGGCCTAACTTATGAATTAACCATGCCACGGCCAAGGTTGAAATGGAAGTTTATTGCAGACAGACCCCTGATGTAAACCCAAACGATCAGTTCTACAAGCCTGCACACCTGGCCGCCCTGGACAACCTCCGATTTCTGAAAGACGACGTGTGGTTACCTGGGAACCGGCAAGATGAACTCAGGTCCATGTTTAACTACCTATGCCGACATTACGATTCTTTGGAGGGACGGTTTCATCCGATCATCCCAGCTGATCAGCCAACGGAACTTCTGGTAGAGGAAAAGAGAGACACCGAGTACGCAGAAGACTTCCGCCCGTGTGGAGATGCCTTTCTTTCACGAGCTTATGATAACCCGTAAGTTGGTTTGTCTGAGATCCTTTGTAGATCTACTGGACTTTGGGGGAGAAGGGGGGAGGGGATTTGCAAACCAGGCTGCACGGCACATAGATGTTTTGTGTGTCACTGATGGCGCTCTGTTGCGTTTCATTTCAATTTCAGCGGAAAACGCCCGACTGAAACCGCCGTAAATACATGCCTGCATTAAATTTCTTGTCGCACTGACGTCCTTTCCAATCAGTGGGCCATCCGACGTTTCTTGATCACCCCAACCCAACTGTCGCTTTAAAGGAAATCCCCTCCTCCCCCCCCTCCCCCCCCCCCCCCACACACACCACATGTGAACCAGAAAGTTCCCCTCTTGTAGGGGAAGGGTGATGGGGTGTGATCTCAAACTCTGGGTACTGATTCAGACGGGAACCGCTACCGCAGCTGTTTTTGAAAACTGCACTTTCCAATACTGTCCGCACGTATTATACTGAGAACATCGCGCAACTGACACAGTTCTTGGCAGGTAAACCAACTCCAGCCACAAAAGCAACAGCTCATTCTTGCTAAAGAAAGCGTTTTCCTGCTAACAGAATCGGGCGGCGGGGTGTACTGCTGCCCTGGTCGTGGCCGGGACTTTATAATGTCAACAACAGCTCCAAATCTGACGTGGTAAGCGTTCACTGTTTCTGTATATGGTCGCTTTTGTGGATGGTATTCGTATTAGGTAAATTTTACCAGAGCGGTGTGCTTGATTTGAAAGATTAAGACATCGGGAGTCAGCTATTCTTTCTATTAGGCTACCATGTTAGTCGTTAGTGCTGTTGTTGATGTGGTCGTTCAGTTCAAGATTCAAGATACTTTACTGGCCCCAAAGGGAAATTCATGTCGCCACCACCTTACAGACATACGAATTGGATATTTAAAAAAAAGTCTGCCAGCATCAGAGAATGAACACACACACACGCACGCACGCACGCACTGACATGCATGCACGCACGCACGCACACACACACACACACACACACACACACACACACACACACACACACACACACACACACACACACACACACACAACAACAACAACAACACAAAACACACACACACCGGCACACACACACACACACACACACACACACACACACACACACACACACACACACACACACACACACACACACGGCAGAGTTAATCGTGTAATTTGTTGAAGAGTCTCACTGCATACGAATCGAAAGAGCTCTAGACATGTATTCAGTTTCCAGGGGAAAATTGCGTGGACATGCATTGAGTGAACCAAAACTGTCACAGATCTGCCATGAATGTACATGTATTTCGCTTGCTTTCCGTTCGCTTCATCCGGTTAGCCCAAGCATTTTGACAACAAATCAGATGAAACAACTTATACCTTTTAAACAGCAAAGCTGATCGAAGTGGTCATAGCATTGCAGAGTCAAATACTGCATTAGAAATGACACTGCTGAAATCAAACTAGGTTTGTTTCAAATCTCTGTGTGTGTGTGTGTGTGTGTGTGTGTGTGTGTGTGTGTGTGTGTGTGTGTGTGTGTGTGTGTGTGCGCGCGCGCGCGCGCGTGTGTGTGTGTATCTGTGTGTCTGTGTGTGCAGGGGCGGGAGAGGCGTGCGGGGCGGGGGACAAAAGGTACCCCTGCAGAATGTGCCAGAAATCGTTGGTTATTCCTTTTGTTGTCATGTCTTGTCTCTTTAACCCACGCTTTCTGGCATAATGTTCTGCATAAAAATCTTTTCCTTTGAAATTGTTTCACGTTATCCTTTTTCTCACACTTTGAAGTGTTAAAAATGTCACTCAGTGTAAAGGATATTTCACTCGTGGGTCGGGGCAAAACGTTTCCCCACAGGCCGGCGAAAATTAAGACGTTACTGTGGTTCCTGTTACCTGACCGTACATTCTAAACTTTCACCTGGACAAAGTGGGAGCCCAACGAACCAGCCCCCCCCCCCCCCAAAAAAAAAAGAAAACAAAACAAAAAAAACACCAAAAACCCAAAACACCGCCACGTACCTTGGCTAACTCCCACACATACACCGATTCGGCACACATGAGCTATCGTGGAATAACTTTCGGGAGCGATGCTAGAGTACACGCACATTTCTACAAGTTCAACAATTTAGACTGAACGTGTTATCCAGACCACAACATTCATTTTAATATTTAAAAAGCCGATCTACCGACTATACTTGAACAGGAACCACAGTTTTGTTGCTTGAAAAAAAAAGAGTATTGATTTAACATCCATTTTGGCCGTGACAGATGTGGAAATCCAAACACTTACCCCAAAGAACTCTCTCCCCTGTCACACGACCATAAATGTCGCCTTGGAAAAAAATCATTGTTAGCAACAGGTCTCAACATTGTTCATTCACAGCTCATAGGGGCGGTCGGTGGTCTAGTGGTTAAGAGACTTGTCAGAGTCACCAGTGCGAGTGGTGAGGGGTTCGACTCCCACTCGGGGAAAATAATTTTTCCTTCTCGTATGTGGCACCGCTCATTCGGGCCGATCGTCGGGGGTTCTCTCCGGGTACTCCGGCTTCGTCCCCCTCTGCTTTTGTTCAACCCACCAAATTTGAAAAATAAATGCAATTCTAAATTCCGAAATTTAAATAGCTGAGCTGACCCTTCCCACCACGTGACTGTAATGTGTTTATGTCCAGTGTGTGAGAGAATGCGTGTGATTCACGTGAGCGTGCGTGTTGGTTCAGTTCGCGGTGCTTTGAGCTGATTCATGAAATTGGGTAAAGCGCCTATACAATATTCATTATTATTATTATTATTATTAAACCGTGAGAGATTTCACCCATTACTAGTTGTTGGTTAGTGAATATTTCATGGAGTGCGTCTTTAATCTCGAGTACTGGTCTCTTGCAAGCCGACTGATGCCAACCAGGCGTATTACGGACAATGGGGTCACGTGATCTACGGAAAACTCTTCGATCCAAGGCGGTGAGAAAAACAAAATCTTCCTAGACTACATCATTTCACGCCCTCCCTCCCCCCCCCCCCCCCCCTCCCCAGGAAAAAAAACCCTCGAAACAAATTAGCGAACGAACAAAGAAACAACAAAAATCAGACGAAACCCAGAGTCTTTAGGTTTATTTTTGCTGTGCCTCTGGGCCGTCCAGCGTCCTATTTTCTCAGCAGGACACGTTACAAACAGAAAACAAATATCACAGACACACAGACACACACACACACACACACACACACACGCTCGCACGCACGCACGCACGCACGCACACGTTTGGTAAGATGTTAGAAGAGTGTGTGTGTTTTTTTTGTCTTCTTCTTCTCACAGCACGTTCCCTGGGCTGGGCCATGTTTACTGCAAATCACCCCGCGCGAGAAGTCAGATATACAGGTACACAGTCACGTCACATTCTAATATAGACACTGACGACGGACGGCGACGATAGTGATGACGGTGTTGGTAATGAAAATGTAACAATAAAGATGATGGTAATGATGACATTAACAATAATGACGATGACGACGACTGTGATGATAATGGCCACGACGGTGCTGATAATGACTACGCCGATAAGAATGATGATGACAACTTCGACGACGACGACGTCGACGATGATGACGACAACGACGATGATGATGATGACGATGATGATGATAGGCTGCTTTTTCTACCAAGAACTGAATACTGTAGTCAGTTTAGAGAAGCGAAAATCTGTCCAGTCTACTTGCACGCTCAGGATCCCCTATTCTTATTTTACATGTTGCGACTTTGTTCTCGTGAATTGCTGGAATGGTCCGGTAAAACGGCACACAGATACACGCCAGTCCTGTGACTGAAAACCGCGCTCCAAATAATGCATATTGTATTGCGTTTCGTCATGGCGATGCGTGAATTTAATGCGGCCGCTCACTTGAGTGCACTCGACTCGACATATTCGCAGTGACTTTATCTGCAAAGAGCACAATTCCGGTGTGTCAAAATGTCACATTTTTCGCTTCCGGAACTCACATCAATAATTCAGAAACGTGGCCACAGAACACAGTATACTGAGACCACGAAACCTGACCAAGTGTGTCCCAGTCCAGTTTGTCACGTGACTACCCAGTTCCTGTCTTGTCTCTATCGAGCTTTATGGTGACTCTTCATTCGTTTGGGAACACAGTCTGCCATGCAAGCCGCGAAACTGAATCGCTGGAGTTTGCGTGCCTTTCAACCTGTGACAACCAGAACAGATTACAAGAACGTACTGTCCGAGTATATCAAGGCTCACGGACAGTTCTGAGCCGGTTTGCTGGTGTTTGATGGTGACTTAGACACCTACACAGATACAGTATCGCATTAGCCGGCTGGCACTGTGCCAACGGAAGGTAGAAGACGAAGGGAAAAGCGGGGGTTCCCGTTAGTGTTGCTGTCAACCGTTGGCTGGCAGAGCTTCATTTCAAGTCCGTTCGACCAGCAGAAGTCGGTGTCTTGCACTGACTCCGAGCTCTAATGAACTTAGGCATATCTCCAGCGAAGGCTACATGCTCACTCACAAGTGCACCTGTTCAACCCGTCTGTGAAACCTGTTAGAGTTGAAGTAGGCACGCCTACGCGGACTGATCAACGGAAAATGATTTTCATGAGTTACCGAACGCCTATTGGCATATACGTGTACTACACCATTCCCGCTGTGCCTCACCGGCTGATGTAAGTATGGTACATTTCGGGTGGGTGGGTGTTTGGGGGTTTAACGTCCTTTTCCACCACATAGGGTGATATCAAGGACGGGGCAACGATGAAAAAGCCAGCACAAATATTTGGCCCCAGCCGGGATCGAACTCACGACCCGAGCATTAGAAGTCCAACGCTTTACCATTCGACCACCCCGGCTCCCCATGGTACATTTCGAAGATTTATGCTTTTAAATTTTTATTTAAAAAAAACAAAACAACAACAACGACAAAACTGCGGACTGCAAACCACTGTAGCATATTGTGCTAAAGACGCTCCCCGCCTCTTTGTCAGTGTTGGTCCTGAACGAGCAGTAGCCGTGCATTTTGGCTCATTTATTAAAGGCTCTAATTTTGCGGCACACATCGTCATCATATTGTCATCGTAGTTCCAGGTCGATCGTGACCTTGCAGCAATGAACATGTGTCTTTGATAGTTTTTTTTTGGTTGCTTGTTACAACCAATCGCACAATGCCACTGTACTGCGATTACGTTACGTGTGCGCCGCCATTTTACAGTACTCGACGCATACAGTATCAGTCACCAAGCATACGGAATTTTGTTTTTCGTTAAAGCCTTAAATACCTAAGTAACTAACTTGATATTGTTGTTTTTTTCCCCTGGGACAGATATAGAAAGGAACCACCGACGTTCGGCTACCTCGACCCCAGTGCCATGATGTCCGAGTATCTCCACAACTACCGGAACTTTTTACAAGACATGCGCCTAGGCATGCGCAGAGGCAAGAACTACGAACACGTGATCATGGACGGACGCCGTTTTGCCGAGTGCCCAACGTATTCACATCCAATGTTCCGAACACAGGTATTGAAGTCCGTACGTGTAACTGAAAATATAACCGTTAATAAAGAAAAAAAAATAAAACAAGTGCTTCAAGGAAGGAATTTGCATCCACCCACCAGGGCTTCCCTCCAGCGTTGAAAGACGTGGTCCGATTAATATTGCACGCACCCTGGCATTTATTCCGGCCGGACAAAGTGATCAATTGCGAAAGGAATCCTCATGTGAATGCGATACAACGAAAGGGCGTGCAGATAGCATCACACATCAGATTTCACATGGGAATCGTTGACTCACAGCGTGGGTCTGTTGACAAGCAGGCTGTCGTTGCCGGTTTTGTGAAGTCGGACTAGCTGATACCTAAAACATTTATGGCCGAAAATGGAACGTAATCTTGGACAAACAACAAATCAGCCCTTACCTCCCCCCGCCCCCCCAAAACAACAACAACAACAAACACTAAACACAAAAACAAAAAATCAACAAAACAAAACAAAACAACACACACACACACACACACACACACACACACACACACACACACACACACACACACACACACACACACACACCCCAAATAAAAAAAACAAAAAACCAAACAAAAAACAAACAAAAACACAAAAAAACACAAACAAACCAACAACAACAACAAAAACAAACACACACAAAAACACATACAAAACAACAACAACAACAAAATAAAACAAAAACACCACCACCACCACCACTACCAATAAAACAACAGAAAAAGAAAGAAAACAACAAGTGACTGTGACTCGCTGACACCATTCTGTTGGTTGGTTAGTTGGAGTTTAATGTGCCCGCCGCCAGCGTGACTGGAGACGGTCCTTTATGGACGGGTTATGGACAGCTAGTCTAAGTAAACAGTCCAATCAAACACTATTCTGACAGACAGGCTAAAGCCTGCTCTTAACTGGGCACAGCGCGCGAAACACACATGTGCACATCACAGTCGTTGCGCTCGGTGTGTCTACTAATACAACACTGAACACAGCGGTGCTCGATGACAAACCGATTGAAGATGCACTGTCCGCCATGCACGGTTTGCACGCCGAGTGGCGTAGTACAGCCAGTCAGAATCTGTTGTGGAAACCACAGTCACAGTTGTGGCTATTAATTTTGAAATCCAAGTTGCTGTGACGACACCACAGCGGGGGAAACCCCCAAAATCACAACTGTGTCACAACTGTGGACAGCACTGTGGCGCTCCGCAGTGCCCAGTTAAGAGCCGGCTTAACCGGCAACCGTTTTCTCAGTTGATGAGGTTGTTTTCTTGACTGCGGATTACCGTTTTTCCCTTGTTAGTGATACAGTGTTTGAAAATAGCCGTCAGGAACACACACTCTGACAGCAGTGCTTTATTTTTTTTTACATACAAAAATACCTGTTCTTAGCTGATTGATCACATTTGTGAGCGGTCACACTTCAGTTTCCTCGTTCATCATTAGCTGATTTTTTTTGGTTGTATTTTTTTTTTTCTTTTTTCAGTATCACCTGCCCCCTCAGCCTCAGAAATACGTGGTGCAGCAGCAACAGCCAGACAAGGTCCAGCAACAACGACAACAATACCACCAGCTGCAGCAATTACAGCAGCAGCAACAACAACACCAGCAGAAACAACAACAACAGCAACTTCTTCAACGTCAACAAAACCAGCAACATCTTCTACAGCATCAGCAGCAACAACAACAGCAGCAGCAACAACAACAACTGCAGCAGCAGCAGCAGCAGCAGCAACATCAGAGCCAGCAACTACAGCAGCAACAACCACAGCAACCACAACAACAACAAGGCCAGGTGCCAGATGTGTCGCCAGGACTGTGGAGTGTGCTGTCCGAGATCTCCTGCCCACAGCCCCGTGACCTGCAGATTGAGTTCAGTCGCATGATGTACACCGTCACCTCAACACGTATGCGGGAGATCTGGGCAGAGAAGCCAACCCAGGCCGTAGCGCCGCAGACTGCGTGTCAGGCGGGCAGAAACCAGACAGAGAAACTGAACACGGACCAGTCTGGCTTCCTCAGGTCCGGTCTGTGCCAAACGGCATCTTCCTCGACATTGACAGAGGAGAGAGATGACGAAGATCACATTGACGACATTCTGGCCATGGCGGGCAGTAGTGACGTCACAGATCACTATGACGACGGCGTGGGGCATGCGTGTTACGCTGGCATGTCGAACCTCAGTGCTCCTTCTTTGTCCAGTGAAACGATTTCGGTGTCGGTCGAGCCCGCCGCGGACTGCAGGTACAGTTTATCGGGCTTGCCAGACAGTTGTGGGCACACACAGAAGCCATCGTTTCAGTGCCACCAGACAGACCCAGGGGACCCTTTTTACGGGCCTGGGCGTGGTTGTAGTGACAGTCTGGAAGCGTTAGGCAAACCTTGTGACGACGAAGATGACGATATAGCTTCGATGATAGACAACGCCCGACTAGAGATGCAGATGGAGGAGGAAGAGGAAGAAGAAGCGAACCAGAGACTGCAGATGCTGCTCTACCAACAGCAGCAGAAGACCGACTTCACGCAGCATCAGGAGCAAGAGACGGAAGGACCGCAGACTGACAGTCAGCCTGCTCCCCCGGAGGAGTTAAACGTTGAAGGTCACACGAGCAATGGCTGTCGCGCGCAGGGTGACGAGAAAAACGTTCCTGTAGAAAAGGATGATTCGCAAAACGTTCACAGTGAGTTGCTAAAACACTACCAGCATTATGACTCCGAAGCTGGGGAGCAGCCCGAGGAGACCTCGGAGTCCAACTTTGAATCCGAGAGACAGATCCGCTTTGTTCTGCGCAGATCCACTGTGAACCACCACTTGAGCCAAGATCTTCAGCAGAGCCCCGTCACTGCTGCAGACTCGATTCTCAGTCGCCCAAGTTACAGCTGGCAGCGTCCCGCACGGCGCCTGTATCAACTGGCTCAAAACAGCACCACTGAAACCATTCCTGACGTCACGGACGACCGAAATCACGTCACTTCCTCTGAGGTCAGCGCGATGGTTACGACGTCTAACTCCTGTCCGATATTCGTGCCGATAGAAAAAGCACAGGACGAATTTGAATCGGGTGATTTTTTTCGGCTGAAGGTGCCTTTCCAGGTTGACAATTGTGACAAAAACTCTGACAAACAACGCCGCCATGGTCGTTTTGGGCTTTGTGTTGAAGAAAACAAATCCGACGAACCTGAGAATCCAAAACCCAGCAACGCGTGCCCCTTCTCTGGTCCATCCAGTGAAAGCAGCCAGAGTTTTAGCTTCGATTCGGGAAACATCCTCAAACATAACACGGGCAAGATCCGAATTTTGGGCAGCAAAGCTTACTCAGAAGCCTACGCAAGCGCGGGCAAACCGGAGCAAAAGGACGGGGCTGTTTCCAAGGCTGGCTCCACGGACCAGCAGATGAGAGACCCTGTGGAGGCGGGTGACGACGAAGGGAGGGGGAAGGCGGACAGTTCTTCCCAGAAGGACGGTGCCAAAAAGCCGGTGGTGGTGTCTGTGAGACCGTTATCTCACGCGGCGCGACGCAGTTCACACTCGTATCTGACACAGCGACATACGTCGAGACATCGCCAGCCGCAAGGCAAACTGCATGCTAACAGACACAGACAGGTAGACAGCAGTCGCAGGTGTGTGTGTGTGTGTGTGTGTGTGTGTGTGTGTGTGTGTGGTGTAGGCAATGGAAATGGGCAGGGCAGTGTTATTATTGTCTAGTGTGTATGCGTGCTCTGTGTGTGTGTGTGTGTGTGTGTGTGTGTGTGTGTGTGTGTGTGTGTGTGTGTGTGTGTGTGGGCAACGGAGATGGGCAGGGCAATGTCACACCTGCTATTCTGTATATACTATGTTAAAATGTTCTTGTCTCAGTTTGGTTATGGGTGGCAGAATGGTAGAGCGTTGGACTAATGCTCGGGTCGTGAGTTCGTATCCCGGCTGGGGTCAAATTTTTGTGCTGTCTTTTTCATCGTTTCCCAGTCTTTGATATCACCCGTATGTGGTGGAAAAGGACGTTGAACCCCCAAACACCCACCCACCCCAGTCTGGTTATTCCGTCACACCACCGGACTACGAAACGCTTATAAGACGTATAATTATGACATCGCAGTGCAGACGCAGGTTACGACCTTCCCCGGTGAAAGAAACAACAAACAAAAACAAACAAAAAAAAAACCAAAAAAAAAAGAAGATCTGAACAACAACAACAACAGCCACACCAACCAACCAAACAAACAAACAAATCACCAGCATCTGAACGACTGGTTTCTACAGGGCCCACACCAAGAGTCGAGAACTACAGACGGGGATGGGGGCGCTGCCTCAGCCGATCTGTCCCAAGCCCCAAGACCTCCGGGAGCCGTGCCAGACCAGAAGAAGAGGACGTCAGAAATCTGCGCCACTCAGAGCGCTCACGAGACCCAGCCACTGCCTGGACCGGATGCACAGACCCAGAGACGCTCTGCTAGTGAATCAGATGTGTGAGTCTGGTGCTTGTCGTTATCTGTGTCAGATAGTGTGGTTCGTTTATACTGAACAGATGGGAGGGGATGCGAAGGCGGTGGGTTGGGTACAGCTACTACTGCTACTACTACTAAGGCCCATGGCTCCAAGTGGAGCATAGGCCATCGACGACCCTTCGCCATCGCACTCTGTTCTGGGCTACTCTTGCCACTCCAGTCCAGCTGATCCCGGCCCTGTTTGCATAGCTCTGCCTCAGTGTCCCGCCTCCAGCTGTTACGAGGCCGGCCTCTCTTCCTTTTCCCCTGCGGATGGGTTGGGTACAGGGTGGGGCTTAATTCAACTGAGAGCAGTTTTGTCATTTCAAGCTGTGAGACTCAACGTCACTTGATGGTCAAGTGTCCTGTTGTTGTCTTGGTTGTTGCTGCTGTGGTTGTTGTTCAGCCGGTTTCCCTTATTGGGAATGAGGTATGCGGCACTTGTGCATGTCTTTTCGGCGGGGTGGGGGCAGAGAGAGAGAGAG
This sequence comes from Batillaria attramentaria, assembly GCA_018292915.2. Lineage (NCBI taxonomy): Eukaryota > Metazoa > Mollusca > Gastropoda > Batillariidae > Batillaria > Batillaria attramentaria. Next base: position 261,493 of record JACVVK020000055.1, read on the forward strand.
AGATCAAACTGATAAATTTGAAAATAGCTCGTTGGGCTTTTTCTGTGTGTCGCCAGCATCGGGAAATGCGATGGCATGCAGACTATCCCATCATCCTCGGGCCAAAATGCCGGGGCAGGGGACACAACCAGGAATGCAGTCAGTGCCATACTTACTGCCCCTTCCTTGTGTGGGACGTCTTTCAGCTACCAGGATAACTACAACGAGAGTGTTGCTAAAGGTGTGTGTTGGGTAGGTAGGATGCGTCTATGTACTTGATAAATCCAGGCGTTTAGTCCTTTTTACTAAAGAACGGTACAACTCATCGGACGCCGTTCATGAATTATGATGAGGATTGTGTCGATGACAATATCCGCTCTTCAGCCTGGCTTGTGTCAAGTCACGCATGACAATAACTGAACTCGCTTGTCTTTGGTCCTTGTTCTTTTGCCGCAAGGATCCTCACTCTGTTCTGTTTAGAAGAGCCGTTGTGTACGAGGGGCGTTCTGTCTGTATGTTAGTTTGTTTTTAAGTTGTTTCTCTATAGAGAAACAATTTTATGAGACGGGGCAGATTTTGCTACGCGCAGCAGCAAGTTTCAGTGATACAAAACAAGACTGTGACGTTTCTCCACACAGTACTTTCTTTCACGCACACAGTGACGTAACGAAATCTGCGTCATAGACACCTTACGTGCACACTATGCTGCTGCGTTCTTTTTGGCGGGAGTTGTGAGACATGTGTGTGTGTGTGTGTGTGTGTGTGTGTGTGTGTGTGTGTGTGGACGGATGTAATGATGGCTATCTCCTAAACCACCTCGTTGGAGGCCTTTTTACTTTGAGATAAAATGGGAATTCACCTTCTCCAGACCTATTTTTCACGATTTTTAGCCTACTGCATTTTCAGAAGAGTTATCGCCGATTTAAAAAAAATCGGTCATGTTACGAATTTTTTCTAAAAAAATGTTCAAATGGCTTCGTTTTCTGAAATTGGGAAGATCATCCAATTATACTGCCTGTTTTCGTAGCACAGCTCTGTAGCTCTGACAGGTTTTGTGTAAGAAAAATATTTCCGAGGTAGGGGTAGTTTGCATATAAGGCCAAATATCTATGAAAAGACTCCTTCAAATTACTCATCATTCCGGTATTTTTGTCACTTGTGCCAACTGCACATATGACATGAACCACTGCACTATTATAGCTTTAGTATTAAGAATAGCAGAGCTTTTAGATAAACACATTTTTCACGTTTCTGCGAGAAGCGCCGGTCAAAAAAGTTCCAATTTTGCAATTTCGTAAGTGCAGTTCAAGGCACTTTGAGTCCACGTTTCATCAGCTCTCTAGATCTTCCAGATTTTATGTAAAAATTAATTCAGTCACAGAAGTCACAAAAGCAACAAGGAAATCACAAGATATGTAGAAGTATCATCTGTCAGACGAGCAGCGTGAGGCTGACGTCAAATGTTTGGTTCACAGACAAAATCTGCAAGTATCGTCACTGCTTCCGACATTTCATCAGCCCTCTAGATCTTCCAGATTTCATGTGAAAAATAATTCAGTCGGAGAAGTCACAAAGCCAACAGGGAAATCACAAGACATGAACAAGCATCCTCAGACGATCTCAGTGCTAGAGGCTGACGTCAAAAGTTTACTTCACGGAATTGACGTCATCTCTCTCTCTCTCTCTCTGTATGACGACCTGCCTGAGGCTGACGTCAAATGTTTAGTTCACGGAACTGACGTCTATCTCTCTCTCTCTCTGGGGAGCCAGGGTGGCCGAATGGTAGAGCGTTGGACTTTCAATGCTTGGGCCGAGAGTTCGAATCCCGGCCGCTGGGGCCAAATATTTGTGCTGGCCTTTTTCTCGTTGCCCCGTCTTTGATATCACCCTTATGTGGGGGAAAAGGACGTTAAACTCCTAAACACCCACCCACCCACCCTCTCTCTCTGCCTCTCTCTCTCTCTCTCCCTTCTTCCCCCACCCCCAGTCACGTGGCTAATCGGTCGAGGTCGTAGAGGATCTAGTGTCATCGGTAGAACTTGGAGAGGGGAGAACCGGCAACAATAACAACAAAACAGACAAAATAAAATGAAGTTTGGAGAAACAACTTTGTTCCTCCTTGTTTTCTTTGTGCAGGTAGCGGCAAGACAGGTGGAGACCTCGACAGCAACTTGGACAATCCGCCCTGCTGGCATCGCCATCAACGACAAAGAGACTCTGCTGATCTCATGGCCGACAACTCGGCCTTTGCCATGACGCACGTGACTCCGAGTAGCAGCCCTTGGGCCACGAGCACCCGTGAGGGCCAGGGTGGGGGAGGGGGTGCTGGGGGGAAGTGGGTGCGGGTGCCCGAAACAGAAGGTCAGCACGCAAGCCAAGGTGACGTCTCAGCAGGAAGTGTCTGCGTCTCTGACTTGCCCACAGACGTCCCCGCTGGCTCTGGGGGAGGAAAGCTGTTCCAGGCACCGACACCCGCGGACTGGATGCAGGAGTCAAGTTCGGCCGAGAACGGCCCTGTTGTGGAGACGGACGTTTCCACTGGGTGGAAACTAGCAAGGAGAAGGCACTGTAATAAGTCTGAGCACGATTCGAAGCCAGAGAATATCACTACTGTGCCAGGCCACGACAAATCGCTTTTGTGTACAGACTTCGTGAACGTTACGTTTTCTTTACATGAGACCGACTCGTTAGCCCAGACCCGGGCTGGCCCTAGTGAGAGACCTCAAGCTCCGGAAGAATCCGGCAGCTGCACTCAGTGTTGCCTGAAAGACAAGAGAAGGAAGAGGACGCACTCCACCAAACCCATGGACTCGCTGGATGAGGTTGTGACCCCTCTTCATGAGCTGAAGCTGAATACAGACACTCCCGGCGCTGAGACTGAGGGGTCGTATCCCAGGCCCTTCGCGAGGGTCAGCCCCCACGGCAAAATGGCGGACTCTAAAGTTTGTGCCGTCGGTCCCTCTCAGACGACACCGGTGGCTGAGAGTGGGGTCACGTGGTCGCAGTACTCGGAGGCGGGTGCGCGGATGAAGGAAGCTTCGTTTGCTGAGCAGATCGCTTGTGCTTCTTACGACAGTCACAGGGACGACACTTGTTCTGACTTGTGGGATTCTGCGTCTCACAGTCAGACGGAGAAACAGTGGGACCTCATGAGATCATCCAAAGATCAGGCCTCTACATCTCTCCTGCTGACGTCATGGAGACAGGGTTCTGCGTCACAAACGAGTGCCCAAGTGTCCAGTGCACAGCAGCCGAGTGGACCTTCGCCGAACATACACGGCTGCAGAGCTTCATGGGGGGAGGGGGTGGAAGGTGAGGGTGCCTCGGGGTGTTACAGAGGTACGTGCTGTCACATGGAAAGGTCAGAGGTGTGTGCAAGCCAGGCCAGCTTTCAGGACGGTTGTCTTTGTCAGGAGAACGCACAGGCCGTGGTGTCGACCAGCAGATCGGCGTACTTCACCGTCCCTCAGGGAGCGCACCAACCAGATTCAGTTCCCGTGGAAATCTTGACTTCTCAGAACGCACGTTCAAAAAACGATTGGATTCCGCTGTCCTCGCTCATCTGCCCCTGCGAGCAGGCCGACGTCTTGCAGAAAACGGACGAGGCTGGACCAGATGATGCGCTTCTTCCCCACAGCACGAACGATTCCAGCGAACGAGAGGACGCTAAACTTCCCCCTAACCTGCGCCTCAAGTTCGGGTACGACCAGGTCAGCTCAGGGAGCACGCCTAGCGACATTAACACACAGACGCTCACTTCTGCAGTGGGCAGTTCCATCCCTGACGGACTTGTTGTGCCTGAGCCTGAGGCTTCAACCGCAGCAGTAGGGTCGGTGTGTCTTGGGATCGGGGGTCACAAAGGGGAGGCAAGCGGACTGGGTTGCGTCCCTTCTCTGTCCTCGGCTGGGCACGCCAAGAAGTCGGCGCACAAGGAGCGAATACTGGAGGAAATTAGTGCCTGGTTCACCGACAACACCAGGTCAGTCTCTCCGTCTGTCTTTGTCTGTCTCTCTCTCTCTCTCCCCTACCCCCCACGAGCGTGTGTGTGTGTGTGTGTGTGTGTGTGTGTGTGTGTGCGTGTGTGTATGTGTGTGTGAAGCAAAGGGCACAGTTTGTTTCCTTGTGAGCAGAGTTCCTACTGTGCACACCGGCAGTATAGCAGGTGAACTTGTATTCCCCAGCCTCCCGTACAAAGTCATGCGCTCCCCAGATATCTCACACTCAGCCCGCCAGATCTGTCATTCTCATTTTGCAGAGCGCCCTCAACTTCGAGAAAAGGGGACAATGCAGGATCTGATTCTCGGCACTGTATTCCTGTACGGATCAGCCAGAGAGACAGCGAGGTGAAACCAGACCCAGAGAGAGAGAGAGAGAGAGAGAGAGAGAGAGAGGGGGGGGGGGAGGGGGGGGGGGAAGGGTAAATTTGTTGGAGAGACTATACCTTCTAGCTTGCATTTACTGCCTTTATTGAGGTCTCGCGTGCAAGTCACGATGCAGCTGAGATGCCCCATAGGAGTTAGAGGGTTCATACGCTGGACACCTTCCCAGCATATGACATTTAGTCAGAGTGTGTGTGTGTGTGTGTGTGTGTGTGTGTGTGTGTGTGTGTGTGTGTGTGTGTGTGTGTGTGTGTTGTCCCAGGTGTATAGCAGGGGTCACACGATTGACGAGAACGCTGAGGAGTTTGGAAGCGTGGAAGGGGCTTGCTCCGCCCGCTACAACAACTTCTCCCTCCCCTCGGCGGACCCCGCAGTCTCCCTGGCTTCCTCCACCGGGCCCAGCTTCCAGATCTACGGGCCGTCCAGCTACTGCCAGAGTGCAGACGACTGCTTTGACCCCTCGTCCAGGTCATGTGACGACACGAGGCCCTTTGACCCGGGGACCGCCAACTACAAGGCAAAAAACGTTCCGGTCAACCAGGCAGCCAAGCACAGAGCCGGCGCAGAAGCCGAAAGCGGAAGAGGAAGTCGCCTGTTCAGCGAGGTAGCGAGGAGTGGCGTGGGATCGGGAGAGAAATCCACGAGAACGGAAGGCGACCCGATGAGCAGCATAAGAAGCGATTCCAACGCCCCCTACCCCATCAGGACCGACTACTTGTGCAACCAGCATCTCATACCTGAACAGTTTCGGAAGCTGATTGTCCCGGACATTGAGAAGATGATGCAGCTGGGGAGAGACATCGGGTTAGAGAATAGCATGGACTCCCACACTGCCAGTACCTGCGGTGTGCCTACTGGAAGGTCCGAGGGAAGAACCACAAAAACCGACGTGGGAATCAGCGCGTGCTCGATCAGGTCAGTGACGGAAACCACGATCAAAGGCACATGTAACACACCACCCGCTCACACTACAGACCAAGGTGCACTCTCTCCAGTCGATGCGGCGTCAGCGTCCAGCCAAAGTTCCCAACCTGCTGCTTCCCAAGGTTTCCACATCACCGCTGAGGAACTGTTCGCCAACTACGAAGCCGCCGTCATGGGATCTCGCAAAGTGACCGCAGCGCGAGTGCAGAACGTCAGAGCAGACATTCCTCCGGACGAGTTCAAACCCGAGGTGGCAGCAGCCTCCAAAGACGTGCAGGGGGGAGCCTCGAGGACCTCCGGAACGCCCACTAGCGCCTTCGCCAGTTCCGCAGCAGCCACGACCAACACAAAGTCAGCAGCAGTGGTAGGGGTCCGCAATCAGACACAGGGCTCGAAAATCCCTGTACAGGCGAGTCGCCTTGGGTTGGACACAAAGGGCCAGACAGCTGGAGCACAAGGCAGGTCAGGAGATGCCAGGACCGGTACTCAGCAGCAGCAGCACCATAACATCACGCCCTCCAACGCCCAGGCTAGCAAAGGACGAGAACAGATCATGGCGGCGGCCGCCTACTACGCCAATACGCGCCTTAATGATGTCATGACTTATGCCAGCATCAACATTCCGGGGTTGCCGCGTATACCCATTCTGTCCCCGCAGGCCGCTGCCCAGAACGCCTTCATGCTGAAGACCAACAGTATGCGGCCGTGCCTCCAGCCCAACCTGTCTGTCCCTCCCCCGGGCTTCATCCCGCTCATGCCCGTCCCCACGGGACCAACGTTCCATCATGGTCCCGGGGGTTACCCCATGGGACCGTACTTCTCACCGGGGGTGTTCCACACGCCCAACTTCATCGCCATGACGCCTCACCCGTCCCCGGCCACCTTCATGCAGCAGACCAAGGTGAACATCTGCGCCAACGTCAACATCAACAGCAGCGTGTCGGCCACCTTCAACGTCAGCAGCGGCGCCGGCGGCGGCAACTCGCGCAACGACATCCACAACCCCATCTTCGCCCTCAACAACATGCGGGGCACTTCGGGCGCCAACACCGCCACCACCACCACCACCAGCTCCGTTACCAGCGGGGTCTCGTCTGACCCAAACAGGAAGTTCGGCGAGCAGAGACAGTTTCCCAAGACTTCCGTTTCCGGTGGCTGGGTTCAGCCGGGTGTTCTGAAGGCAACGGCCGCTCTGGCCAAGGCGCAAGGAGCCGTGCAGAAACTCGGAGGAGGTGCAGCTGGCATTGACAATGGACAGAGAAACCATGGCAGCCAGAGTTGCAGGACAGAGGGCGATAGCGCTTCTGTTACCTTGCGCCACGTTGGACATGCGGAAGATGGGAGAGGGGGGAGTGGTGGGGGTGGAAGAGGTCACCACGACAAGTCCCGAGGGGCTGGGGCAGGTGGTCAGAGTGACGTCACCACTGTAAGACCTCGCGGCTCCAACACGGACAACCTCATCCGTGTCTTCCCGCCACGCATGTAGACTGAGCCACACACACACACACACACACACACACACACACACACACACACACACACACACACATTCCTACTTGAATTAGAACGACCACAATGGACTTGTAAACGCCAACGTAATGATAGACAGACTCAGCTCACAGACCACAAACGTTGAGCATTGCTGAGTATTTGAACAGAACGTACACGAACTGAGTCCTTTGTGTCACAAATATTGACTGGCGCGCGGACGGCTCTCGGCGGAGGTTGGTCACGTTTCATCACTTGTTGTGCTCGGTCCGTCAACGTTTGCCTTGTCAACGTTCGCCTCGTCAACGTTCGCCTTGTAAAACACTGAGAGACATGTACGTAGTTATTGTGACCGAGTTTTCACTACACGTCTTTCATTTTTAGAATTTATGACAGCAGTAGGTATAGTGTCGTGATTCTAAGTTTGTGGGCATTATCCCAGACTGAATTTGACTTCAACAAGTACTTCAAACCCAAACACAATGAAAACCAAACCCCAAACTTGCTTGCTCCATATTTACCCGTGCCTTGAACATTTGCAAGAACTCTGTCCTCTCCCTCACCCCGTCCGTTATACTCGTACTTTCCAAGACTTTGTCAGAGGGGAGTGCTTTTTAGTCCGAACAAACAGCGAACATGGTGTTTTTTTCCCCGTGTTTCTCGTGTGACATGCGGCTACCTTTGCCCTAATTCTCCCGGAGCGTGGTTTGAGCTGTTGTCCATGTCTGTTGGAAGAAAAACGTCTCCTGTGTGTCAAGAGCCTTGCCCCCCCCCCTCCTCTTCCCCCTCTCCCACCCCCTCGCCCTTTTCCTTCCCCTCCGCACTGCCCCGGTTCTGTTCCTGTCGTTTCACACTCGGGTGGCATGATCAGAAATGATAAAGGAGAACTATACTTTTGATAAAAGATAGGCATATTTACTGTTTCATAGTTACAGACAGCAGCCCAACCAATTCAAACTGTACTGGTGGTATTTTTCTTTTCCATGAAAACCTCTCCCTGTATGCGTATAATAATAATAATGAGTATTGCATAGGCGCTTTACCCAATTTCATGAATCGGCTCAAAGCGCCGCGAACTGAACCCAACACGCACGCTCACGTGAATCACACGCATTCTCTCACATACTGGACATAAACACATTACAATCACGTGGTGTGAAGGGTCAGCTCAGCTATTTAAATTTCGGAATTCAGAATTGCATTTATTTTTCAAATTTGGTGGGCTGAATATTTCCAAAGCAGATTATTGTAACTTTCTCCACCCTCCCCCCCCCCCCCTCTTCGCCCAGCAACTTTTGAATATAGGATGACAAAATCGTAAAAAGCTAGTGGTCAGTGACATCTTGTTTGACACATTATCAACCATCAGCCCTCTCCGTTTTGTTTAGCTAGAAGTTAAAAAAGTTAGCCCATAGGACCACATATTTCAGTAGTTTTGACAGAGAAGTGCGTGAGTTTGCTGTTCACCAAATCCAGACACGAAAGTGATTTTAATTCAAACGACTTTTTCATGTTCATGTAAAGTAGCTGAAACAACCAGGAAGTTGAAAAACCTTCAGTTGCCTTCATGTGGAGATTTGCACTCCCCACTATCACGGTGGGTGGTCAAAATAGCGGGTGTTTTCCTGCCGCTGCTTCGATTCAAAAGTTTTCACGACTGCTCTCAGCTATTGAAAGCCATGACATTGTGTTCCAGATATGGTGCATGTGTTCGTGAGTTTGTTTACACGTCTTTACA
>JACVVK020000055.1:275000-500000 GCA_018292915.2 Batillaria attramentaria
TAATGCTCTGCCATACATCTTTTGCCTGTCCACCTACCAACTTTCTCTCTAGTTTGTCTCTGTAGTCTCTTTTACACTTCTGAATTTGCTTCTTTAGTTTGTAGCTACTTGTCTGTCTTTCACTGTCACTGTGTTTGTGTTTGTGTTTTTCATGAAGAGCAATTTTTAACTCAGGTGTGATCCATGGCTTCTGGTTTGGATACACGACCACCTTCTCAATGCAAAGATCTTGGCAGAATATGATATAGTCTGTTATGGTCTCAATACCAATTTTTGGCCAATGTTTGTTTGCAGGCTTTTGTCGTTTCATATTTTTAATGTGCGTATGTGGGTGTGCTTTCACCTTTTTCATTGTCCGAGTGTACATTACACATTTCAGAAACGTGTTTGGGCGCTTTCTTACTTTTCATATTTGTGTCTATTTATATGCATACTTTTTATTTTCAATTTTCAAATTCTAAAAGTGTCATTCTTTTTGAGTGCATTTTAAATTTGAAAACTCATGATCAAGTCAATTTTACTGCGTGTGTGCGCGCGGGGGGGGGGCTTTCATTAATTTATTTTTTATGTGTTACCTTTGTCCTCACTTTACATGTACTCTCAGATTTTCATCGATGATCTGAAGTGATGTATCGAAAGTATCTGAAATTGTTTTTGATGTACGCGTTTGTGATGTGCATTTGTTTCGCGTGTACATTGCCAGTCTCACATCTGTCTTGTGGTTTAGCAAAGTTAATTGGTCTTTCAATCCCTGAATGTTGAACCTTGCAATGAAACATTCTGGGCCACCACTGGCATTGTTTTTCAATCTATTAATTTTGTTTTGGTCCTGTGTTGCAATGTAAAAATTAGTTCGGGTAACCCATGAGTGATCGGGGAAGTCAGCACGATTAGAGGGACTCCCTGCCTATGTAATAATGAGCCTCCTGAACTTGTGTATTGTTTTGAACACTTATTTTATCGATGTGAAGACAATGTTATGATTCAAAGTAACATGTTACCATGAAAGCTTTGCAGGTGGTGCTTGGTTTCAGAGTTTTTCTCCGGGGACTCCGGTTTCTCTGGTGCTTAGAAGCATACACATGGTCTTTGTTAATCCCTGTTGGCCAGGCTTTGCCGAGTGCTCGACTTGGTACACCACTGACCACCTGAATTTTAAAATACTGCTTTTTTTCTCTTTTGTGTGCGTTTTGGTTAAAGTTGTGCTTTTCAAGCTGTTTTCATGACTTGCATTCGACAAATGTAATGATGTACTTGTAGTACTGTATACTAATGGTTATACAGTACTTATAGTACTGTAACCCGAAGTTTGACTTGTCCGTTTTGGGGTTTTGTTCGACTTATCCGTTTGAAAATTTAGTCATACAAAGAACAAGTTCGACCTGAAAAAAATCGTTTCGACTTATCCGAAGTTCGACTTAAGCGTGTTTGACTTAAACGTATGCGAATAATCACACACACACACACCCACACCCACACCCACACACGATTGGTAAATTCATAAACCAAACTGAATCCGCAAAACTGATGAACAACTTTACTTAACTGAGTATTATTTGGCTTCACAAACGACGCCGGGTCAGTCGGTGTCGCCTAACTTTACTTGACAAACAACGAACTGGCGTTTCGCAACACTAAGTCTAATCACCGTTCGTGGGCGAAGGCGGAGTTAGCTGCAAAACATGTCATTACTTATTGTGAGGTCAAACTCAGTCAATTTCATGACTGACGCAAAATCCCCCATAAGTAAAATTTACAACACAGACCAAAACAAATATCTAGCTGGGCATACTTTCTGAGTTTACAGATTTTTCATGAAGCAACTAGTTCCAGACATATCTTGAACAAAAAAAACCCCAACATTTTGCCGGCAAAGGGACTTTTTGGAAGAATATCTGGTACGCAGTCTGCTGGCCGATACACGAACACGAGTTTTATCCGTTGTGTAAAATGTTGGCTCAAGTTTCGGGTTGTGCACCAGTTGCCTCAATAGAAAAAAATCTCTCATTGACGGTCTGCATGGATTTAAATAAGGCTCAGGAGCGTTGCACTTTGATTATATGGAACCGTAAATCTTCCCCGTTTTTCGCATACAGAGTCAAAACTGAAAATGCCATCATGGGATACTCGTGCTAAATGTGTTACGCTGAGTAGAATGGATCGTCAGCGACTTCCTGTAAAGAGTTTGTTGACTGAGGAAGAAAGCATGTAAGCTTTATGGAAAGATTTACTTTTTGTAAGTCGTTCAAAACGACCCAATGTGTTGAGTTTATAACACTAGACGTCCGTAACGCTGTCATAGCTCCGATGATTTAGGTAAGTGACGGAACTTCACCAATCACTGTTCATGGCTATTGAAAAAACAGAAGCCGGTAACTTGTCATCTCATGCTTATACTGAAGACGAGAATCATTGTAAAAAAAAAAAAAAAAGGACAAACCAGAAAAAAAAGCGAAAGTACTGGAACCACCCTACACTATGTCCAGCAGGAATTCTATGACGTTGAGAAATCTGGCTTTATTTATACTTTACGTCCTCTGACGGAAATCCCATTTAGTTTAGTTCTGTTTAATCTTGACACTTTATGACTGAGTCCGTGTCATTATGACCTTGTTCAATTTTTGCAGATTCTGATGACCTGTTGATTTAGGCCTGCGGCCATTCAGTAAACTTGATTTGATTTTTGACTTAAAAAGTACCGCAAGATGGTTTAGATTAGTTGTAAACTTCTGACATGAACTTTGATTTTTTATTACTCTGTGCGAGTGTGTTAAAGATCCTTCGTCTATCGGTCCGACAAACTTTAACGTTAGCTTTTGTGCACAGGACTGGATGGGAAAGGATTAACGTACTGTGTAGGATACAAGTGGGTCGCTGGCCTTGTCCAGGAGATCTTGCTTTCTGATAGCAGCCTTTAGACGCTCTAGATCCAACGGTTCCTTCACAAACTGGAGCGTACTGTTTTGGGGAGGTTTATCTGCGGCGCAGCACAGGAACGTAAAACGCCGATCGCTTAAAGCAAGAACATAAATGTTAAAAAACAAAAACAAAACTCCATGTCAATATCCTTCACTACACGCTGATGTTCACACGCTTGGCAAAAATACACTCCATTACATGTCCATTCTCTGTAGGGGAGCGCTGGACTCTCAATGCTCGGGTCGTGAGTTCGAATCCCGCCTGGCGCCAGATATTCGTGCAGGCTTTCTCGTTGCCCCGTCTTTGACACCACACTTACGTGGTGGAAAAAGACGTTAAACTCCCAAACACCGACCCTATTCTGTGCCAGTACTGTAATCATGTGTGCCATCTTCAAAGTGTGTTGTCCACAGTCTGACGAACGACTTGGCTCCTGGTACTGGTAGTGGGTTTTGTTTTGTTGTTGTTAATGCGGCCAATCTGCAACATCGTGTCAAATTGTATCCAGTACACAGATAACCAAGTCTCCAGTTAAAACTACAATAAGAGTACTTATATTAGTACTTACCCTTTGTCTGCGCTGTAGATGGTGCCGATGCCATAGATGTAGGCTGAAGTCGTGAAGTCGAGATCACCTTGAAACGCGTTCACCAGGACGGACACAAAGCAGTACCTAAGGTGACCAGCTGAAATACGACTTTCACAGTAAGATTTACACAGAAGCTTGTCAACACTGCGAATGTGCCCACTGGTTAACGGTACACAAGGGGGACAAAATACATGTATCCGCATATGGCCGTCGTTAACAGTGCTACAAACTTGCAACCAATGGCAGGTGATTAGTCCTAGGCGTCCGCAACAAACCCTCAGGTACGGGATCTTGCCGAGATTCGCGTACAACATTAAGCACCGATTCTTTGAAGGTGTTGTTCCGGGATGTTTCCCCTGACAGCATCTGTAGCTTCTTGAAACGGTCAAATCTGTTCTATAAAATCTAGGCACCATGTAATACGAACTATCCACGACCTCTGTATGTTCGATGTAAAAAAAAAAATGAAACGTATTTCAAACCGGAAAGATACATTTACACCTTGTTTTATTGTCTTCCTTTTTATTTTAGTATGGCCGCGAAATAGTCTGTTGCTTGCCCTAAATTACTAAATAAGCCAAGCGGTTAAGGCGTCCGCAACAAACCCTGAGACATGAGTGAATAGCATGGTGACGGTCTGCACATCAATGAATGCTTAGCAGAAGCAGTTCTTCCTCCAGCCCTGCGGCGCCTTGAGCGTCTCGAAAGACGGATAATGAGTGACGAGGAATAATCTGCCATACCAATTCCATACCTAATGTTATGCTGTTTTAGTTCACTTTACCATCCACCTCCATTCTGAGAGAGAGAGAGATATATATATATATATTTATATTTATTTATTTTATTTTTTTTTGGGGGGGGAGGGGTGGAAACAAATCAATTCCATTACCCTGACACACACTACAAGCAAGGCAGCATGGACAGTAGAAAACTTCGTTAACAATGAAAAAAAAAAATGTGTGTGTACGTACTTTTGAGTTTACAACAGCGGTACTTCATTTCGTCGTCCCGGTACTTCTTGCTGTAGACAGACTGCCAGCCAGTCAGCACGTAATCACCCTTGGCACAAAAGAACCTCGTCTCTGGTTCACCGTGGTAGTTGGCCTTATCTGCAAGTCGCAAGGGGTGAAAATCTCATTTTCTGGCTTTTGTTCAGTATATCTCCTCCCCACTGTTTGCCGGATATGGCGTTTCATTTGGCCATCGCGACCGTTTGCGTGACTGTGGCTTCTAATATTAGAGAGAGAGAGAGAGAGGAAAAAAACCAACAGACTGAACAGACTGGGACTCTGACAAATCTAAACAAGATGGCCACCAGCCCAATATGTTGTTTCCATTCAATGACCTGCTGTAGTCACAGTCGTAGTCGTTGTGTCATGTATGCAGCCCGCGCGCACACGCCGGAACGCAGGCTCTCTGACATCAAGCATGCTGACATAAAGAAAGTACTGAAAACCCTTATCGTGCCTCTATGCACTTGCAAAAACCCAAACACATGAGGTCGTGTGAGCTCACCTAGCTGGTTGACGTCACAAACGTTTTGGCGTATGCGAGGTTCTACATGGGTGAATGAATTCTTGTAATAAAGTCGTTCCCCTTTGACAGTTACTTCCCGCAGACCTGACTGACAGACGATTGCTTACTGGTATCGGAGAAGAGACCCTCTCTCTCTCTCTCGCCTTAGACGCGCGCTTGCGCGCGCACGCACCCCCCCCCCCCCCCCCCCCACATTATGCTTCTGAGTGTGAGTCAGTGGCAAAAACGAAACCCACTGAAATTCCCGCTTTCCACATGTCAAGTTGTGGAGATCGCGAAAAGATACTGCATTTCGATGATGCAAAATAATTTCTAGACCATCCCAGAACATGCTGGTGCAGTAACGTCAGTAGATTACGTCACCTTGGAAAGATATCGAACCTTCCAGTAAGTTGAGGAATGTTCTAGATCTGACCTGTTCAGTACGTAAGCAGCCCTGCACAGCGTTCTGGGTTCTTCTTTCATGAAATTGTTCTCCGTGCATATTCTGTTGTTGAGTTGTATTCTGTTGTATCCCGTGTCTTCTCTGCGATTGCACGAAGATGGCGACATAGTAGAAGTAAAATACACCACGTCTCCAAACAGAGGAATTCGGAAAGTGGCGAGACACCCCCAAGAAAAAACAGCATCACGTCAATCAAACATGACGCACTTACTTTACGTCAGTGCGCGTGCGTCTCTTCTTCGATGTTTGTGAGGCGTGTGGCTTGCAGAGGAAATGTGCTGTGAGCACAAATTCTCGAGTCAACTGACGATAACGGCTGCAGTGAATTTTTCTAATTTTTTTTTTTTTGTATATTTTTTATGGCACCCCAGGCTCATTATCTATGTATAGTAGGCGCGATTTTGAGATCTAAAGTGTGTTCACCAGCACTTTCATCAGGTACGGCTTACGCCAAAAGTATAAAAGCGACAACCTCCAAAATTCACTTAGTTGAGAGTCCGTATTCATGCTATCTATGTCCAAAAAATGGAGTGGTTTAGGTAAATATTACGCCTTTAAACGCCAGAAAGCCACTTTTTCTGAAAAGGGCGATAACTCGCAAATCATGTGTGCAATCGTACCTGGATCGGGCCTTCTATTCAACAATCTTGATTCATTTAGAAACCCCAAATTTGAAATCGATCGGTTCAGTATTTTCGGAGAAATAGGCATCTGAACTGGGTTCACATGCAATGTCAACTCGGGCTCGGTTTACATGAAAACTATAAGAGCGACCATTTTCTAGTAGTGACTCTGTTCAGAGTCCGTATTCAAGCTATCTACTGCCAAAAAATTGAGTGATTTAAATAAATATTACGCCTGTACACGAAAGACAACCAACTTGTCTCAAAAGGGCGATATCTCCCAAATCACTTAAGCAATCATCACACGCTTGGTTCCTCTAATGTAACATTTTGATATACAGTATCTTCCAAAAGAAACGCGAAAATCGCTGTCAAAGACACGTAGTTCTTTTTGTTTCATGTCCAGTTTGTTTAAATACAATTCGTTAGCCATGAAAAAACGAGAACAACACACACATTTAAAGAGAAGGTTCATTTGTTACAAAATTAAAACGTTACCGTGCACAGTTTGCACATGAGTTCTGGCCCTTGGATTATGAGGTGTCAAAAGGCAGTTCAGTAACGAGTGTGTCCTCCGCCTGCTGCAACCACAGCCTGACACCGGTGTGGCATGGAATGAACCAGTCGTCGAGGCAGCAATCCTGGCAAGACATTCCAGATCCTCTGGGTGGCCTATTGGAGCTCGACGGCGTTCCGTGGACGGTTTGCCACCAGGTTAAGTCTGCGCTTTGATTTCAGCCCACAAGTTCTCAATCGGGTTCATGCCAGGACTCATAGCGGGCCCGGCAAGGCATCGTCGGGATGTTATTTTGAGCAAGGGCTTGTTGGGTAAGACGAGCGGTGTGCGCCGGCGCATTGTCCTGTTGAAATGTAAGTCCTGCACGACGAGCGAAGAATGGTGCCACAACGGGCTGGATCACATGGTTGATGTAACGCAGCGCGTTGATTCCGCCTCCAGGTCCTGGTCGCAGATTGTTGAAGAAGACAGGTCCCAGGAGCTGCCCACCCCGCATTCCGCCTCACAACATGACCGACGGGCCGCCCCTGAGTGGTACCTGCTGGATGTGGCGGTCCTGCATTCTGGTGCCCCATGGACGCCAGATGCGAACACGTCCAGAACGTGGGTCGAGACAGAATCGACATTCATCACTGAACACAACCTGCTCCCACTGTCTCCTCCTCCAGTTCTGACGCTGAATGTCCCAGTTCAGCCTCTCCTGACGGTGACGCTGGGTCAGAACGGCACCACGGTACGGACGATAGCAGCCAAGGTAGGCAGATCGCAAAACACGTGTCACTGTTTGTGAGCTGAGCTGCCTGTTATGAGTTCCAACGTTCATTCCGACAGCAAAAGCAGCCTGCTCAAAAGGATGGCGCCGATGATTTCGCTGAATCAGCCGTTCTTGACGCGGAGTACCTACCCTTGGACGGCCACTTCGGGGTCCATCCTGGACTGACCCAGATGCCTGGAATCGAGTCTGAAGCCGATAAATGTTCGAGTGATGAACGTTAAAATGCCGTGCAACATCAGCTAATCGCCTCCCTGCCTAAATTTGCCCAATTGCTTGGGACCGTAACGTGTCCGAAAGACGGGTCATGGCCGCCAAAGACAGGAAAAGGCAGACAACTGAAATTTGAACCACTGGTCAGTTCACCCTGTGTCTGTGTTCTGCGCATGCAATCCGTTTTCACTTCGGCGTCTTCCCATTTGCTGACCCACGAACATTTACCCCGATTCGGAAGGTTGCCCGGAAATGCACTGTCAGCAATTTTTTTTACGGAATCGAACTCTAAAACACCGTGAAGCACGTAATAACGGACAAACGCACGTGATATCGAGTCGACACGTGCAGACACCATTTCAGAATTTGCGTTTTATTTTTTCGCGTTTCTTTTGGAAGATGCTGTATTTGGATACCCCAAATTTGAAGCCATTCGGTTGAGTATTTTCGAAGAAACGGGCCTGGACACAATTCACACACACACAGCCGCACGCACGCACGCACGCACACTCATACGCACAGACGGCACTCACTGAGGAGGAGAAGCACGTTCGGGGCACCGTACATGTCAGCACTGATGACGCACGTTTTCTTACGTCATTGTCAGAGTTACACTTGCAAAATCGTCTCTGCGGGAGATCGGCAGTGGCGTGCGTTTGTACCACAGATGCTTGCCCATGAACGTGGAAAATTTAGCCCGTCCTATGTTGTTTCCATTACTATGGAAACATAAAAATCAGCGTCGTCTGCTTAGTATGCGGTACACTTGTAGAACGTATACGCCAGCGAGAGTCGCCACAAAGGTCTTGGATGCTGTATTTTGACCGATGCTGATGCACGGATAAACCACATTGGATGAAAAGTTTTCCACGCGCTGTTGTACGCCTGTTCTACGTCTTGAGACTATTTCCCACTCCATTCAATGAGCATACTGTTATTTTAAGTAATAATTAATAATAAAATAGGTACTTAAGGGACGCCCGCCCTCTCGCGGGAGCTCAGGGCGCCTTACAAAGACCACACACTCACTCACCCAGAAACACACACGCACACACACGCACGCACACGCACGCACGCGCGCGCGCGCACACACACACACCCAACAGTTATTGGTTGACGGCTGTGAAGAGGTGGGTTTTCAAATTTGTTTTGAAAGATAATTTTGTGTTAAATGAGCACTGCAACTCACCGGACCAGTAACAGGTGGAAGACACTGGCGCTGGTTCACATGTGAAGTTCCAGTGGCGGTCGTTGTCATAGTACTCGGAATGCAGATGGCGCAGGGCCTGTCCATCGGAACACGAGAACTTGCGCACATTGCTACCAAGCAACGCCGCGGGATCACGTGGTTTGTCCTCATCCTGTGGACGATCCACGTCCGAGGGCTCCGGGACAGGAGGGGGTGGTGGCCGGACTTCGGAGGAACCGTTGCCGGTCTTCGCACAGTGCTCGAATTTGAAAAGCCAGTCTCTGGAAACACATCACACAACACTCAGAAAATAAATGCACATACTCCAACATATTCCACAGATTTTTTAAAAATTTATTTATTTAGTTATTTTTGGTGGCGTCTGAACAGCTGCGCTTGGGAGTGCCGGCGCATATACTCTGGAAATAGGCTATCCTAACCCTCGCCGTGCGTCGAGCATTCAAACTCACCCACACTTTTAAAAGAGGAACTAAGCTGAATTAAATCGAAATTGCTCACACGCATACTAATGTGATGGGCCGGTTGTTACAGAAAAGCGATACGAGTCAAACTTTTCTCAGATAAATCTCGTTTCACTTGTTTTGCCGGGACTGATTGACATCAGCAGTCCATGTCAAAAATATGCGCACTTTCAATATGTGTGGCGACATTCATTTGGTCAGACAGAATCTGATATTCGTGTTCGTTTCTTTCTTGTGTATGTTCTCTACGGTTATACTTTCGTTTACCCGACTGCCCTCGAACTTCCTTTTTAAAAAGTACGCATGGGGAGGGTTAACATCGACGTCTGCTTAGGCAAGGACCTCAAATGCTAACGGCTCGTCGAGGGTTCTCTCCGGGTATTTGGGATTCCTCCGGCCCCTCTGCTTTGAAAATAGTTCGCCACAAACTTGCATTCCAAATTCCGAAACCTATCTAGCCGAGCTGACCGACTCGGACCATGTAATAATGTGTTAATGTCCGATGTGTGAGTGAATGCATGTGATTCACGTACGCGTGCATAATCATTGCGTTAAGTTCGCGGCACTTTGAGCAAAGAAATTGGGTACAGCGCCTGAACACAAGCATTTTTGCTTCTCGTGCGTGGCACCGTTCATTCGGGCCGATCGTCGGGCGGGTTCCCTCCAGGTACTCCGGCTTCCTCCCCCTCTGCTTTGGAAATGTTCAGCCCCCGAAATCTGAAAATAAGTGCAATTCTAAAATTGCACAACTTAATTAAATAGCTGAGCTGACCCTTCGCATCACGAGCCTAGTGTGAGCGAATTCGTGTGATTCACGTGAGCGTGCGTGCTGGGTTCAGCTCGCGGCGCTTTGAGCCAATTCAAGAAACTGTGTAACGAGCCCCCCAAAATGTGATTATTATTATCTTCACCCTTTGTCCTTGTCGTATTTGCTGTGGATGCCGTAGATGTAGGGTTGATGTGAGGGAGCCGTGAAGCCCAGGTCACCTTGAAATTTGATCAACCAGTCCGTCGTATCGCAGTTTGTCACTTGAACATCTGTGGTTTAATAGGAATTCGTTAGTAAAGCCCACACAACACAGGTCAAGACGAGACAAGCCCAAATGGATACTGAAAATAAACTCCATACTGTAATACGATACAATATTTGCTGCTATGCCAAAATACCTGCTATTGTCCTTTATGACTCTCCTCCAGTTGAAAGTTTTTTAACAATCATTTTGCTACACGGAACCATTTTGTCAAGTCACCACGGGTCAGTTTCATCATTCTTTTGGGTTCCCCATGCTACTTCCGTGTGTTCCAGTTCTTCTGCGCTGCCAATTTTGCCCAACAATACGTAAAGAATGGAGAATGCGTACAGATTCCACGAAGACCATTGGTTCTGAAATCAGTTCATATTTTATAGAAACATTTTGTGAGGCTTTCTCCACGCACTCACTTGAAAAGTGTCGTCTGACATCAACAAGGGGAGTAAAGTCTAAATTATCTAACAATGCAGTGACTGCCCTTTGTCGTACGAGGTTTTCACTCTTATCTGGAGTAAATCCCTCTTGGGAGTGAGAGTGTTGTGGTACACGGGCCCTCCATCCTGTAGAATCCGTTTGCCGAATTTTTTTTTTTAAACATATCACTGAAACTATCGACGTTATGAAAAGTTGCAAAACAGTGTGATGTTTTCAGTCAACTGGATATGCTTTTGTTTTACTGTATGTCTTGTAGGTTTTTGCTCTACACAAAGTGCGTCAGTTACGTGAAACTGTCGGAACTGTCGAGATTGTTTACCTCTACTAGACTGTCTGGATGTAAGGTGAATCACGGAATAACGCACAAATACACAGTGCCATTCAGCCTTTCACTGGACATGCTCATGCAACATTCACACGTCACTGTATATCGGACATTGCAAATACAACGGAAAATATGCCAGGAGACGTCAGGGAGGCCTTTTGGAAGGTCAGTGTTGTATTTAATTCGTCATGGTTCACTAGTCACCCAGAAGGCGGAGGCTTAACGGTGATAGATGGAAACCAAGTTGGAATTTAGTTGGGTCTCTGAATCAGGTACACTTTTTCTTCCGACAATGTTCAAGGAATGTATCTTTGCTGTAAATCAGGACAAAAATCACCTACATTTTTTCTCGGCAAACGGACTACAGCATATGTACACATGAAAAAAAAATTACCCTACCAGACCACCGGACAATAGTATGGGTTGCAGTAAAAAAGGGAAGCAATTGTAGACATGAACAAAAATTTACCCTACCAGACCACCGGACAATAGTACGAGTTGCAGTAAAAAATAAACAAAAATGGGAAGCATATACTTGCGAGTTTACAACAGCGGTATTTCCTGGCGTCGTCCTTGTACTGATTGGCTTTGAGAGATGACCAGCCAGTCACCACGTGGTTACCAGACACAGAACCACACGAAAACTTGGAAACGGGGTGACCATTCCGATTGACGGAACCTGCAACGACACAATCATGTGACACTGACGACGTTCTCTATGTGCGCTGTGGTAGTTATTTAAATAATAATAATAGGGCGCCTATCCCCGGGGAACGAGCTCTAGGCGCCTTACAATCTAAAACCGAAGTAAGGACGGGAAATGCGGGTGGAGATTGGTGTGTGTGTGGGTGGGTGGCCGGGTAGGCCGGCTGTTCGATGTTAATCTGTCTACAGCAAACGCGATTTGTGATTTAGAGGATAGGGCACCGTGGGGGGAAAACAAAAGTATTGGGCTTCCTGGATGCGGGTTTAACCCCCCCCCCCCAAAAAAAAAAAAAAAAAAAAAGCGGGCGTATTACTGAACTACACGAGCAACAGACCGCTTAGTCATTCTTACGAGTTGGTGGAAAATTGTTTTATACGAGGCACTGCAACTTACTGGACCAGAGGCAGCTGGTAGACACTGGTGCTGCTTGACACGTGAAGTTCCAGTAGCGGTCGTTCTTAACGTACTTGGACTGCACACCGTGAAGGACTTGACCAGCGGGACACACGTACTCCAAGTCGTCACGCACATTTCGGCCAGGAACGTTCTGAACCGGCTTGTCCTGCTCTCCAACAGACTCAACCAAGCGCGGGGAATCTGAAATATACGTGAAGACAAAAACACAAACGGATGGACGGATTCACAGATCCATAAGGCAGTTTATAAGTCAACAAGCGATAGACATTGCTTGCGAGTTGTTTCTGGCTGTCAGTGTTAGCATCCACCATTGTCCAAGCATTGTCGACCTCATCCGGAGTGGTTCCAGGAACACAATGTTTGCTGGCGAATTTTACTCCAACATAAGTACTGTTTTTGAAAGCATGCGGACCAGGCAGAAGTGGCTTTTTATTGTTATTTTCCTTTCTAAAATTTATAAAACAAACCCCATGGAGAAGACCACGTAATTATGCCTGGGCTTAAAAGGTGAAAAAGCCAACAAACTCAAAGACAGAGAGAAACCGGAGAAAAGATTTGATGCAACTCGCAGTTTGTCACACCAGGGACTTGCATAAGTCCCTGGTCACACAGAATAAACACGTGGGCGGCTCGCCAGAAAACATTAACATGAAGATTATCAACGAAAATGCAATAACTGAATATTGTTGTGGTTGCTCGAGAAGTTTGAAGCTTCAGTCAGCCAACAACATTGACACGGTTGCTTACCGGCGATACCAAATAAGGCTCGAGCGTCTAAAGGCTGGAGCTTCTTTGTGACTGTGGAAGGTGGTCGTGCGGACACGGCCCACACACACACCAGAAACGTCAGCCACTGAAACATACGATGAAACGCACTGCAATGATTATGACCCAAACACATCTTTATTACAGCTTATGCTTCACAAGTAACCAGTTAATACTTTACCTTGGCTGTCAGGGCCCGTACGTAAAACTCGAGGTTAATTTAACCCACGGTTACAGGCCTAACCCAGACTAGGACAAAAGAAACCCCAAAACAAAAATAAAAAAGGAAGCGAAGACAGACAGACAAAAATCCTTCTATAACGGCATACACACCTTGCTGGAATGGACCCGCTTCCTGATTTAAAACCAAAAAACAGAAAATTTAACCCTAGAGCTAGTTTAGTTCGAGGTTAGACTCTAACCCGGGGCTAAACTCCCTAACCCCGACTTTTACATGCGGGCCCAGACTTTCTCCGCTCAGCAGCCTAATTTGCCTTCACATAATTCTTGTGCAGTCTTGAAATTCAGGGAAAAAAAGGCCACAATTATCTGTAAAATGTTTTTGAAAACGTTTCGTGATACGGAATGAAAGAGCTAGTAATGTGCCTAGATTTCAGAAAGAAAAGCAGTAGAAATACACGAAACCACACGAGCCAACATACTGTATGATAATTTTCCTTTCGACTCGGTCGGCATCCGAGTTCTTTTAAACTGAAAACAAAAAGAAATAATCACTAATGATAAACAAAGTTTCCTATCCGACGTTGATATCAAAAGAAGACGTACCTGCATTATGCGAAGTCTAGGAACGAATGAAATGGTTGACGTTGCCGTGAATCTATTATACGTCTCCATACCCATGAAAACCACTTGCTGCACGTGCATGTTGGGTTTTGACTGAAAGCAGCTGCAAGCTGGCGCTTTCCAGAACCGTGAGCGATCACGACTATTGCGTGAGAAACGTCCCTGGTCAGCTCAAAATTTCGTGAAAGACAAAATGTTGACCCCCCCTCCCCACCCCTCCCCCCACCCCCCCCCAAAAAAAAAACCAAACAAACAAACAAACAAACAAACAAAAAAACAAAAACAAAAAACGGGATACGCGTGGTGCTATCTCTCTCTCTCTCTCTCTCTCTCTCTCTCTCTGTATCTCTCCGGCATGCAACTTTCGGTCCGCCAGCTATCTTTGTGTGCGGCTTCCTTTCAATAACGACACTAGCAAAAAGAGGTTCGGCGCATGGTCCTTCAAAACTACAACGTTCAAAGTGTGGAAATCTCTTCCTTTGTCAGTGAACGAGACAGTCAACATCATTGTACTCATTGAAGCGACTGGAGACTCAACTCTTTACTACATTCATCCTCTCTGTCTCTGTCTCTCTCTGTCTGTCTGTCTCTATCTCTCTCGTATATATTCGTGCTCCGCGCACGAAAGAGCATTGACTTTATGACTGTCTATCGAGTGCGTAGCACAAACCGTGGAAAATGTATAAACTTGGTTTTGGACTTCAGCTTGACAACGAACATACATACATACATACATACATACATACATACATACATACATGCACTCAGGACTGCTAGTGGCCAGAAGATACAAAGTCCACATTCCAACCAGCAGTGCTGATCATCGATTCAAACTTGTGTTTCGTCAGACGGTAACGAAAACATTAGGGTAGGAGGGCAGATGATGACAGCATGCACCATTAATACGTCAGCAGTGGAGCACGTGTCACGCTCACGCACACACACACACACACACACACACACACATTGAGAGAGAGAGAGAGAGGCATTGTTGCGTGTACAAAAAGTGACGAACCTTTGTACAGATACATGGCCCAGGCAACATGCGGAATACATAGGAATTAGGCGGGGAAGAGTCATTGGTCTCACCAGTGACCTTGCAGCCAGCAGCCAGCGCTTGAGAACAAGCTTGTGTCTGTGGTCTGCATCTTTAACTGGGTTCACATCACCGCTCACGCCGGACATTGTACTGTTTGCAACCTCGTTTGAGCTATGAAGACTTTCGAAATCTTTTTGTCAGTGTTTGTATCAGCAATGTTCCTAATGGACCGACCAGGTATGTTCTTTGTTGTTGCTGCTGATCGTTGTTGTTTTGTAAAAAGTTTCTCGGAGTTGCAATATCGCGTCACAGTATGTTTCACCTTTTTTTTTTTTAAAGGAAACGTTAAGGAACAACAATAAAAACAATAATAAAGAGGGCAAAATCTACCAGCCCACACAAGGGAAGTCAATAGTGTCGCCTAGTTACTTATCCTAGTCCTTGTCTGTCTCAGTTTGGCAACCAGAGAAGTATTTGACCTCAAGAATGAGAGTACCTCAAAGGGAGGGGGAAGCTGGTTGGTTTTGTTTTCAACTGATGTAGGCCAATTGATGTACATTTGAAAGATGAAATCAGGGGTCTGATGCATGGCAATGCACTAGGACGTAAGTCCGAGACTAGCGTGATCCCTGTCTGTCTCAGTTGGGCAACTAGAGAAGTATTTGACCTCAAGAATGAGAGTACCTAAAAGGGAGGGGGAAACTGTTTGTTTGCTGGTTGGTTTTTGTCACGACCGTGTGTGCTGTAATGTATGGGTGCAAGAGGTGCGTGCTCTTTCTTTACTCTCTCACACGCAGTCGCACAACAGAAACTGATACTGAGACGTGCGGGGATTCACACCACCACAATATTATTGACAAGACGAACAGTCATTGCATAACACGTCACAGTACAGCTACAAAACCGAATGACATCAAGAATAGGCAAGGCAATCAATCAAGGCAATAAATACTATGCCTAAATACAAATGATATAAATAATTGTATCTAAGAGCGCTCAGAGCATTTTAACGTGCACGGGATGGTACCTCCAACGATGGCCAAGCGCGCAGACGTGCAGATGCGCAGATGTGCAGTTCACAAGCCGCAGACAACACCACAGGCGGCGGAAAATAGAGCTGGCTCGGCAGCTCTACAAAAGCATCACGGCAACCGCTGATGCTCTAGTGGACCAGCACCCACGCTGAATCCCACATACGGGCAGTCAAGCTCCCTCCCCTTCAGTCGTCGCAGGGCCAAGAAATCCTCCACGGGACAAGGGACTACAGGGCAGCTTCTGGCTCCCGAAAACAGCCACTCGGGCTAGAACCCCTGTGCAACAATACACTATTGTAAGTCCTTGGGCTAAACCAGCACATACTGCCTATCTATGGGATAATATTAACCCATGGCACAAACCAGCGAACGCTTCTATGTTACGAACGCTAAAGGAAACTGCACATACTAAATGCTAAAGGTAGAAGCCTGCAGCTGTCACATCGGACAAGTCAGCAGAATATACAGACAGGTCAGTGTTAAACTCACTGGTAAAACGGCTAATAACCGAACATACTTAGCCGACATAACACTTCGGCCACAATAGTCAAGTTTCATACTAACTTCCTGACCGTTGGCAATATCTACACAAGAGAAAATAGCTGACCTGAAACATAATACAGGAAATAACAGATATGAACCATTTACCTCCATATGCAAGATGCGAGGGGTTATGACGGTAGACCGTAAAGACAGCGGACGAGAAGAAGTGCCAGACTCTTGAACGGACGTGTCGGTACTACCGGGCCAAATGCGAATAGCAAGTGAATAGCAATGGTTTTTATACTGTTAGGGCGAATAGGGTGAGTATCGCACGGGATACACCTGCATCACATGTAAAACGGGTTACCTGTATCGACTTAAACAAGGGAAACGGACAGGTCAGCATATTATCCACAAATGTCCCGTGTAAAACCTTCACCAAGGGATACATGCGTGGCCCGTGCAGAAAACAAAGCACGTGTGCCACACAGAACATAGTTACGATGCATACGGAAATCACATACCAACCCGTCATACGGAAATCATAACAGCACATGATTTACCCTAAGTCACGCATCCGTGACATCACCCCCCTCCTCCAGTAGAAACCGACAGGTTTCTCAACATGGGGGTCGAAACAGTGAGACAACCAATGTCTACACTACCAGCTGATCCGATCCTGATCGCGACAGGCAATCGGCAAATACATTGAGCTTATCCTGGACAGGCTCAATGCGAAATCTGAACTCCTGGAGAGCAAGGGCCCAGCGAGTTATGCGACAGTTCTTGAACTTGCCTGAAGTGAGATAGGACAAGTGAGATATCTGTCAGAAGGTCGAAAAACTTGTGAAAGACAGCCTCTATATCATGCCTCTTTGAAGGGTCTAACTGACTGTCATACTTGACATTGGCAACAGTTTCGCCTTGAAGCGACGGTAGCGTCGGAAGAGCGATTTGGTCATCCTCAGTATCAGGGTGGAGGATTCCGACAGCGGCGGATGCCGAACCGACGTGATACGAACACGCAACATCGGCCAAATCAGATGAAGCGTGAAAGGCAGAAGCACAGTTCTGTTCTGGCTCATAGGAATCAACGCTCGGTGGGTCAAACCCTACAGAGGTTTCCGTGTGGAATGGCAACAAGAGATGTAGTTGCACAAGTTCAGTGGCCGGTGATACGGCTGACACGGCAATGAAGGGGACATCTATAACTGGCATCCTCTCTAGGGGGACGGGGGCCACTACCTTTAGGAACCGTTTTCTGGCAAACATCGCATGTTCTACAGTAGTCTTTGACTGCACAACGTACTCCTGGCCAAAAGAAACGGAGGAGGACTCTTTGCAGTGTGCGGCGAACTCCGCAGTGACCTGCCATGATACCGTCATGCGCCGTGCACAAGACAGACATGCGTAGCGTAGTGGGTACGACTATCTGCTTCGTGACACCTGCCTCGTTTTGAAAATGGCGGTATAAGATACCATCAGTGACTACAAAGGAAAACGTACCAGAACCGCTTCTCATAGACTGACCATCCTTGGCCTGTTGGAACAACGGTTCAAGGGTGGGGTCTTCAGACTGGGCTTTGATCAGGTCATCACGGCTTGTGTCCAAGCATGGCGGGAGTGCAGTGACTAATGGCTTGCTAGCCGCATCTGTCCTCTTAGCTTGCAAGCGAGTGGTTACTAGGCCAACAGCATCTACCTCGACGAGGGAAGAGGTATTTGGGGTGTCCGATACGCCCGGTAGATTACCTAGGATCAAGTCAGCTACTGGATCGTCAATGACACAACACTCGACATCTCCTGCATAAAAGGGTGTGTCCACGGACACATGAGCTACGGGGAATGTCTCGACTGTACCTCCAAAAGTAATGCAATCTTGGGTTTCACCTGTGAACTGTTCCGGGGAGACAAGAGAGCGTTTAACACCCGCAGTAGTACACCCAGTGTCTCGGAGTACCGTTACTTCTGTATTGCCTACTGTGCCTTTGGACACACGCAGGTCTCCAAGGGGTTTGTTCTTCCCAATTGCGCATATCACCATGCAGGCTAGCGCCTTCTGCCTTGAGGGACAAACATTGCTCCAGTGACCTGTGCCATGGCAAGTGTTACAAGTGTCAGTTGGCAGTGGCTTACGTCTGGGAAATCCACGTTTTTGATCACCACCACGCTCATTTTGGTTTTCTGCCTCCGTTTTGCTAGTCTCACTCCCGTTTGCTTGACCAGGGGTGGCTGAAGGGCCATAGTGATATGGGGGACGACCCCTGAATTTGCCGCGCTGTGACTTCGAGTACTGGGACTTGACATGACCCTGCACTACGCCTACAGAAGACGCAAACAACGTGGCGGAGCTATCTCTTTTAGCCATAGATTTGCCCGGGTGGGCATCCCTATACAGCTCAGCTGCCTCAGACATGGATTTAGCGTCTGTAAACCGCCTTTCCCGGAGGTACACACATAAGTCTTTTGCCACACTTTGCAATATTTGTTCACGTAACAAAAGATCGTGCAGACCCTGGTAGGTTTTTTCAGCACCTGAGAGATCTACCCACCTGTCAAACAAGTGACGGATTCGGGTGAGGAAGGAAAAAAATGATTCACCAATATCGGGACGAGCCGTCCTGAAACGTTCCCTGAACCCTTCAGTACACAAGTACTTTTTCATGAATTGTTCCTTGAGGGAATCAAAGTCCACAAGACCACCCGAACACAGGGATTGATAGAATGTCAAGGGAGGACCCTGAAGACACGCCGCAAAATGAATAGGCCAGTCAGATTTGTTCCACTTTAAAGCCGTAGCGTGTGCCTCAAACCTAAAGATGAAGGCATCTATATCATCCTTCTCATGGTTGAATAATGGCAACTTCGGGTAGAATCGATGACCTGAGTCAGAACGGGGGGTGGGGGGAGGAGCTTGTGTTGCAAGCTCTCTTTCCAGCTTTTCCCTGTCAAGCTGCCGTTTATGCTCTCGGTCCTGCCTCTCTAGCTCTAACTTAGCTTCCCTCTCTTTCTCTTCCAACGCTAGTTTAGCTTTCTCCAACTCTAGCTTAGCTTCCTTCTCTTTCTCTTCCAACGCTCGCTTAGCTTCCCTCTCTTTCTCTTCTAACGCTCGCTTAGCTTCCCTCTCTTTCTCTTCTAACGCTCGCTTAGCTTCCCTCTCTTTCTCTTCTGACGCTAGCTTAGCTTTCTCTAACTCTAGCTTAGCTTCCCTTTCTCTCCGTCTCTCGTCTCTCTCCATAGCTTGCTCTATGTACTTTTCAACATCTGCCCCGGAATAACCGAGTTGCTTAGCCTGCTTAACCAACTTCTCAAACTGTTCCTCAGAGATCTCCATGTTTGCAGGTAAGCAATACGTCTAGAAGATTCTAGAGCGAACTAAATGAACTGAATAGATCCTTCAAACGGCAAACAATTTTCAGCCTAGGAACAAGCAAGAACACACACAAGTTGTAACAAGCATGACTGAAACTGCAGATTAAATGAAATGAAATCAAATTAAATCAAATCAAATATCACGAATGAAATAGCGCATCCACTCAACAAGCAGCAAAGCGCAAACCAACATGCACAGCACCATGTCATCAAGTACTGAAAATATCAAAGCCAGTGACGTCTTGTCACTAAATACATGCGATCGAAATAATCAAACGCACATTAAGAAAAATTCAAAATGCAATGAATGTGGGTGTTTGCCAGACACTAAAGCATACGAAGCCAGACAGAGCATGCGAAGCCAATCATGCAAAAACGCAAATGAAGTACCTATGGGTTTTCAGTTGGGCATCCCACCAAGTAACTGAAAAGTTTAGAACAAAATCTCGCAGAGTTCAAAGTAACTAATACAAAATTTAATGTTAACAAAAAGCAAACATACACGGTAACTGATAACATATAAAATACACAAGAACAAACAGTGGTGGTGCGGGATCCAACCCAAGGTGCCCTACCGGAGGATAGACAAGAGGTAACAAAAAGGTGGAGCTGGGAAGACAGACAGGCTGTACAAAAGAAAGGCAAGAAGACTAGTCCCTTACGGCAGCCGGAAACACGACATACCGACCCGTACGAGGCTGGAGACGGGGGAAAACTAAACAGAAAATGACAAGCTCATTCAACCCAAAGGTGGGGAAGGTGGGGCCCTAGTATTAGTAAGTTAGGAGAGGAACGGGGTCACCACTGTCACGACCGTGTGTGCTGTAATGTATGGGTGTAAGAGGTGCGTGCTCTTTCTTTACTCTCACTCACACGCAGTCGCACAACAGAAACTGATACTGAGACGTGCGGGGATTCACACCACCACAATATTATTGACAAGACGAACAGTCATTGCATAACACGTCACAGTACAGCTACAAAACCGAATGACATCAAGAATAGGCAAGGCAATCAATCAAGGCAATAAATACTATGCCTAAATACAAATGATATAAATAATTGTATCTAAGAGCGCTCAGAGCATTTTAACGTGCACGGGATGGTACCTCCAACGATGGCCAAGCGCGCAGACGTGCAGATGCGCAGATGTGCAGTTCACAAGCCGCAGACAACACCACAGGCGGCGGAAAATAGAGCTGGCTCGGCAGCTCTACAAAAGCATCACGGCAACCGCTGATGCTCTAGTGGACCAGCACCCACGCTGAATCCCACATACGGGCAGTCAAGCTCCCTCCCCTTCAGTCGTCGCAGGGCCAAGAAATCCTCCACGGGACAAGGGACTACAGGGCAGCTTCTGGCTCCCGAAAACAGCCACTCGGGCTAGAACCCCTGTGCAACAATACACTATTGTAAGTCCTTGGGCTAAACCAGCACATACTGCCTATCTATGGGATAATAT
This sequence comes from Batillaria attramentaria, assembly GCA_018292915.2. Lineage (NCBI taxonomy): Eukaryota > Metazoa > Mollusca > Gastropoda > Batillariidae > Batillaria > Batillaria attramentaria. Next base: position 296,162 of record JACVVK020000055.1, read on the forward strand.
TAACCCATGGCACAAACCAGCGAACGCTTCTATGTTACGAACGCTAAAGGAAACTGCACATACTAAATGCTAAAGGTAGAAGCCTGCAGCTGTCACATCGGACAAGTCAGCAGAATATACAGACAGGTCAGTGTTAAACTCACTGGTAAAACGGCTAATAACCGAACATACTTAGCCGACATAACACTTCGGCCACAATAGTCAAGTTTCATACTAACTTCCTGACCGTTGGCAATATCTACACAAGAGAAAATAGCTGACCTGAAACATAATACAGGAAATAACAGATATGAACCATTTACCTCCATATGCAAGATGCGAGGGGTTATGACGGTAGACCGTAAAGACAGCGGACGAGAAGAAGTGCCAGACTCTTGAACGGACGTGTCGGTACTACCGGGCCAAATGCGAATAGCAAGTGAATAGCAATGGTTTTTATACTGTTAGGGCGAATAGGGTGAGTATCGCACGGGATACACCTGCATCACATGTAAAACGGGTTACCTGTATCGACTTAAACAAGGGAAACGGACAGGTCAGCATATTATCCACAAATGTCCCGTGTAAAACCTTCACCAAGGGATACATGCGTGGCCCGTGCAGAAAACAAAGCACGTGTGCCACACAGAACATAGTTACGATGCATACGGAAATCACATACCAACCCGTCATACGGAAATCATAACAGCACATGATTTACCCTAAGTCACGCATCCGTGACATCACCCCCCTCCTCCAGTAGAAACCGACAGGTTTCTCAACATGGGGGTCGAAACAGTGAGACAACCAATGTCTACACTACCAGCTGATCCGATCCTGATCGCGACAGGCAATCGGCAAATACATTGAGCTTATCCTGGACAGGCTCAATGCGAAATCTGAACTCCTGGAGAGCAAGGGCCCAGCGAGTTATGCGACAGTTCTTGAACTTGCCTGAAGTGAGATAGGACAAGTGAGATATCTGTCAGAAGGTCGAAAAACTTGTGAAAGACAGCCTCTATATCATGCCTCTTTGAAGGGTCTAACTGACTGTCATACTTGACATTGGCAACAGTTTCGCCTTGAAGCGACGGTAGCGTCGGAAGAGCGATTTGGTCATCCTCAGTATCAGGGTGGAGGATTCCGACAGCGGCGGATGCCGAACCGACGTGATACGAACACGCAACATCGGCCAAATCAGATGAAGCGTGAAAGGCAGAAGCACAGTTCTGTTCTGGCTCATAGGAATCAACGCTCGGTGGGTCAAACCCTACAGAGGTTTCCGTGTGGAATGGCAACAAGAGATGTAGTTGCACAAGTTCAGTGGCCGGTGATACGGCTGACACGGCAATGAAGGGGACATCTATAACTGGCATCCTCTCTAGGGGGACGGGGGCCACTACCTTTAGGAACCGTTTTCTGGCAAACATCGCATGTTCTACAGTAGTCTTTGACTGCACAACGTACTCCTGGCCAAAAGAAACGGAGGAGGACTCTTTGCAGTGTGCGGCGAACTCCGCAGTGACCTGCCATGATACCGTCATGCGCCGTGCACAAGACAGACATGCGTAGCGTAGTGGGTACGACTATCTGCTTCGTGACACCTGCCTCGTTTTGAAAATGGCGGTATAAGATACCATCAGTGACTACAAAGGAAAACGTACCAGAACCGCTTCTCATAGACTGACCATCCTTGGCCTGTTGGAACAACGGTTCAAGGGTGGGGTCTTCAGACTGGGCTTTGATCAGGTCATCACGGCTTGTGTCCAAGCATGGCGGGAGTGCAGTGACTAATGGCTTGCTAGCCGCATCTGTCCTCTTAGCTTGCAAGCGAGTGGTTACTAGGCCAACAGCATCTACCTCGACGAGGGAAGAGGTATTTGGGGTGTCCGATACGCCCGGTAGATTACCTAGGATCAAGTCAGCTACTGGATCGTCAATGACACAACACTCGACATCTCCTGCATAAAAGGGTGTGTCCACGGACACATGAGCTACGGGGAATGTCTCGACTGTACCTCCAAAAGTAATGCAATCTTGGGTTTCACCTGTGAACTGTTCCGGGGAGACAAGAGAGCGTTTAACACCCGCAGTAGTACACCCAGTGTCTCGGAGTACCGTTACTTCTGTATTGCCTACTGTGCCTTTGGACACACGCAGGTCTCCAAGGGGTTTGTTCTTCCCAATTGCGCATATCACCATGCAGGCTAGCGCCTTCTGCCTTGAGGGACAAACATTGCTCCAGTGACCTGTGCCATGGCAAGTGTTACAAGTGTCAGTTGGCAGTGGCTTACGTCTGGGAAATCCACGTTTTTGATCACCACCACGCTCATTTTGGTTTTCTGCCTCCGTTTTGCTAGTCTCACTCCCGTTTGCTTGACCAGGGGTGGCTGAAGGGCCATAGTGATATGGGGGACGACCCCTGAATTTGCCGCGCTGTGACTTCGAGTACTGGGACTTGACATGACCCTGCACTACGCCTACAGAAGACGCAAACAACGTGGCGGAGCTATCTCTTTTAGCCATAGATTTGCCCGGGTGGGCATCCCTATACAGCTCAGCTGCCTCAGACATGGATTTAGCGTCTGTAAACCGCCTTTCCCGGAGGTACACACATAAGTCTTTTGCCACACTTTGCAATATTTGTTCACGTAACAAAAGATCGTGCAGACCCTGGTAGGTTTTTTCAGCACCTGAGAGATCTACCCACCTGTCAAACAAGTGACGGATTCGGGTGAGGAAGGAAAAAAATGATTCACCAATATCGGGACGAGCCGTCCTGAAACGTTCCCTGAACCCTTCAGTACACAAGTACTTTTTCATGAATTGTTCCTTGAGGGAATCAAAGTCCACAAGACCACCCGAACACAGGGATTGATAGAATGTCAAGGGAGGACCCTGAAGACACGCCGCAAAATGAATAGGCCAGTCAGATTTGTTCCACTTTAAAGCCGTAGCGTGTGCCTCAAACCTAAAGATGAAGGCATCTATATCATCCTTCTCATGGTTGAATAATGGCAACTTCGGGTAGAATCGATGACCTGAGTCAGAACGGGGGGTGGGGGGAGGAGCTTGTGTTGCAAGCTCTCTTTCCAGCTTTTCCCTGTCAAGCTGCCGTTTATGCTCTCGGTCCTGCCTCTCTAGCTCTAACTTAGCTTCCCTCTCTTTCTCTTCCAACGCTAGTTTAGCTTTCTCCAACTCTAGCTTAGCTTCCTTCTCTTTCTCTTCCAACGCTCGCTTAGCTTCCCTCTCTTTCTCTTCTAACGCTCGCTTAGCTTCCCTCTCTTTCTCTTCTAACGCTCGCTTAGCTTCCCTCTCTTTCTCTTCTGACGCTAGCTTAGCTTTCTCTAACTCTAGCTTAGCTTCCCTTTCTCTCCGTCTCTCGTCTCTCTCCATAGCTTGCTCTATGTACTTTTCAACATCTGCCCCGGAATAACCGAGTTGCTTAGCCTGCTTAACCAACTTCTCAAACTGTTCCTCAGAGATCTCCATGTTTGCAGGTAAGCAATACGTCTAGAAGATTCTAGAGCGAACTAAATGAACTGAATAGATCCTTCAAACGGCAAACAATTTTCAGCCTAGGAACAAGCAAGAACACACACAAGTTGTAACAAGCATGACTGAAACTGCAGATTAAATGAAATGAAATCAAATTAAATCAAATCAAATATCACGAATGAAATAGCGCATCCACTCAACAAGCAGCAAAGCGCAAACCAACATGCACAGCACCATGTCATCAAGTACTGAAAATATCAAAGCCAGTGACGTCTTGTCACTAAATACATGCGATCGAAATAATCAAACGCACATTAAGAAAAATTCAAAATGCAATGAATGTGGGTGTTTGCCAGACACTAAAGCATACGAAGCCAGACAGAGCATGCGAAGCCAATCATGCAAAAACGCAAATGAAGTACCTATGGGTTTTCAGTTGGGCATCCCACCAAGTAACTGAAAAGTTTAGAACAAAATCTCGCAGAGTTCAAAGTAACTAATACAAAATTTAATGTTAACAAAAAGCAAACATACACGGTAACTGATAACATATAAAATACACAAGAACAAACAGTGGTGGTGCGGGATCCAACCCAAGGTGCCCTACCGGAGGATAGACAAGAGGTAACAAAAAGGTGGAGCTGGGAAGACAGACAGGCTGTACAAAAGAAAGGCAAGAAGACTAGTCCCTTACGGCAGCCGGAAACACGACATACCGACCCGTACGAGGCTGGAGACGGGGGAAAACTAAACAGAAAATGACAAGCTCATTCAACCCAAAGGTGGGGAAGGTGGGGCCCTAGTATTAGTAAGTTAGGAGAGGAACGGGGTCACCACTGTCACGACCGTGTGTGCTGTAATGTATGGGTGTAAGAGGTGCGTGCTCTTTCTTTACTCTCACTCACACGCAGTCGCACAACAGAAACTGATACTGAGACGTGCGGGGATTCACACCACCACAATATTATTGACAAGACGAACAGTCATTGCATAACACGTCACAGTACAGCTACAAAACCGAATGACATCAAGAATAGGCAAGGCAATCAATCAAGGCAATAAATACTATGCCTAAATACAAATGATATAAATAATTGTATCTAAGAGCGCTCAGAGCATTTTAACGTGCACGGGATGGTACCTCCAACGATGGCCAAGCGCGCAGACGTGCAGATGCGCAGATGTGCAGTTCACAAGCCGCAGACAACACCACAGGCGGCGGAAAATAGAGCTGGCTCGGCAGCTCTACAAAAGCATCACGGCAACCGCTGATGCTCTAGTGGACCAGCACCCACGCTGAATCCCACATACGGGCAGTCAAGCTCCCTCCCCTTCAGTCGTCGCAGGGCCAAGAAATCCTCCACGGGACAAGGGACTACAGGGCAGCTTCTGGCTCCCGAAAACAGCCACTCGGGCTAGAACCCCTGTGCAACAATACACTATTGTAAGTCCTTGGGCTAAACCAGCACATACTGCCTATCTATGGGATAATATTAACCCATGGCACAAACCAGCGAACGCTTCTATGTTACGAACGCTAAAGGAAACTGCACATACTAAATGCTAAAGGTAGAAGCCTGCAGCTGTCACATCGGACAAGTCAGCAGAATATACAGACAGGTCAGTGTTAAACTCACTGGTAAAACGGCTAATAACCGAACATACTTAGCCGACATAACACTTCGGCCACAATAGTCAAGTTTCATACTAACTTCCTGACCGTTGGCAATATCTACACAAGAGAAAATAGCTGACCTGAAACATAATACAGGAAATAACAGATATGAACCATTTACCTCCATATGCAAGATGCGAGGGGTTATGACGGTAGACCGTAAAGACAGCGGACGAGAAGAAGTGCCAGACTCTTGAACGGACGTGTCGGTACTACCGGGCCAAATGCGAATAGCAAGTGAATAGCAATGGTTTTTATACTGTTAGGGCGAATAGGGTGAGTATCGCACGGGATACACCTGCATCACATGTAAAACGGGTTACCTGTATCGACTTAAACAAGGGAAACGGACAGGTCAGCATATTATCCACAAATGTCCCGTGTAAAACCTTCACCAAGGGATACATGCGTGGCCCGTGCAGAAAACAAAGCACGTGTGCCACACAGAACATAGTTACGATGCATACGGAAATCATACCAACCCGTCATACGGAAATCATAACAGCACATGATTTACCCTAAGTCACGCATCCGTGACAGTTTTGTTTTCAACTGATGTAGGCCAGTTGATGTACTTTTGAAAGATGAAATCATGGGTCTGATGCATGGCAAGAGACTAGCGTGACTAAGCTGAGACTAATAAATTAATGCAAAATGCATAAACGGAGGATAAGTCAACTCGGCGACTACTTCAGGTACTAAACATTAACGCAAGGTGATAACAGTCCAACCGTAACAAGTCTTAGACTACACGTACAGATACTTTTACTGCCATTGAAAAACTTATACGTCATAGGAAGGTGTCCTGGCGTTGCTCATTCACTCATCACACACTCCATACACATTTTACATAAAACACTACCTTAAATGACATAATAAATGGTTCAAATTAAAAATACATATCAGCTTAAGATACGTGACACACCCACATACACCCACACACGCACACTCGACACACTGACTCCCAGACATGAACATAGATTACAAAGGGGGCACACGCATGCACACACACACACACACACACACACACACACACACACACACACACACACGACATTTCTTCACCCCCTTACAAACAGACATATCTGCTATAATTTAGATATTAAAGGGCTAGGTCTCGGGCCAGTCTAGTCTGTTTTCATTCACCAAACCCCTGAAACTCTGTGTGTGTGTGTGTGTGTGTGTGTGTGTGTGTGTGTGTGTGTGTGTGTGTGTGTGTGACTGCTTGTTACAGAAGTAGGTGGCTTTCACTGGACTCAATCGCTCCCAAACGGCACAGTGAAGACAGTGTGTGAGCTTTGGACCATACACTTCGAATGGTCGTTTGAAATGGACCCCGATGATGAACGGATTGAGCAGATCTCGTGGGATTTCCTGGTGTGTGTGTGTGTTTGTGTGTGTGTGTGTGTGTGTGTGTGTGTGTGTGTGTGTGTGTGTGTGTGTGTGTGTGTGTGTGTGTTTTGTTTTGTTTGGTTGTTGTTTTTACTCAGGATAACAATCATAAACTAAAGGATAGTAGTTGTCTTGCTGTCTAAGGCAGATTTTCCGACCGTGCGTTTGCATTTTTGCGCAAGCCGCACATCGGACTGGCATTGAGAGGAACCGTTGGGCTAATGACAGCAAAGACGGTCTCCAGCCCGGCAGTGATTGATAGCAATGTTTTCACGAACGCCTTGCTTTTCCCTTCGCCTGTAGCTTTCTGTTGGCTCAGTGCCAATCAGTTGGAGGTTTTTATCTGTGCATGTGTGTAAGTAGTTTGATGACAGACTATCACAACAGCTCTGAACGATCTCTGAACTGATCTTGATACGCTGGATTACGTGCCTGAAAAAAAATTACATGATCGTTGTTCTGTGTCGTGAACAGTCGACCGGTAGAGATCTAGACGACACGTTCTACAATCGCAAGTACGAGGATGGACCAGCAGTCCCGATGACCTACATGAACGATGATCATTTTACATACGGGCCCTGGGCCTCGCTCTGGCTCATCAGAGCTCGGACAGAACATGTTGGGATATATACCGTCAGCGTCACCGTACGGAAAGTAGACAACACGACGCAAGTCTACTCCAGCTCCGCAAGCCTCGCGGTCGGCAGTTGTAAGTACAGTTTTATCTTACGTTATTTTTTTTAATGTATACAGTAAATCACTAGTGATATACAGCTGGGAGCATGCGCACTTTGAGAGATGGAGATGCCGCCCGTCAACCTAGTTCGAATGACTTAGATCGACCCTTTCGATTGAACAGGAGAGCATTTGTCAGGTATCGTTTGACCAGGAAATGATAATAAAATATGAAAATGCGTGACGAATACACAATTCTGACTCACTAGATCTAACCACCAGTGGGTGAAATACTGAGAACCAACACCTGCTTGACATTTGACATGTACTCTGTAGCCAGATTCTGATTGACGTCAGTCAGTGCAGCCAGTCACAGTGCACCAATACTCTGACGGACAAATCACACGCGTAAGATTGTCTGCCGGAGTAGCCGCGGGTTCCCTGCCAGAAAATCCTATCTGTCTTCTTTCTGTCTGTATCGATAGCAGGGAACCCTCGATTTGCTTGAGAAAACTGCTCCGTGATAGCAAAACACAGTTAACTCCTAACTGTCGACAGCCCTACCGCCCCCCCCCCCCCCCCCCGCCCCCACTATATGACAAGACTTACCAAAACTCACGAGACCACTAACAGCACTAGACAGCACTCCATAACACTATTACACAAGGCGTGGGCACTCTCCACGAGGCCCTATCCCTTCCCTTGTCTCGCCCAGCCCGCAGTTGATTGCATAATCTCTCATAATCCCTTTGCCTGCTCAGGGCAGTCTTGTGGGGTGGGTGGGTGTTTGGGAGTTTAGTGTCCTTTTCCACCACATACGGGTGATATCAAAGACGGGGCAACGACGAAAAGGCCAGCACAATATTTGGCCCCAGCTGGGATTCGAACTCACGACCCGAGCATTGGAAGTCCAGCGCTCTACCATTCGGCCACCCCGGCTCCCCAGTCTTGTGTATGGCTCATACGGCTGTGAGTACATCACACGTGGCTTCATGCTCGTTGTAACAGGACTTGTCTCTTGTTGTCTACCGCCCTCACGCTAGTGGGAAGTGCTTGGGGCAAGTTGTAAGGGGGCCCGACTGACCTTTTACTTTGATGGCAGGGGTACTGGACATGCACATGGAACATTCAGATATATATCACCATGTTTCGGGCATGCGGAATACATTGGAAATGTGCCGGGAGATATCATGGAAGCCTTTTTATTGTTGAATTTTGTTTGTTTTTTCGTCACGGTTCACTAGTCACCCCGAGGGTGGATGCTTTACTGTGATAGAGAAACGGAAACAAAAATGGAATTTGGTTGGGTCTCTCAGTCAATACACTGTTTTTCTTCTAACTATGTTCAAGGAAAGTGTATCGTTTGCTGGAAATCGGGGGGAAAAAACAAACACAACAATTTTTGCATTTTGTTTTCGGCAAACGGACTGTATACATCATATTTCTAATGTTTGGCCAGATCCGCCCAGCACGACTGACGGTTTATTGCACCTGGGCATGTTTCCGAAGGCACACCGGGACAGGAGCGAGTACTGGATCTTCCTGTTCATACTCTATTGTGGCAACTTCACCACACGAGGGAAGCCCAACGTTCGCGCGTACCTCACAGTGAGTACTGAGCCGTGTTCAATTAGCGTAGCCCGTACAACGTTTACATACCTGGGCAGTGTAGTCAGTAAAGACGGGGGGACAGATGAAGACATCAAGAGCTGCACCAACAAAGCCACACACGCCTTTAACACCCTGCGACCAATCTGGAGATCAACCGCCCTCTCACTCTGCAACGAGATCCGGATTTTCAACACCAGTGTGAAGTCGGTTCTACTCTACGGCTCAGAAACATGGCGAGTAACCAAGACCAGCACCCACAAACTACAAACATTCATCAACAGATGTCTCAGAAACATCCTTAACACCAGGTGGCCAGAGGTTGTCTCAGATGAACATCTATGGAACCAGACGGGACAAACCCCAATTGTAACAGAGATCAAGAAGCGGAAATGGGGTTGGATAGGCCACACGCTACGAAAGCCTGCATCTTTACATCACTAGGCAGGCTCTTGACTGGAATCCACAAGGAAAACGGAAAGTGGGTCGCCCGAAACAGACTTGGCGCAAGAGTGTCGACGCAGAAATGAAGGAAGCCGGAATGACGTGGGCCCAGCTGAAGAGGACCAGCCGAACCGGGTGTATTGGAGAAGTGTTGTTGCGGCCCTATGTTCCCCACGGAATCAAGAGGCATAAGTCAAGCTACAACGGGAGGGGGTGGTGGTGGTGGTGGGAGTGGGGAATGAGAGGGGGGGGGGGGTGTTAAAAAAGTTAAACTTCAACAGTAGGCCTACAGCGAAATAAGTTTTGGGGGCCTAAAAAACGTGAATGAAACCCTAGCTTGCGTTCTAGCGTGCATGTCGCTATGCCTTAGGGCACTGAGGGAGGTTTCTCATCTCACACTATAGCTGGGCACCAACTGTGGTGCGTTTGGGTTGGAGTCGCTAACGATTTTATTGTTGTTGCTGGAATGCTCTTTGGAAATTTGTGTGCTAATATTTCGGCGAAATTAATTATTAAAGTCTACTGACGTAACTTTTATTCAACATTAATCTGATATACCTGAAAAATCGGCATGACTGAAATTTGTGTGAAATTGCGAGCTGAAAAGATGTGAAGTATCGAAAAGATACTGAAATATACCTCCCCGGAGTCTCAAGTGATGAGGTCAAAACGTAATTTACGCTCATTTCAAACCTTCCTTGAGAAAAGTGTAAGAAGGATTTCGTCACTGACTGACGTCAAAGTGTTCAGTTAGTTTCATAAATAAATGTCTTCTCAGGTTTCCGAGAAAGTGGCGAAAATAGATTTGGGGCTTCTTTCAGTTACGCCGAGCAGAAACGGAAAGACGGAGAACAGAGTATTATGAAACTTTTAGAGGTCTTGCACGTTACGTCATCGTGCGGGCCCGTATTTTTCCGTGGGGAACGTTTTGTATGTCCGCCAGCCGTCCGCCAGGTATCCATGGTATCTCTGTTGTCCTGACCAGCATGTGTATCACGTGATACGCAAGGTGAAAGAGCTTTATCTGGTCAGTAGGTCAGGAACAAGGTTTCCTCTTTGGCAGGTATATGGAAGTACCTGGCTCAGTGAAGTTATGGGGAGCCGGGGTGATCGAAGGTAGAGCGGTGGACTCCTAATGCTCGGGTCGTGAGTTCGATCCCGGCTGGGGCCAAATATTTGTACTGGCTTTTTCATCGTTGCCCCGTCTTTGATATCACCCTATGTGGTGGAAAAGGACGTTAAACCCACACCCACCCGCCCACCCACCCCAGTGAAAACTCAAAAGTTATCGAAAATAATCGTTAGCGATTGCAACCCCAAAAGGGGGAGCCGGGGTGGCCGAATGGTAGAGCGCTGGACTTTCAATGCTCGGGTCGTGAGTTCGAATCCCGGCTGGGTCCAAATATTTGTGCTGGCCTTTTTCTCGTTTCCCCGTCTTTGATATCACCCTTATGTGGTGGAAAAGGACGTTAAACTCCCAAACAAACACCCACCCACCCCCGCAACCCCAAAACGCACTTTACAGTGACTGTCACCTCCTTTCCTCAGTTTCCCGACGAAGAGTCGATGGAGATGGTAGACTATGATCCAATGGCCGGGCAGTTCTACGTACTACTGAATGTGACATCGCCGGTTGGTGTATACTCCTGTCATCTGCCTAAAGAACAAGGAGCCATGGGATGTCTGCTCTACAATTCCTCCTTGCTAGCCAGGTTGGTTGCCTTTGTTCTCAGACTTACAATGCGAAATTGGCTCGGTACACAGTTTGAAATTAACGAATAAATCGAAATATATAAGTAGACAGTGCGTGTGACTGTGTGTCTGTGCGTCATGAAACGTAGCTTCGCGATCGAAACTGGTGGCTGTACCTCGGAATCGTCCGGAATTATTTTATAGTCCCGCAAAATCGGAGTTTAACGTCCTTTTCCGCCACGTATCGCCAAACAGGGAGATCAGAAAACACTTACTGGACAGATCTCATCATCAGCCCGGGCAAAGCAGGGTACATCCGCTGGTAAATATATAAATAAATAAATTACCTATTACGTCGGAACTATCATCCTCGTGAAGAATGTTTCGGGGCGTTAAGCCCTAACTAACTAACTAACTATCTAACCTTGCGAAGAATGTGAGAAATAGTCGCAGACATGCGCTAATCTCCTCTCGTGCATCTCGCAATCTTTTAGTCTCAGCTTAGTCAAGCTACTCTCAGAATTATGTCCAAATCTTACTCCATGCATCAAAACTCGGTTGTCGCAAAAGGCGAAGGGAGGCCATCGAAAAAAAAAAAAGTTCAAAGTTCAATTTGTGTCAAAACCAGATTTCCGATACTTGCCTGACTATCTGGCCACAAACAGCTTTATCATAAACAAATTTTTCTTCCGATGTTATGGCAGGGCCACGCTGAATGTGACGTCACAGATGAAAGCTTCGGCGATAGAAGCTGCCTTGAAGCAAGAGGCCGAGGAGAAGGCTTCAGAAGACAACAACTAAACTCGCCTGCCTGGGCGGCAACACGTAAGGTTGCTCGTCCCGTTGACAGTCTGTGTGTAGATTTTGACAAGAGTAGGTTGGAAAGTAGTAGAGGCATCTGGCAACACTATGTACTGTGTGTCATCTACGGGTAAAAGCTGTGTTCTGGGTAAAAAGAAAAAGAATAAAAAATCGATTCCTTGAAAATGCAAAAATTATTTCATTTAAAAAAAAACAAAAAACAAAAACCCTGTTTAAGCTACTCTCGGAAGATGCGCATACCATCTTTGATTTTTTTTTTTACGTGAATAATGAGGCTAGAGATTATTTTTCTAATTTGAACTGCTGTGTTTAGACACTCTAAGCGTGCCTTAAGATCTGGGTAGGATGCATTTACTGTTTTTTCTTAAGAAAATTTGTCATAATCCCCCCCCCCCCCCCCCCTGTGAATAGATTTTAGGAACTTCTTTCTTCAAGCACGCAAATCAGTTCTACATCACAAATGCATTTCCTCAATATTGGCCAGAAGCTGAGAATAGAGAACTCTGACTATGTCTAACATCACTTCAAAGAATTACACTCAAAAAGACTTTGTTTATGCTGATCCATAAGGAATAGGAGGCAGTGTAAGGTGCGTAGACGTCGCGACTTTGGAACGCGGTGACGTAATTTGGCATGTCGTCATCCCTTGTAATTGTTGTACTTAGGCCAATGGTGTCCATAGGTTAGTTCCACTATTCTCTATTGCCAATGGCTTTCGCTCTTCTCAATGAATTGGAGACCGTCTCTGCTGTCATTACTCATCAGCCCAGCGGTTCCTCTCAATGCCAGTCCGATGTGCGGCTCGCGGAAAAATGCGAACGCACGGTCGGAAAATTTGCCTTAGACAGCAAGACAACTACTATCCTTTAGTTTATTATTGTTATCCAGAGTAAAATCGTCTTGCAGCGTGTAAGCGTATTTTATTTTATTTTATTTTATTTTATTCAGCTTAGTGTTATGATGTTCACGGATGCGCATAGGGTAGTACAAAGGGACGGGCAACCTTATAGATCACTGTTGGTACCCCCCCCCCCCCCCAACAAACAAACAAACAAAAAAACAAGAAAACAACAACAACAACAACAAAACAACAAAAAACAGAAAACAACCCACACACACACACACACACACACACACACACACACACACACACACACACACACACATACACACACCCCCCCCCCCCCAAAAAAAAAAAAAAAAAAAAAGCCAGCAACTCGCAATGCGACGGTAGACAGTGCACAGCCAACACTGTCGTCGTCGTGTGTGTTCACTCTCTCAAAAACGATCTACTTCTTTCTTGCCCGCAGTAAAACTGCCTAGACAACGTAATTGCTTTACTGTTCTGGCGGCGATTCAATTAGTGCTCCTTACTGGTGGGTGTTTCGTTACTTTGTGCTGGTCCTCGTGGCAGCTGTTGACAAGCGATGAACTCTAAACTGTCTTTTAACAGAGACTAATAATGAGTGAGTTCAGAAGAATTTTGCAGCGAAAACACTGTATGAAAAAAAAAATCTTCAGAAAACTTTACTAATTGGCCATGCAAACTTTGTACGCCTTATTTTCAGTCAAAGAAAGTATGTTTCCTCCATGAAAATGTTTCCAGCATGATGGGTTTTTTGTTGTTGTTGTTGTTTTTTGCCGTGATCTTTTCCCACATCCCGGCAACTGTGTGTGTGTGTGTGTGTGTGTGTGTGTGTGTGTGTGTGTGTGTGTGTGTGTGTGTGTGTGTGTGCGCGCGCGCGCGCCCGCTCATAGTCTTTGCTAAATGTTTTGGCATTTCCGCTTTTTCATTAACTGATAGTCGGTGTACCCAGAAATACGGCGAGACGTAGGTTAACGTTCGCCATTATACTGGCGGACGAGCGTACGATGTATCTCAAACATACAAAAGGCATTTGCCAAGCACTGTTATGGATGAAAAAAAGAGAGAGAAAAAGTAGTCATTTTTGTACTGTACTTACATTTAAAAAATCGCCATTTTTTTTAAAGGAACGGCAGCTTTAAGGGCTACAGGTATAATTGAGAAACATCATTTCTGAACGGGGAGGTACTGATCTATACCTGTACATTTGAAGAAGGCGTTTTATCTATTCCAGAGGTCTCACTGCATTCGTTGAGCGAACTGGTCTCTCTGGAGAGCGACCAAAAACGCTACAGCTGGAAATCGTTTCACTGACGGTGCTGAATCACACGTACAGCTGAAGAATCTTTTTTTTTTTTTTTTTTTTTTTTCATTTTAAAGTCAGCCTCTATAGTAGAAGAAGCCGTTGAAACTCTTGACACTGATCGCCATTTCTGCAACATGTCGGGTAGCCAAGAGCCTTCGAGTGATGTCTTCAGCCTCTTTTCCCAGTACAACCTCTCAGAAACTACCCGGTCATGGACTACGTCAAATGAAGCGTTTCTGTCCGACATCTCTTCTGCCAATGATTTCAGACGACTGTCTGTCCTTGTCTGGCGGTACTGCTCCCCTGTCTTGCTGCTTGTCGGTGGTTTCGGGAACGTAGCCGCCATCTTTGTGCTCCGTCGGATTCGGAAGAAAGGAGGCAACTCCACGCAGCCTGTGTTCCTGATGGCTCTGGCGTTGTCTGACCTACTGCTGCTGTACGCGGCGCTGTTTTTCGACATGTTCCAGTACGGGTATGGAACGGACCTGCGGAACTACCATTCCATCCCTTGCAAGCTGCTCATCTGGATCATGATGGCCTCGTGGACGAACTCAGCCTGGCTTCTGGTCACGGTGACCTTGCAGCGCGCACTGGCAGTCACGTGGCCTCATCGCGTGCACACGGTATTTACGAGCCGAAGATCCAGCATAGCCACCTGCCTCGTCAGTCTAGCGTCGTACGGTCTGCACTCTCACGCTGTATACGGGATGGACGTGAGTGAGGAAGACCACGACGGGCGGTGCACAGCTAAGGACAATTACGCGCACTTCGTCTTCTTCACATGGGTGTGGGTGGACGTTTTCCTCTCTTCCATCGTCCCTTCCGTCATCCTTCTCTTCTGCAACATGGTTCTCGTTTTCAGCCTCCGCCGTTCTGCTAGAGATGCCTCGGACTTGACCTCCGGGAACTCCGCGAGTGATGTCCGCCTGAAGGTCGCGTCGTCACAGACAGCGACGGTTTTCTTGCTGTCCCTTGCTTTCCTCATCTTCACGCTCCCGCTGTACGTCTACATGATCTGGAGTCACTTCGCCATGGACGTCCTCATGGAGGACGTTGGAGTGTCTGCAAGGGCTGAGCTGGTGTATGCTGTGACCAGCATGATGTGGTTTACTAACAGCACCATAAACTTCCTGCTGTACTGCGTTAGCGGGACAAAGTTCAGACGGGAGTTTCTTGCGTGGCTGTCCTGTGGGCAGTGATACAATTTAATGAGCATTTGTTCATTTGACAACCGCACACTGTAACTTATTCCAAAAATTTAAGAGGAACCGGGGTGGCCGAATGGTAGAGCGTTGGACTTCTAATGCTCGGGTCGTGAGTTCGAATCCCGGCTGGGGCCAAATATTTGTGCTGGCTTTTTCATCGTTGCCCCGTCTTTGATATCACCCTTATGTGGTGGAAAAGGACGTTAAACTCCCAAACACCCACCCACACCCACGCCAAAATTTAAGGTTTATTGAAAAAGGTAAGTCGTTATTTTATGCATTTGGGGGCCGATATGTAAAGTTGTTTTTTTTTAAATGCTGGTGTGACTTAATGCATTCTTCAGTGTTTGTACAAGTTTGTACCAGTACCAGACAAACCAGTTATTGAGAAACTAGTTTCCTAATAATCAAACCAGAATACAAAACACAATATGGAAAAAATTCAGACTTAAAAAACTGTCAAACTGCTCAAATCTGAAGAAGCTCCCACCTAATTTCTCTTGTTTGATAGCTAAAATCAAACCTGTAAGTCAGAAAGACACACTTCAACACTATCACTATCGCAACACAGACAGCACGAGACGTGCCTCAGCCCGCATCATACGCGCATCATTACTTCAGTTCTCACGTCTTTGCCTCTGCTTTGCTTGACTCATGGCTCTTTCTAACTGCGGGCACGTTGATGTTCACACACAGGTGGTTGAATAAAGTAATATGCATAGTGCCATATGACGGTGTGTGTGTGTGTGTGTGTGTGTGTGTGTGTGTGTGTGTGTGTGTGTGTGTGTGTGTGTGCGCGCGCGCGCGCGCGAAACTGGCCAAACGAAGCAACACTAACAGACTGACACCGAAACACAACGGTAATCCTTAGTGTGCGTTTCGAATATGATATATTTCGTCCGCTGTATTATTAGCAACAGTGAAAGCTTCAAACCAAACAGACACAGGTATAAACGGAGTATACATCTCCCTTGTAGTGGCGTTGATCCCAGTTAGTCAGGGTGTGGTCCGCTCCACCCTCGTGCAAGTTAGTCAGGAGGCGAGGCCTTATCGGTAACAAGTAGTGTTTAGCTTTGTATCCAATGCCCGGTAACAGTGGACAGGTATAGCGATTATTGTCACCAAAGCCGTGCCTTTCCTTTAGTCGGATACTTTGTTTTATTTTTGTCTGGCTTAATTTAGTTCGGTTAGGATTTTGCTCCTATTTTGTTCTATTCATGTATACTAGACTTATTTTACCTTTTTTCTACACCAATCAGAAAGTGTTCTTTAAAATTATAATTTAAAACTGAAGTGGTCTTCACAAGCATGTGTGACTACAACTGCAGAACCTTCGATATTCCATGCACTTTGAAAAAACAAAAAACAAAAAACAAAAAAAACCCACAAGTATCACACAGAAAATGTTTTGTTTTTGAACTGCCGACTGGAAGTTCCCTAGGCAGAAGTGTCAATAAGGAGACCCACTGGCTGACAGGCTACCCGGCAAGAAGAAACACATACCCACAGACAACGCTGAAAATAAGAGTCCCCCCCCCCCCCCCCGTCATATTGCTGGATGACCGAACAGAAGTGAAATATGCTGGGTGACAAATACGATATTAATTGTGACAAAAGTTACGTTTTACGTGGAATGTGTTTGGTGACCAGTACATAACACATTTTAACAGAAGTTAAATTTTACGTGTGTCACGCTGGGCGACCAATACCCTATTGTGACAAAAGTTATGTTTTACGGGAGAAACCCTGGGCGACCAATACGCTATTGTGACAAAAGTTATGTTTTACGGGAGATATGAAGGGCGACCAATACGCTATTGTGACAAATTATGTTACGCTATTGTTACTAAAGTTATGTTTTACCTGGGGTACGCTGAGTGACCAATACCGCGCAACTGTGGCAAAGGTATGTTTTACGTGAGCTACGCTATTGTGACAAAAGATATGTTTTACGTGAGCTACGCTATTGTGACAAAAGATATGTTTTACGTGAGCTACGCTATTGTGACAAAAGATATGTTTTACGTGAGCTACGCTATTGTGACAAAAGATATGTTTTACGTGAGCTACGCTATTGTGACAAAAGATATGTTTTACGTGAGCTACGCTATTGTGACAAAAGATATGTTTTACGTGAGCTACGCTATTGTGACAAAAGATATGTTTTACGTGAGCTACGCTCAGTGATCAATACGCTATTGAGACGAAAGTTGTTTTACGTGAAATACGCTGGGCGACCAATACGACATTGCGACAAAGGTTACGTTTTACGTCAAATACGTTTGGCGACGCATTCTAACAGAAGTCACGTTTCACGTGAAAATCGCTGGGCAACTAAAAAGGCATCATATTAATAGTTGCGGTTTACGTGAAATGTGCCGGACGAGCAATAAATAACACATCCTAACAAAAGTTACGTTTTACGTGAATTAAAATCCATTGTCTCCAAGATGCTCTGTTCTTCAGCCCACAGAAAGGGTGGGTCACCCCGCTTCCTACACCTTTGGTGGGATTATCGTCCCCTCCTCCCTGATCCCTGTTTACACGTCTATCATATCACGATGAATATTCGGTAACTACTTCCCGAGTGACTCGTCACGTTCCAGAAACAACTGCTGTCGCCATGCACACGTATGTATACGTCGCGTGGTTGGCCCTGAAAGGGAGGAAACTGTATCGGTAGTCAGGGGAGATAACTGGATGACGACAGGACTTCTCCTGGAGGGTTCTGTTAGTAAACTTTAGTGACTAATAGTAAAAGCATACAAAAATACACCCACGTTTTGTTTTCAGTTCGCAGATTTCCGATTTGGTGACGCACACAGTAGGCGCAACACTGACTCGAGCGGTCGACGAGTGCAAAATACAGTGACGTCATTCTTTATTGTGAACAGTGAACAAAGATTTGTATGCACAAGACATAACGTCATCAGTTATTGTCTATAGTAATCAAATTTCAGACGACACGGTTGACGTCATGAGCCCGCACTACTGATTCCTATTCGTACTACAGGCTTTGGCGGTTTTCCAAGATGTAGCCGTAATTTGTTTAAATTAGACATCAAACCTATTTCTGCTTCCAGAGATAGAAACTGTCCACTGCTTTGTGTGTGTGTGTGTGTGTGTGTGTGTGTGTGTGTGTGTGTGTGGGTATGTGTGTGTTTGTTTCGGTGTGTGTGTGTGTGTGTGTGTGTGTGTGTGTGTGTGTGTGTGTGTGTGTGTGTGTGTGCGTGCGTGCGTGCGTGCGTGTAGACAGGGGCACCTGAGGTGGCTGGAAAGTCACAACACTGATAATTAAGCTGTTTCAAATCACTGACTCGCTTGGTCCGTTTGGTGTTGATAAGCAAAAGGGAGTAGCCGATATTCTACTGCGTAAAGATATACTGTCCTCTGCAAATCAGCAGCGGCTCCGACTGTTCAGTTAGACTTATCGCATACCTCTTAACCTCACCCTCTCTCTCCCCTTACCAACATTTCTCATCCGTTCACTTACCCCTTTCACCACTACACTTCGTGTGTGCCTGCCAGTCTCTTCAATGAAAGTCCCCCTTTTCCCCGCCAGTCTTTATTTAGCTTTCTGGCTATCTGCCCGCTATGACGTATCTATTCCGCCAGACATAAACACGGCATGACGTCAAAGTTTGTTACTAATAATAAATACAAATTTATCCTAGTCTGAAGGGCAAAACTATACAATGTACTGGTCGGCCCCTGCTGTTACTTGGTCCAAAAAAACAACAAAACCAATAAAAAGCAAACAACAACAACAAAACCAACCAACCAACCAACCAAACAAACAAAAAACAAACAAACTCCTGTGCCTGTGAGTACGCGGGAAAAGAATAAAAAAATATATTTAGGATTTTTGTATCGCATTTTCGTAGTCTCTCTCATAGGCACTTCAAAAAAGAAAAGAAATAGAAATACGCATCGGCAGTAACATTTTGAAAAAAAAAAAAATAGCAGCGTGCAGATAAATGGAATTTAAACATCATCCGTTACATGTTTAGCAATGTTTACTAGTATACGAAAAGTGGAGAAAAAGCACAAACAACAACAACAGCAACAAGAAGAACACCCCCCCCCCCTCTCCCGCCCGAAGCCTGAAAACCAAACAAATACACAAACCAACCAATACAGTAAACGGGGGAAAAAAAAACCCAGACTAGAACAAACAATAGTGGAGTGACGGAGGAGTGAAAATCAGGAACCTGGTTCCTGTCTGAACATCACGCGTGCTGATATGTAATAGATGATATACGTGCATACGTGAGGATAGCATTGTGTGAACAGGATTCAAAACACACATGTATATCCTTCTATCAACAGGCTCTTAGCAGTCGCCAGGATCACCCCCTGCCTTCCCCTCACCCCCTCTCATTCCCTCATCACCATCCACATCCATCCCCCGGTCCGCACCCGAACCCCACCCCGCCCCGCCCCCAAAGATTCTTTTGTCATGAGAAATTCCTACGTACTAAAACGGCGTATGGATGTGTTGTTATCAGTTTTAATATACAGTGCAAACAGAGTTTTTTTCATTTTGCTAAAACGTATCTTGAACACGGCGACTGATGGAATGATCAAATAAACTGTAGTTCAGCGATTTAGCTATTCAGACGTTTGTGTAACTCTTTCTACAATCGCCGGCTGTATCTGTTTGCATTGTCAAATTCACAAGCACTCAGCTACCCCAGTTTTTGTTGTAGTTTGAAATCCGTGTGCTAGCCTGGTGTTTAAGTGCTTCTGATGCATATAAACCGGGAATGCTTGGGTAGATCTCAGCAGGCGATGAGCCTGGATCGTGAACTTGACTTTGGTTTTCCCACTAGCTTCCTGGTTCCCAGGAGTGAAGTCGAGCATCTAGGAACAAAGGGTTCTTTAAGTTGTTCTCTCTCTCTCTTTCAATGTATTCAGTGCTCGTGCTGTGATACTGTACGTGTACAACGGTTTCAACGTATCAGGGACCTGTTCGAATGGTGCGACTGTGTGTGTGTGTGTGTGTGTGTGTGTGTGTGTGTGTGTGTGTGTGTGTGTGTGTGTTTTGTTTTGTCTTTGTGGTACTGGAATCATTTTATCTAAGATTTCATGTCCGTTTTTGTTTGTTTGTTTGTTTTGTTTTGTTTTACGTCCTTGTGATGTATCAATGACGGTATCATTTAAATTGTCTGGTCCACCCAGAAAAAAACAAACTACATCTCATACAACAACAAAAATAGTGGCAAGAAAAACATCGGTTTTCACACAAAAAAGTGAAGACGAGGGGAAAAAAACAGTAGAAATGTCGTGACTGCTTCTGCACGACGGTTTCAACTGAGAAGTAAGAGAAGGATATCAGTTAAGGAATGACACGCTTCTTCCTTCTCACTCACTCTCCTTTTGGATTCCCTCTTCCCTTTCCCTCCTTCCCCTTCCATTCTCCTTAGTCCACACAAGGCACTTACTGTTGACACAGAAGAATTCGCATACTCGCAGTAACTTCAAATCAAGTACTTAAATCAGTAAATGGAGTCGAAACGAAGTGTGGTATTTGTTCTCGACACTGATGAAAAGAAGGCCCAAGTTTCAGCAAACAAAAGCAAACTTCCAAAAGGTTACCTACAGCTACCAGGATTTCACTTCAGCATCCGATGTCCTGTATGAAGAGGACAAAGGAAATTGCCTTAGCGCATGTGCCATCCTTTGGCATGATGAATGGAACCAGGGCCCGTATGTAAAAGTCGAGGTTAATTTAACCCACGGCTATGGGCCTAACCCAGACGAGGACAAAAGAAACCCAAAAGCAAAATTAAATACAAAAGGAAGCGAAGAAAGGAAGAAAAAATCCTTCTATAACGGCCTAGGCACCTTGCTGGAATGGGCCCGCTTCTTGATTAAAAAAAAACACAAAACCCTAGAGCTAGTTTAGTTTGAGGTTAGACTCTAACCCGTAGCTAAAAGCCCAAACCTCGACTATTACATGCGGGCCCAGGTGCTGCTTCTAAGGAATGACTCTCTACTGGTATCTATACCATAGTATATAATTATAATTAGTACATTATTACTAAGGAAGTAGACTTTAATCACAAGGAGAAAAAACCCTTCCTATATGAGTATGGCGGAAGAAACAATAGACATACTTATTTTCCCACAAAGTAGAAGTAAATGGCTATGAAACGCAACAGGCAAAAAAAAAAAAAAAAAGTAAATAAAGGCTTGAAAAAGTTGTACACGAACAAGAAGCAACATCACAAAATGTTACAAATGCACGTATAACGAAAAGACAAAACTGGAAGAAACTAACGAAGAAACAAACGAACACACGAACGCAGAAACACGGACACGACAATCACAATAACCTCAAGATAGCTCACATATCAAAAATATTGTATTTCGCTAGGTAGAACATTTCGACACAATGATCTTGGGTGCTTTTTTTTCTCCTTTTAATTAGTGATTAATGAGGCCTTTATGTCGTGGACTGAGAGGTCAAAAATACACCCACGAAAACAAGACGAGAAAATGTAGCCCCTGCAAAACAGCCCGAAGTGTGGGTGTACAGCCGGTGCTCAGTACAGCTATTTGTGCAGCACGTGTAATAAGGGCCGTTTTCAAACCAAATGTTCGGTCGTCTGTAGCGATTCACTGCAGTATGAAGCTTTCTTACAGCGATAAACCAACTCATTATAACTCGCAACAGCTGTGAGTAACTTTTCCTTCGGTTAGATTGTAGGATATACAATACACCGCAATTTACACTACACCGCACCTTGTTTTCTAAAAGCAGGAGTATTTAGGATTTCAGCATTGTCTGGAAGAGGTTTGCACGTATAATATTTGTCTGTTGAGCGTGAAACAAAAGTTCATATCTGATGACGACTGCTTACTACTCGCACACTTGTAGACAATTCCCAGATAAAGAAACAAACAAAACGGCTACTGAACCAACAAAAGAGGAGCGGTTTTCTTCAGCTTTGCCGATCGGTTGTTTAACTCTATTCCTACCAAGCGGTGGTCTAATAGGTGGCTGCCGGGCTGCTCATCGGGGGCTTCTCTCCGGGTTATCCGGCTTTCCTCCCCCAGCAAAATTGAAAAAATGTTTTAAAGAAAAAAGGATAGGTATTGGGTGGCGCAGCACCGCGGCGACGCGCTTCCCCCGGGGGAAGCAGCCCGAATTTCCCGAAAGGGACAATAAAGTAGTAAAAAAAAAATAATAAATAAATAAAATAAAATAAAAAAGTTCGGGGTTGTGGCCACACTAAAAAAAACAAAAAAAAAACAAACAACTTATTAGTTCAGTCTGCATGGATTTAAATTTGGCTCAATGGAAGTATTTGAACGTAAATCTTGTCTGTTTTTCGCATACAGAGCAGAACAAAACGAAAAAGAGTCAAACACGTGGGATATTTATGCGCGATACGAAATGTGTTAACGGCGCCGAGGAAAAACATGCCACTGACTCACGGGACATCACTCTTTTCAGGTAGTCAGTCACTTCCCCTGTCTCCAGCTAGCGCAAAGGGCAAACTGGAGCAGTATTTGACTTCAAGAGTACAGTAACCCGCAAACGAAATAGGTTTAGAAAAAATTAATGCCAAGATTCGCTCCTACTAGTATTTGAAATGTTGAAATAGGAAAGGACTTTCTTGTTTACTTTCGTCACTACTTTCGTCATTCAAACCCTTTCTCCTTCTTTAGAAACGTCACCAATTTTATGTTGAAACACTCTATGGAAACACTCCCGTTACTTACAAAGGTAAGTCTAGTGCGTGACTGGACAGGAGAACAAAGACATCCCCACCCCCTTGCCGACGACTGCGTATGCATTGCTCCGTTGAGCGGCGACTTAACATCCCCCTCAGATCAATCACGTGGACGATAAGATAAATGACCCATAGCGAATGCTATATAATCTCTTCTTCCCAGCCATTTGACCAACCATCCCTCCTCTCTCTGCTTCATCACATCTGATAACACAAGGAGACTTGAACAACGCGAATTGTCTTTTTTTGTGTGTGCGGAATTGAAGTTTTGACTGCTGGCAGAGAAGACTAAAAACTGGTCGCGGAAATTGTGCTGTTTTCTTTTCCATCCAACCAGCATTGTTCGACAGGCACCGAAAAGAAAATTGACCAACGCATCTTGTAAACAATTCAGTCAAAGTTCTGGTAAACGAAAAGGCTGTGGACTATTTCTTCCCCACCTGAGGGGAAAAACCCTGAGATTTCTGTGACATTGTATTCATATTTGTTCAAAGATTCACTGAGCATATAGGGACCTCTGAAGCCAACGTTCGGCGTTTTGAGAAAGCGATAACTGTCCCCATCCTCTGTGATAAAACTTGTTATACTCATACCAGCAATTTCCAATACTCAAAAGTAAAATGTCGCCGAAAAAAGTTTCAAGCTTCAAAACCAGCCTATTTCTGCATCCACTCGCTGTGCTGCTTCTGCTAGTGTCGATACTGGAATCAGCCAATGGGCATGGCCGTCTCATAGAGCCTCCAGGCCGATCAACAATGTGGAACTATGGCTTCAACACACCGAAAAACTACGACGACAACGGACTCAACTGCGGCGGGAAGGACGTAAGAATTTTTTTTTCTTTCTGTGTTTTCATTTTTTCCTCCTCCCCCCCCCCCTCTCTCTCTCTCTCTCGTTTTTGTTTTTTTTTTAAAATTCGTTTTAAGCGCTCTGTTTTTCCCATTTGTTGTTTGTTTGCTTCTTTTCTCTTTTGTGTTAGGAAATCTGTTGTTTATGTCTTTCGAAAGAAAAGAAACATGCACAACTAGTGCCGTATAAATAGCAGATCTGCATTCAAGCTCGAGAACGGCAAACAGGAAAATCAGTCAAACTTATACCGATCTTTCACTGTATTTTTTCCTTACATGCTTTCAAAAGGATTCCCTCTCCTCCAGCTCAACTGTATAATTATCAGTTATTACAGTTCTTATTCATACACGGACCGGGGAGCTGGGGTGGCCGAATGGTAGAACGTTGGACTTCTAATGCTCGGGTCGTGAGTTCGTATCCCGGCTGGGGCCAAATATTTGTGCTGGCTTTTTCATCGTTGCCCCGTCTTTGATATCACCCGCATGTGGTGGAAAAGGACGTTAAACCCCCAAACACCCACCCCACCCATACACGGACCGTCCAAATACTGTGATTGAGACAAAACGGTCCCGCGCCCTAGCTTAACCGACGCTTAGAGACGCCTACCTTGATTGTTAGATTATAGTTTAATTACCAACCGAAGAATCTGTCAACGCGGAGATTTGTATCTTGTAAGTCGAGGATCAGTTCCGGTCGTTTACCTTTGTGGTTGATGCGCACGGTGTCATGTTTCCGTTGTCAGACTGCGGTGTCCCATTTCTGTTTAGGTGCCGAGAAGCATGATAATAAAAAGTATACATCAGACACGGTACAGGCAAACGGTTTCCGTTTACTGAAGGGGCGTGATAGTGGATATTTGTCTGATGAGTTTAGACAGCATTTCTAAAAAAGTACAGTCATGTTTTTAAAGCCCTAGGTTTCTCCTGATTTGTGAATTAATGATACCAAAGACTTTCCTCGCTTCACCGCCAAGCGTTTCATGATGTAAATGTTATAGTAAAATTAGAAAATTAAAATAAATTAAATTCAATTAAATCTGAAAAAGTGAATGAAAAGTTTGGGAATTTTTTTTCTCCATGATTAAGGTTAAAAGTGGAGTTAGACAGAACATGCCACGACTTGGGTACGTGCTGATCTCAGTTTTCGGTACTTGATAAGAAAGTTTTGGTGTTGTAGGTGTGTTGTTGGCTATTCCGCAGATGCATGTTGGTTAACTTTGCTAAGGACAACAGTAATGTTTAACTGTATGTTACCTCATTGATATTTACTACACAATTAAAAAAAAAGTACTCAAACTGCAGTTCCGGGCTGTTAGGGATCGCCCTCACTCGAGTTGAGGCAATTCATCATAATAGTCACTGAGTGTCAACCCGAGTTTTACAAACATAGACCTGTCTCCAGTCTGTGGGAAATCTCCGAGGCTGTGTGACGTCCGACATAGGTTAACAGTTTGCCTGCTTGGTCGTGTGTTTGTCGCAGTTATGGAATGTTAGCAGGGTTTTGACTGGTTTGCTACGTTGTGGTGACAACACACCGGCTGAGCAGAAGACGCGATTCAGTCGCCTGGCAACTGAGGACTGTTTGTTTCCGTACTACATGAGTACGATGTCATGATAGGCGGGACTTATGTACCGGTTTGTGTAGCATCTTTGCAAACTGTCAAAATATTTCTATAAGGGAGAAATTGTCACTTGGAAAGCAAGGCAGCTTGGCAAGAGAACATTATGAACATTCTTCCCCTATCTGCATTGTGTAAGCCTCGCAGTCAACGAACGGACGATCCGTATTACGTGAACAGGTTCGCGCCCCTTGACTCGACAAATCAAATTAGAGAAAAGAAATCACGTTAATTAGTGACTGTTGTCTTAGTTTTAGCGGGTCAAAACTTACAGGGACTAATTTACATTATTTCTGTTGCAGAATCAAATTGCTAATGGCGGAAAATGTGGCATTTGTGGCGACCCCTACCAGGGCCCTCGCGAGAACGAGGCTGGCGGGAAGTTCGCCACAGGCACCATCGCACGGAAGTACACCAAAGGGCAAACAATCGACGTGCGGGTTGAGGTGACAGCCAATCATCTGGGCTGGTTCGAGTTCAAACTGTGTCCCAACAACAATCCTCACAAGTGAGCATACCAGTATTATTGTCATTTTTGAACAGTCTTCTCTCTCTCTCTAAAAAAAAAAAAAAAAAAAAAGCGGGATAGTTCGATAAGATAACATAGCCTTAGATCGGAAGATCCTGGGTTCGGATCCCGACGGGATGAACATTTGTACTAACTCTTTTCCCAGTGCCCATCTTTTTTGAAATAACCTTCATTTTAGACATGTAAAGGTTAAGGTCCGACACATAAGTTTAAGCTCCGCTCAGAATCTTCTCGTCGCAAAAGCTCATCATGCGAACACTACACTGACAGACCTAGCAAAGACTGATACGATATTTGGTAGTCGTGAAACTTTGCAGAGCTGTCTGGTCGTCCGTACCTGACGGTACTAATCAAACTAATCATTTGATTTGCATTCGGAAAACTAGCTTTCGCACCCCGTACGAATAACCCACGGTTTTGACTCTTCAGTTTGGCCCTGCATACAAAAACTGATCAGGTAAGATTAACTGACGGTTCCTTAGCGGTTTTCGCTGCAGCAAACATAAGTATAATCAAAGAGCAGCACTCCCATTAAGCCAAATTTAAATCCATGCACAACCCCAAACTTACTTGGTAGGAATTCAATGAAAGAAAAATTCCACCAAACCTTTCTTCCCTTTGATAGTCATTCCAAATTGTTTCTTCCCCAAAAGCATGCAGTTTGACCTGTTCATATGTTATTTTAGAGTGAAGCAAACGACAGCCGGCTTCCTTTCATCAAGGACGGGGGTGAGGTGGGGGGGGGTGTCCTACGATTATCATTGATCTTCTGCATAGATTAATTTTCAAATAAAATCATCTAATTCTGATACGTTTCCTGCACAAAGGGCTGCAACTCAGGAGTGTCTAGATCGTCACGTGCTGCAGCAGGCTGATGGGTCCGGCAGCAAGTTCACTATTGACGCCAGTACAGGCGTGTTCCACGTGAAACTCATGCTGCCTGAGGACGTCACCTGCACTCAGTGTGTGCTACAGTGGCGCTGGCACGTTGGTAAGAATCTCTTATAACAAAGGCCCCATGAACTGTTAACTAGAGACAGGAAACTCAGAGTGGCTATTCTGTGTTTTGAGGCTGGGTGGAGATAGCGACAGGTGTACAGCAGAACTGACAAAGAAGCTACTTGTATCGAGACAAATCACATACAAACCATGCCATTCCGATTCTCCGGTTCAAGGCAGATGCATATTTTCAACGCATGCTCACTATCCTTCCTTCTGGGTCCACACATGGGCCAAAAACCGCGATCGGAAAAAATAACCGTTGCTGTATTAGTAGTAAAACTGATATAGACAGCTCAGAGACGCTTAAAATATCGGACGACTGGGATTGAGCCTGAGCGGCGGTCATTTGTCTTCAATTCCCTGTCTGTCTGTCTCTCCGGTCTCGTCATAACTATTTTACTCCCGGTCTCAGCTGCGCGTCTGGATGTAGTACGTGTACTCATAATCTGTTTCTATGTGTAGCCAACAGTTACGGATACAACGATGACGGCAAGGGGTGCATGGGCTGCGGGCCACAGGAAGAGTTCTACGGCTGCGCTGACGTACAGATTGGCCAGGGCCCGGATTCGAACCCTCAACCCATTGACTCTCACCTGCCCGTTGTTGTACCTCAGCCGAACCCCAACGCTGCCGCTGGATCCTACATCCCCAAGCCAGTGTACAACCCTCCAACTCCTTCCAACGTTGGGAACTTCATCCCTGTTGGCAACCAGGCGCCGGTCACGCCAAGTCCTGTCGTCGGTTCAGGTCCGTGCCGCGCCGTCAGCCCATTGTGGCGCGGCAGACGTCAGTATGACGCATGGTGTGACGTCAACTGCCGCATGGGAACCTGTCCTCCCGCACTCTGTGCTTGCTGAACTTGATTCGGATCAGATGTGATAAACTTGAGTTCACGAGTAAACCCATGAATGTCCACTTAGCCTATTCAGACAGTGTGACGAATCGCCAGTCAGCAAACCATCCATACAAACAATAATACTGGCACGTCAACCCGATAATCGAAAGCTTGTAGAGGTGTGCGTCATGTCTTTTTTTTTTTTTTTTTTTTTTAGCGAGTCCAGAAAACGTTCCTTCCAGTAAGATACGAAAAAACAAATACCATTAAATTTAAGCATCTGTTAGTAACAAAAGAAAATCCCCCCACAATACAAAAAACAAAACCGCCACTTCATTAGCTTAATTCACGTGATAAATGTCACTACTAAACATTTCTAAGTGTAACCGTTGTCTATTTGTTGTTGTATGTAATTGTTGTATGCAGTTGCTGTTGTATATATATGCAGTTTTCTTTAAGTATATCCGTTTGTTTGTCACGCTTGTTTTATGTTGTCAATGTCTGTACTCGTGTACCCCTATTGGGGTCAAGACTAAACTTGACCTGTCAGCAGGAAGGAAATCCAGTTTTAGCTCATGCCCAGGCCGGCGTTGTATGCTGCCTATACTACATCACCAGTGTTGCTTTAGCGTCATATAAAACAACAGTAAAACAACCCAGTAAATGGACAAAGTACTAAACTGACTGGACAGTAGACTTCGTCGAAACACAGCTCAGTATTTATTTGTCTTTTTCATCTAAACAAACAATAATCCTGTCCGATGTACCACCATTGTCATTGATTTCGGCCACTACCATTGTCAATCTTTCACAACTCTAACAGCTTCCACGAAAACATGCTCGATGTAGACTGAGCTCTCAGGCTTCCGACGCGTATAAAAATATAGTATCCCTTCCTGTTTAAGTGAATTGTTTATTAATTATCAATTAAATGGTCTTGTTCCGTCAGTGGTCGTTACAACTTATCCCTTCGTGTTCTCTGACTCTGTATATCTTGCTGTTAATGAAGGAGCTCGTTTTTCATAGACTGAAGTTGAGTCTGGTGCATTGTACATGATAAATTTCAACTACTGTGTCCGCTGTCCATGTTTTGAGATTGAACCGTGTCTCCTGTTTCATCTTCCATGGTCACCATCTTCCACTGGTAGCTTCGACCCAGTTTGACTCACTGTGCTGCGTCGACTTTCGTTTGTTTTCAAAGAAACGGGACGGGGAGGGGGTGGGTGGAGGGCTATGGTTGAGGGGAAGTGCTTGGGGCGGTGTGTGTGTGTGTGTGGGGGGGGGGGGGGGGGGGGGGCTGTCTACGGGTTTTCACCCTGTAAATAACACATATCTTTCAACATTTATTTCATGTTTCGCTGAAATTCCGTCACTAGTTATGTTCATTCGTTTTCATTAGCACGTCTGGATTTGCCTCTGTAAACAGTGCAAACCCCTTCCATACTCTCTTGAGGACCGAGGCTTCTTAGAACTTGTATCGTCATGACCAGATTTCCTGCCTGTGATGTTTATAGATTGTACCAGTGAAGCGGCTTCCTGGTGAAAAAACAAATGCTGAATTCCATTGGAAGGGGATGTCTGCTCTTCTCTGAATCAACGATGAAAACCGAAATTTCAATACTGTATATATTTCTCTCTTTTTTTAAATTTTAAGATTTCTCTTATTTTCAATTTTTCGTAATTTCATATTATTTCGTCAGTAACGGCTTCTGTAACGAACGCGTGTTAGAAATCGAGTCAGTGTTCTTATCGGCATGTATTTCAGAACTGTGAATTCTGTCTTGCTCTTACTCTCAGGATCACTGAAGTGTTGAATTAAAATACAGTATCCACTTTTTCACGGTCGAGTCCGCCGCCAGTGTGTGTGTGTGTGTGTGTGTGTGTGTGTGTGTGTGTGTGTGTGTGTGTGTGCCGGTGTACAGTTCCAGTTCAGCACTCACACTTGTTTTCAACACAAAAAAAAAAACAAAAAAAATCGATCCGGCGGTAAACTGATTTTATCCGACGAATTCAAAACTCAGTTATCAGTCTTACATTATTTGATATATCGTCACTGATTCTCTGATCATATTAACAGTTTCGTCTGTTATCACAGAAATTGGCTTGGCGGCTCTTGCACACCACCAGACGGACTTTCCTGCAGTACCTACTTTTGATTAAGAGCCTGTTTAAAGTCTGAAAGACGCAAGTTGGACGGTATACATACATACATACATACATACATACATACACTTGCTGTGTCAGTCGATACTAGACTATGTCAAAATCATGTATGAAAGATCCACACTCCATCTTTATTTCTAACTGCATCAAGAAAAACTACCTTTCAGTTTCCCTCTAAGCACACATAGCCTGGCCTGGCCCACACTGATAACCTCAGTGACGCGTCCCGATGAAACAGCCTGGACTCAGTCGTAATCCGGACTGAGGAGTAAGTGACAATTAAGTTTAGAAGGCTTCTTTTGAAGAAAAACCTACTTCACAAATCACTATGCAGCCAGATCGATCTGTCTTCCATTCATCCGGGACAGGATGACTGATAGAGGGTGCAGTTCTGTACGCGGAGCAGACACCCCCGTCTCCACTTGACTGTGGCCCAAATTTGATCAGTTTCCCAGACCTTCACCTCATTTCCTCCAACCAATTCCCCTCAAGTGCTCCCGCCGCTGGGATTATAAGTATGGTGTCCCAACACAGTCAAAATACTTCAGTCAGAAACTACGATTTACTTCACCACTAATGACAACGTTGCCCGTGCTTCAAGAATAGAGAGCATTATCTGTTTTGAGTTCGCGTATAGCCTTGATATTGTCTGTTCAATGGTTGTTTGTTGTTGTTGTTGTTGCTGTTGTTTTCGTTTTGGTCATGTGACTTTTGAAGCCGGCCACGGACTCGGACTGAATAGTGATATACGGTTGTCATACAGTGCCACCTGCCAGCGAACCGCCGGAATGCGAGGCTTAGAGACACTTAGATCGCAACCAAGGTAGATAATTTTCAGCACACACACACACACACACACACACACACACACACACACACACACACACACACACACACAGTCCGGGCCGATGCACCCACTATAACTGTCCGCACACTGACGTCACTGTGGTGCCGACTGTCTCGAAGCCGGTGCGGCATCAGTCAGTGATACAACGTACAACCAACTCCTCTTATGCAATGGACTGGCTAGAGACGTATTGGTACTCTCTGAAACAATTGCTCTCTGTGCAAAAAACAGGCGAAAGGAGAACGGAGAAAAAGTACAACCAAAATCTAGCAACACCACCTCTACCACACTCCCATCTCCGTGTTCCATACCATATTTTGACCGTGTATGTTTACCATACAAACACGAGAGCGTCTCGTGCTGGCATCTGCGGGTCGCCTGCGATGCCGACTCGCTTGGCACACGTATAATCTGATCGCTCATGCACGGTCCTTGGTCAAAGACTCGGCGTGGCTGAAGCATCTCCCTTCACTCGCAAAGTCCTTGGCAGTCTGACAGAACGTCGATAAAAGTTATGGTGCTCATCATAAGGGAATCGGACTTTTGTTTCTAGTCCACAGGTGCTACCGTACGGACATTTCCAAGTTCGGGACCTGTTCCGTGTTTTCTTGCTGCTCCTCTCAGACTGTTTATGTTACCGAAATTGATGCCAGACGCGAGTTCGTACTGCGATACTCGACACACTGACAGTGTACTGTCTGTGCCCCCCCAGCTGAGCGAAATAAATTTCTTTTCAGTGAAGATGTAAAGCGATGGTGTGCTTTGTTTCTAGAAATCAAACTCTGTGAACGCTAGCAAACGGCGCGCGGAAATTTTGGACTCTTGTGTATATGATGATGCTTTGTGCAGCTGTTCATTCACAGGTTTGTGGGAGAGCGTGAGAAGAGGGTAGTGGAGTAGCACACACTGAAGCGTGTGTGTTGTTGCGGCAGCTTGGAGCTATTACGATGGTGCTGATAAGGGAAGGGAGTACAGTCAGGTTCATTCTGCTGTCTCTCCCGCTTTGTCTGCTGTTGTTGGTTTCCTATACAGGTATGGTGCTTTTCAGTTTCACTCACGGTCACAATGAATACCTATCGAGACAAAGATCTCTCTCTCTCTCTCTCTCACTCTCTCTCTCTCCGAGTCTCACGGCACACACACACACACACACACACACACACACACACACACACACACACACACACACACACACACACACACATACACACTGACACACACACACGTGTACACCCGGCTGTTATCCAGTCTTTGGAAGAGGATCTAGATCAGTAGATGTAAAAAGCCAGCCAGCCCAGGTAAGTATTTCGATGGTCTTGTCTAACTGACCATAAAACCGGCCTTCATCAGTCTCACGGCTTACGCCGCCCCGCCCTACCCCCCCCCCCCCTCCATTTGCTTCTTTTAATCCCATTCTTATTATTTGGAATGTATATATTTGGATTGTCATTTATGAATATGTTTGTCGCTTGTGTGGGACAGAGAAGCAATCAGTTTCCCTTTCGGGATTAATAAAGTATTCCGTATTTTGTAAATGCCCTCAGTTTTCGCCGGATACGAAAATCTGCGACGTCTGTCAGTTTTTATTGCCGACACCATGACTGCACTCAGTCGCCGGTGCACTACCTGTTTTCTTTTTCTGATCCCACCCGGCCCTCTGATTGACCTACTACATGTACTTCTCTTCCCTTCCCTCCTCCCGCCGGCTCCTCTTTCCCTCCCAACCGGCTTTTCATCCCATTCCCCACCCCTACTGGTTCAGGGTTTCACCTGTCTGGTCGGACTTTCCCAGCCCTGGTCACACCTTTTTGCCTCATGAAGTCATCTCACTCAGTCACGGACCTATCCCTTCAAGCCTTCCCATTTCATGTGTCTATTGATTCTCTGCTTTCGGGCTCTTTCCCGGCCGTCCCGTCAATTTGAAGCACGTGGTATTGTGTTCGGGTCAGTGTTTCTTTACCTGTCAGTGTGACACTCACTCACCTCTGTTATTGTCACGGACAAAAACACGCTCGGCTTTAGTACTGATGAGTGTCCAGCCGGCAACTGATATTTAGAGGAGGCTGAAAGTGAGATATTCAACTGCATCACACACACACACACACACACACACACACACACACACACACACACACACACACCACTGACTTAAGTGAGACTGACTAAGAGAGAGAGAGAGAGATAATGATCATGAGGTATTGAATGAAGCATTTATCTGCATAATCAGTGTATGCTTGGAACAGGATCAGTTTTGGTTGCTGCACATTTCTATCCGACTACCGTGTAGTTAGCCCAGGTAAGCCGTCGGACTCAGACTGACTGACTTCAGTGAAGCAAAGATCTTGGAAACATAAATCTGATCCCAAGGTCTTTGCTTGCCAGTGAAGGTCGGCCGTAAAGACTGACGGTGGAATTCGGGTGTAAGCTTACAAGGCTGGATGATACAGCACTATGATAGTAATGATAATTAATATAATTATTTTAACGTAAATGAGCTTCTTCAAAAAGCATTGCACTCACTTTCAGACGCAGGAAAGTTGCCACCTGCTCCAAGAAAGCTGCGTGTTAGAGTGATCTCCCCTCACACAGTCAAACTGAAATGGCGGGACCCGGGACGCCACAAGGGAAGAAGCACGCGCTTCTACTCAGTCCGCTACAGCAGAAAGGGGGACGAAAGCAACAGCAAATTCCTCCAGACGCAGGAGACGAGATCGCGAGTGACCAAGCTACACCCCAATACTACCTATGTATTCGCCGTAAAATCGGTGGCAGGGAAACGGGGAAGTCCTTGGAGTAAGGCCGTTGATGCTACGACAGGAGTTGTAGGTGAGTTTCGGTTTTTGTTTGTTTGTTTTGTTTTGTTTCTTCTTCTTTGTTATTCTTCTTCATTAGTTCTTCTTCATTAACCAGCATAGTAGTATAATGGTTGCATTCCGAAGCAGGTCAGTTCAAGTTTGTCTGTCAGTGGTGAGTCCCGCCGGATAGCCCGGCCTAGTCTCCGAATCTCAGTCTCCAACAATGCAAGAGGAATGGACAGGAGCCTCGCTGGGTGTTATATCGGGGGAACCTTGTCTTCCCCCCCCCCCCCCCCCAAAAAAAAGCCATGCCAGCCGGTTATTCTCTTTCATCGTCATTTTGGTAACTTCTGCATGCCACTAGCAAATCAGTTCAGTTTTATCCTGAAGCGTCGGTTACTATTTCTGTAAATGCAAAGGTCATCCCAATTAATACGTTTGGAGATGAGCAAGAAGGGCCTCCAAGTCTGTTTCTTTTTCCATTAAAGGTTTTTTTTTTTTTTCGTATTCTTTTTAGAGGTATTTGACTTCTTGTTTCAGAAAACAGCATCGTCACGAAACTTCGGGCAACGCCTTTGTCGTCAGACTCAATTCGTCTGTCGTGGAAGATTCCCAAAGTGACGAATGAAACTGTGGCGTATGCCATTCTGTGGTCCGAAGTGGACCTGGACAAATCAAAGGAACGAACGTCAGTTGTGGCCAATGGCAGCACTTCGTTTGTCTTCGAGAATCTTCGGCCTCATCGAGTATACAGTTTCCGGGTGCGAACTATGCTGAGTGAGGGCCCTGGAGGGAGCACAGAGAAAGTTCGTTCGCGCCCTTTTACAGACAAACCCGGCAAAGCCCCTCGGAACGTGTCTCTGCAATACTCAAACAGTTCAGTAAGTATCTCCCCCCCCCCCTCTCTCTGACTCAGTCTGTCTGTCTGTCTCAGTGTCTGTCTGTCTGTCTGTCTGTCTGTCTGTCTCTCTCTCTCTCTCTCTCTCTCTCTCTCTCATTACGAAAGCA
The DNA here is from genome assembly GCA_018292915.2 of Batillaria attramentaria. NCBI lineage: Eukaryota > Metazoa > Mollusca > Gastropoda > Batillariidae > Batillaria > Batillaria attramentaria. Next base: position 330,711 of record JACVVK020000055.1, read on the forward strand.
GACATATACAAACAGTATCTTCTGGCAGTATATAAGAAGCACATAGAGAACCTTCCGTTGTCTGTTTAAATAATTCAGGATGAACATGCGGCGGTGGCTCCCATCTTAACACATTTCATACCGCGCACAAGAATCCCACGTGTTTGAATCTTTTTCGGTTTTGGCCCTGTTAGGTGTTTGCCAAAAAACAGGCAAGATTTACGGTTCCTTAACGACTGTTTTTTGGCTTTTGCTTTTTTTTTCTTTTTTTTTGCTGCCACAACTCTTTGCCGGCTCCAGTGGTGTTCCTCCCTGGTAATGGGTGGAAATCACGGAGCCCGGGGCTCGGAAGTTGGGGCAAATTTTATTATGCATGATGATGGAGATGGAAATGATGGTAAGATGATGCTATGTGGTTTGGGACTTCGGGACAGGGCCGCATTCCACGCTTCCTGTCATAAATATCCCGGCATTAACCAGGCCCGGGAACTACGGCACCTGCGGTGCCGGCCGTGTAATCATCCACACCATAGGACGTGTCATACCAAGGGAAGCACCCCCAAAGTCGCACCCATGAAGTGGGTGAAGCTCGGCTGTGTGGCAACAGCCTCCTCAATGGGCCCATAGCACACCCGCTGTGGGTAGGAGCCGACCTGGGTAGGAGCCGACGTAGGTAGGAAAAATCCCGCTTGCCTCGGCTGGGACTCTAACCCGGGTCTCCCGGTCCATAGTCCGAAGTGCTAACCACTACACTACGGGGGCCGGGGCCGTAAAGACTGTTATTGCAGCAAACACGAGTTTAAGCAAGGTGCAACACTCCCACTGAGCCAAATTTAAATCCATGCAGACATAATGCATGCATGAATTCATTTAATTTTATTTTATTTTTTGTGTGTGTGTGAGGCCACATGTGGACAACCCCAAACTTACTTGGTGGGAATTGAGTTAATCTGTCAAATTTGCAGAGTGACGTACTCTTTCTTTTGGTTTTGGTTCTCACCTCATTCATTCATTGTTATATCGTAATGACTTAAAATCTCGAAACTTCCACGCATATGACAGCAGTTCCACTTAACTTTGAGAGTATGGCACCAAGATTTGTTTGTGCACTGCACTATTTGACTCCAAACTGATCTCCTAGTACAGCCGTGTTCGGCCGTTTTGCAGCAGCGCCTAGAGTTTCAAAAAAATACTCTTTTATTTGACGTTCTTGTTCTCTCTGTATCTCTCCGGCAGTATGTGCTCGTCACATGGAGGCCACCTCCCATAAGGCAGCGTAACGGCCCGTTGCTAGGCTACAAGATCCAGTACAAGCGGAAGGGCAGTCGCCGTGGTGACCTTTGTACCGTCATCACAAAACCTGACGACAAGCAGTACGTCCTCACAGGTCTGTCCACGGGCCGATCAGCCTTCTCTCTCTCTCTCTCTCTCTCAGTCTCTCTCTCTCTCGTGTGTGTGTGTGTGTGTGTGTGTGTGTGTGTGTGTGTGTGTGTGTGTGTGTCTCACTGTGTGTGTGTGTGTGTGTGTGTGTGTGTGTGTGTGTGTGTGTGTGTATGTGTGTGTGTGTGTGTCAGTGTGTGTGTGTGTGTGTGTGTGTGTGTGTGTGTGTGATAACAGGATTAGGGAAGGCATATATTGAGAGAAAGCTGATGAGGCTGTCGACATTATGACTGATGGATCGAAATTGAATCTCAGTCGATGGCGCCTTTCTAATCCCGGGGTTCCATATTCACATTTTACCCTGTGTGTGTGTGTGTGTGTGTGTGTGTGTGTGTGTGTGTGTGTGTGTGTGTGTGAGCGCGCGCGCGTTTACTTGCGTGCGTATGTCTGTGCCTGGTCTGTGAGTGTGTGTTGTGATGACTATGCTGATAATTCACTGTGCTGACAGACATAGCTGACGGTGAGACGTACAAAGTGCGAATAGCGGCGACAACAGTGAACGGTACAGGACCCTACTGCAAGTGGGAGGCGGTGGATATTCCTCTCAACAACAACTCGGACACAGGTATACAAGACTCGCGTAACCGCGGATGCATGATAGAGTAGAAAGCTTTTGTTCACAGATACAGGGGAAGTAAGCTTGTAAACTGCATCAGAACTGTTCAGGCAAAGACTGCGTACTGCACGGTCAGCATGTTGCCGTACTCGGCTGGTTGCTGGCGGGCAGGTTTTTTTTTTGTTTTTTTTTTTCGCACACGCAGCCTGCGGCGTTGCAAGGTTTGAGCAGTGGTTGGTCAGTTGGCTGTACCGGCTGCCTGCGGCTAGCTGGCTGCCAGGAAAAATAGGTTGGCTTTCTATTGCCGCGCCGGCACCGGCAAGGGGGATATGCCAGCTGGCCGCCAGCGACTTAATTCCAGCGATTCCAGCCCTGCAAGTGCCGATCCTGGCAACGTGTAGCAGCGGCCCTTAGGTACAATGCAGAAGCGACCTCCCCGCACATCGCGGCTGAATTGGACTGATATTTTGGTTTCGTTCCTGTACTGTGTGGTGGAGAAATACAGATACGGTGACACCGGCGTGATATAAAACGCCTTAAATTGCTCTGCCCGCCTCCAAGAAGAACAACACAATCTCCGACAATCACCACGTCGTTACTATACTCAGAGACATACATATGGTTGGCGAATTTTGACAAAATATCAGGGTTTTTTTCTGCAGAAAAATGGACAATCCTATTTTTCTTCAGGGAAAAACTCAGGAGATTTTTTTTTTTTTTTTTTTGGTGGAAAATTTAACAGCCCTGGTTTTTCTGCCTAAAACAGCAATTAAAAACTGCTTTTCAGCACCATAAAAAGAAAAAAAAAGGAACAATCCTATTTTCCTGCAGAAAAAATGGAAATAGCAGGGTTTTTGGCTCCCTTGTGTAACAATGGGAGTCTATGTATTAACCCTCCGTCGTCTGTGTGTGTGTGTGTGTGTGTGTGTGTGTGTGTGTGTGTGTGTGTGTGTGTGTGTGTGTGTGTGTGTCCAGAAAACCTTAACGTTGTCATTTTCTCAGAATCTACAAACAGCAGAGGCACCAAACTTGGCATGCTGATAGACAACCACAAGACCTTTCAAAACACATCATTTTGAATGACCTTGACACAAGGTCAAGGTCACTAAAGCTCTCTGTTTGAAAATTTTACATTGGCATTTTCTCGTAATCTACAAACACCAGAGGTTGTAAACTTTGCATGATGATAGACATTGATAGGAACTTTACAGGTATACATGTAGTCAATGGCCTTGTGTCAAGGTCAAGGCCATACAAGCTATTTTTGTGAAACCTTAACCTTGGCATTTTCTCAGAAACAACAAACAGCAGAGGTGCCAAACCTGGCGTGCTGATAGACAGTGATAAGACCTATGCACACATACCGTCTTAAATGACCTTGACTCAAGGTCAAGGTCATTAAAACAGTCTGTTGGGATATTTTACATTTGCATTTTCTCAGAATCTAGAAGGATCAGAGGCCTAAAACTATGTGTGATGATTGACATTGGCAGCAGCTTTACAGACATACCTGTTTTCAGTGACCTTTGGTCAAGGTCAAGGCCATGCAAGCATTTTTTGGGAAACTTTAACCTTGGCATTTTCTCCAAAACAACAAACAGTAGAGGCACCAAACAAGGCATGATGATAGACAGCATTGAGACCTACCTTTCTGAATGACCTTGACTGAAGGTCAAGGTCATTAAAGCTGTCTGTTATGAATTTTAACATTACCGTTTTCGAGGGAACTACAAATACTAGAGGCATCGAACCTGGCATGATGATAGACATTGATGAGATCTCATTTGAATGACCTTGACCAAAGGTCAAGGCCATACAAACTGTTTCAGGGAAAATTGTAATATTGCCAGGGACTCAGAGTGCCAGAGACACTTTACTTGGCATGATAATGGATAGTGATAAGAGCTTTACAAACATACTCTTGTGAATGACCTTGACCTGTGTCACAAGGGAGCCATGGAGGCTTCTGCCTCTCTAGTTGTTTATAGAAAACCGACTTTTCTTAAAAACAAACAAACTGCTATTCTGTCATCCCTCACCAATGCTTTCTGCAGAAAAGTCGGGTTTACTGTAGAATATATGCTATTTTGTCATTACCGTTTCTTGTTGAATTTTCTTCTGCAAAGCAGTTGTTGGTTTGTTTGTTTGCTCGTTTGTTTTTCTGTGCGGAAAAAATGTTATTTCATTGTCGATATTTCTGTAGAAAAATTGCTGTTTTCTCAGATGTCGCCAGCCATATATGCTTTCTCATCGTAAATCACTGTCTCATCGGACACCTTCAAGCCATCACGTTACACCCCTTGAAAATGAGTTGTGACAGTAGGCTACTGACCATCGCATGGGTTTTACCGGTTGGTTTGCGGAATTATAGCGGAAGATGTTCCAGCAACCTCTGTGGTTTTTGCGACAGGATTTTATGGCCAGAACTATCCGACATTTACGATTTTACCCAAATTTTCATGCAGCTGAGAGATAAACCAATCGCTGATTTTTCCTGTGTCATTCGTTTCAGTATCAGGTTTTCAACACGAGTTTGCACAATTTCTAAGCTGGCCCATTTTAGGAACTTACCCATGTTCCAGTGGACCGAAAGTACAAGAAGAGAGACCCTGAGCTGTCTGCTGACCAGAAAGACGACGAATCTGACGCCGCTCCTGCCAAACCAGAGAAAGTGACGGCGGTTGATGTCCGAAGCACGGCGGTCACGCTTGAGTGGTCACAGCCGGATCCGCCCGAGTGCTGTCCCATCGTCGCCTACCGCATCATCACACGTAATCTCAACTGTACGTCATTACGGCAGTCGATTGTGGAATGACGTCATGGGTGGCTGTTTTGTCTGTTGTTGTGGTTTTGTGTGTGTGTGTGTGTGTGTGTGTGTGTGTGTGTGTGTGTGTGTGTGTGTGTGTGTGTGTGAGAGAGAGAGAGAGACCCAAAAAGTACGGTCTGTTTCCCTGAGTGGTCCGTGAGACAGAGGCATACATGACTGTTATGTATGTCTCTGATAAGACTCAGAGTGAGCGTATCACTACCGAAAGCATCTTACTGTCTCTTACAACCACTAAGTAAGTAAACTTGGTACAATGACTTACGTTTCCATGCAGTGGTTGCTTCAATACGGGAAGTGCAAATGCGGATACGGTAAAAAATAATAGCCGGGTGGCGGTGCCGCTGTGCAATTTTATTTTCCGAAAATTCACCGCCGCCGCCGCAGCTGAACCCACTTTTGGTTTTCGAATCTGAACTCGAGTCACTGCTGCCGCGAATGCGATGGCCGGACGAAATCACTGATATAGAACGGAGATCAAAGATTCTACAGTACTGGGGTCTTCGATATGACCACGGACCTATATGACCCCCGGAAACGTGAAGAAAACCTATGGGGTGGCATTGCAACCAATCACTTTGAGCCGCCGGTTTCATCGTGTGTGTGCGTACGGGTACTGACCGTGGTCGAGGCACTGTGTGACGTCACCACGTTTTACCTCAAAGCCGCCAGGCCGCAGACTAGAAAATAACACGATGTTATAATATGGCAGAGTGGCTTTCACAGTTTTCAGTCTCCGCATTCAAATCAAAGACTTTGGAAACATTGCATACGATCTTTGTTCTCTATTTAAAATAAAAAAATCAGTGGTACGTGTACTTCCGCTGGTCAACAGTGAATTATGTGCTATCACTGATATATATATAGATCTAGAACTGCAAGGATACTGATCGTCAGAACTGGGTCACCATTTTGCAGCGTCGGCGCTGTCAGGCGACATGGTGATCGGACCGACACCGGTGGCGAAGATCTCGTTCCTGCTGCCCGACACAGAGTACGGTTTCAACATCTCGGCCTACAGCATCACGGGGGAGAGCGAGCCTTCAGACGAACTGATCGTGCAGACGTTGCCAGCAGGTCCCTTTTTTTCTGGGCAAAGATCGTGTTTCCAAGGGATAAAGGAAAGAAAAGCACTGGTTATGAGGGGTGGAATGGGAGGGGACGTAAATTCATGAACCAGTCCAGTGACATCTCTTATGCGTGTGTTACAAACGCGTACGTAACAAAGGCGGTGGTGATGGACGGGTGGGGGTGAGAGGGGTTGAGCTGCAGGGGCCGTCACTACGCGGGCCCATTCAGCAAACGTATTGAGTAAAACCCTGCTATTCGGAAAGGGAGGGGGGGGGGGGGGGTGCTGAGGTACGGTGTGATGACGGAAGTTCATTGTAAACTTTGTGTTATCACAAAAGAGGGGAACTGCATGGCTCGTGTGCATAAGTGTATGAAAAATGAGGGGGGGGGGGGGGGGGCTAGTGTTAGTAAACAACTACTGTGACATATTCGTTAAAGTTGTTTTTTTTTTTTAACTTGTCGACAGAGCCTCCCACAATCCTGAATGTGTATGGATCATCAGTTGTTGTCGGCAGCAGTGCCAACCTGACCTGTGTTGTCAGCGCTGAGCCACCGCCCGAAGTGCAGTGGTTTGGTCCTAACCGAACTCTGGCATACTCCAGTGCTCGCGTAACCAACTTGGTACATGTATAATGCGTTTCATTCTTCTGTTTCATTTTCAGTGTACATTGTTTTCATATTATGCCGTGTTTTTCATGGAAATGTTCATGTCTTTATCTTGAAAGCAGAATCAGTACTGTTCGTTCTTAATCATTATGTCCACTTTGATCATTTGAAAAGACTGAGAGAAGTGACTTTTCAGTGGAGTTCTTACAAAATTACAAACATACAGAGCACACTTATGGTCAAAGTTCTCTCACATTGAGCCATGATCTTGTTCAGCTGTTGCACCAAGAGAAGGGGGTCCACGTCATCAAACTGCACAGATCTTCCCGCGATGTCACCTCCCATCTTCTCATGGACAGCGTTACGCTTGAGCAGGCAGGAACATACACCTGTGAGGCTAAAAATAGTGCCGGCTCATCACGCATGACCGTCAGTCTCCAGGTAAACGGTAAGATTGCTCATTATGCTGAGGTGTAGGGTCACAGATGTTGAAGCGAGCCATGCATGCATGGTCAGTATTTCTGAGAGTCCTAACACTTTTAATGACACATTTGCTGTGTTTCTGTAAAATTAACCAAAGCATTTGCTTGCCATCATCATCTGTGTTATTCAACTTTACTTTGGCTGTTGGATTTTTCTTGTTTTGTTTGTTATCTTCTGACAATAGGGTTGTGAAAGAATTTTTACCAACTAGTGAACACAGTTGATGGGAGAATTTGTTTTCTTCAGGTATCCTAGTTGGTCGTATGTTTTTGTGTGTGTGTGTGTGGGTTTGTTTTTTTTTTGGCTCCCTTGTGTAACAATGGGAGTCTATGTATTAACCCTCCGTCGTCTGTGTGTGTGTGTGTGTGTGTGTGTGTGTGTGTGTGTGTGTGTGTGTGTGTGTGTGTGTGTGTGTGTGTGTGTATGTGTGTGTGTCCAGAAAACTTTAACATTGTCATTTTCTCAGAATCTACAAACAGCAGAGGCACCAAACTTGGCATGCTGATAGACAACCACAAGACCTTTCAAAACATATCATTTTGAATGACCTTGACTCAAGGTCAAGGTCACTAAAGCTCTCAGTTTGAAAATTTATCATTGACATTTTCTCGGAATCTACAAACACCAGAGGTTTTAAACTTTGCATGATGATAGATATTGATAAAAACTTAACAGATATACATGTAGGCAGTGGCCTTGTGTCAAGGTCAAGGCCGTACAAGCTATTTTTGTGAAACTTTAACATTGGCATTTTCTCTGAAACAACAAACAGCAGAGGCGCCAAACCTGGTGTGCTGATAGACAGTGATAAGACCTATGCACATATACCACCTTGAATGACCTTGACTCAAGGTCAAGGTCATTAAAACAGTCAGTTGGAAAATTTACATTTGCATTTTCTCAGAATCCAGAAGAATCAGAAGCATCAAACTATGTGCGATGATTGACATTAGTAGCACCTTTACAAACATACCTGTGTTCAGTGACTTTTAGTCAAGGTCAAGGTCATGCACACGTTTTTTTGGAAACTTTAACCTTGGCATTTTCTCCAAAACAACAAACAGCAGAGGCACCAAACGAGGTATGATGACAGACAGCAGTGAGACCTACCTTTCTGAATGACCTTGAGTGAAGGTCAAGGTCATTAAGGCTGTCTGTTGTGAATTTTAACATTACTGTTTTCGCAGGAACTACAAATACTACAGGCATCAAACTTGGCATAATGATAGACATTGATGAGATCTCATTTGAATGACCTTGACCAAAGGTCAAGGCCATACAAACTGTTTCAGGGGAAATTGTAATATTGCCATGAACTCAGAGCGCCAGAGACACTTGGCATGATAATGGATAGTGAGAAGAGCTTTACAAACGTACTCTTGTGAATGACCTTGACCTGTGTCACAAGGGAGCCATGGAGGCTTTTGCCTCTCTAGTTTTTTGCTACTTTATTATCCCTTTTGGAAAATTCGGGCTGCTTCCCCCAGGGGAAGCGCGTCGCCGCGGTGCAGCGCCACCCAATATCTATCCTATATTTTGTACAAATTTGCAATTTTTTTTTACAATTTTTTTCACCCTATGGATTTAAACAAAGTACAGAGAACTAACCAATGTTGCTCTTGCAGTTGCTCCAACCATTGTGAAAGTGGGCGGTGCTCAGGTTATGGATGGTATGCCGGCTCAGCTGGTTTGCTCCGTCACCGGGAGTCCCCTGCCCGCCGTGGTGTGGCTGAGAGAGGACACTAGCACTGTGTATGAAGAAGAAAATGTGGAGGTCAGTTATAGTGCCCTAGCTCACAGTCACCTTTATCTCTCCATATCTGTTTAGCCGCGAATTAGTCTTTGTGGCTTGCGCGGCGTTAAGCCTCAAAACCTCACTCACTCACCCTCTCCATTTCTGATACATGTAAATACTCCCATCTCACAATCTGCACACAAGTTGGTAAGACATGTACCAGGATGGGAACGGTGCTATGTAATGGCAAAACACACTAAGTCCATTGATGCCATTTGAGGAAAAAGACCATTATGTCAACGTCCTTCATATTGAAATCACCCCTTTTCCTCTAAAATAACGTGGACTTACAGTATTACTAGTGTGGGAACTATTACACGGTTCCCAAGTGGTATGTTCCTCAGTTTAAGAAACAGGACACCAGGGTTCAAATCCTAGCTGAGTCAAGTGGATACATGGGTCAGCTCCTACCGAGAACAGGTGTGCAATGGGCACAGCAGGGAGGCTTTTGCCACATGTATAGCTGAGACTCGCCCACTTCTGTGACTTTGGGGTTGCTTCCCTTCTTGTACATTCCATGTGCCTTATGACTTGTCATGTCATTTGTATTTTTCACAAGTTGGTGGTGGTGAAGCTGAAAAACATGTCAAATAGGGGTATAGGTACATACAGGTTTTGTGCATTCATCGATTTAACCATCCTTTACCTTTTCACATTCGACAGACCAAAGCACAGAGTCGCACATCTCCATACGCACTATCAGTGGCGGAAAACAGCACAGTGCGAACATCCTACCTGCACTTTCCCCACGCCTTGTTGTCTGATGTTGCCAATTATACCTGTCTGGCACGATCCATCGCGGGCAGCACTGAGGCCCTGGTTCCACTCCAAGTTCAAAGTACGTAAGTAAAGTATGCATGTTCTGTTAGTTTGGGCGGTTCTGTCAAGCAGAAGTTTGCAAGAGTGAAATTAAGTTAAGAGTCAACCATGTTCTACTGTAGGTCAGTGTTCAACCAAGTTGCAGGCTTTCCCGTGTTTGCCAAAGTCTGTAAGTACAAAATGTCTTCTGTTATGTTCGGCAGTTCTGTCAGTCAGGGATCAGTTTGTGTATACATATATGTACGTGAGATAAAGATAAGAGTTACCATGATCTGCTCTAAGTCAGTGTTTGCCTGAGTTGTGGGCTTCTGTTAAGCACGCACTTTCCCAGATATTATGGCCTTAGGAAATCCTGAATCCTTTCTGCCTCCAGCCCCACTGCCACCTCCAGTGCAGAACATTCGCGCTCTGGCATTGTCTCCACACAGTGTGTCAGTTCTGTGGGACAACCCTTTTGACTACAACTACACAATTGAAGGGTACAGGGTAAGGTAGCTTGATTTTTTTCTGAATGGACACAGCTGCATTCAGGCTAACTGCTTCTCAGTCGGTTGAGCACTTCGTCTTTTTGGAGTTGTCTTGCACTGTTTAGGTGATAATAGAAACCTGTGTACAGTTTTGTGGGATTTGAACCCGTCAGAATCGTGGCAGAACCTATACTTTTCTTCGGGGCGTCTAGCCTGCTTGTGAAAGTGTTCAGAGTAGGAGCTGACACCGCATATTCAGGGTCAGTTCCAGGTGTATCAAGTTTGTTTCACTCTTCACTACAGTTCTGTGCAGTGGATTTTTCGTGATCACTGTGTGACACCAAGTGTTTCTACAATTTCTCAGAAATCTTTGAGAACTTGAGCCATATTTAGTTGATCATCTGCATGCGTAACCCATATATTTATCATTCTTCCAGGTATCGTATCGAGAAGAGAAAAGCGGGAATTTGGTATTTCTGGATACGCAAGGGCGGAAGCTAGACGTTTATGGCCTGAGACCCAATAGCACGTACTACGTTAACATCAGGGGATACATTTCTAACAGAATGGGTGCGCCAAGCAAGGACGTCAAAGTGAACACCCTTTCCAACGAAGGTCTGCAGCCAGCAAATGTTTCAGCGGTCGCTCTCAATGCATCGGTATGAGACTGTTGGTTAGGTGTGAAAACATATATATCCATGCAGTTACAGAGATGTTATCAGAGGACATTGACATTTGGTCATTATGGTGTATCCATGGTGCGTGTATCTGTTCAGCCTGAAAGTGCATAATTCTTTCCAGTATTCATTACAGAGTCCCTTCTGTTGAATATGACCACATTTTTATGTGTGTCAGTTATGTGCCAAAGTTGTGATGTGGGAATCTGAAACATAAAAAAAATGTAGAATCATTAAAAAAAACCCCACGTAACCCCCTTTGATATTTCGGCAAATGTGTTGCCTTCACGAGAACATCGGAATGTTGTACAAGTTAGACAAATTAGACCATAGTAAAAAAAAAAAAAACCATGTAGTACATAATATAGTGATGTAAAAGGCCACCAGGAGTTCACTGACTGTATTACCTTACCTTCTTATCCTCTCTCTCTCTCTCTCTGTCTTTCTCTCTCTCTCTCTCTCTCTCTCTCTCTCTCACACACACACACACACACACACACACACACACACACACACACACACACACACACACATATGTTGAAATTTTGCAACAAATATTCAGCAGCAGTGAAGGATGTAAACTTTAACCTCATTCATTGCTCTCTGCAGATGATTCAGCTGGACTGGGCTTCACCAAAGAACATTGACCGCATGTACATTCTGGGATACAACATCTACTACAGACGAGAAAATGACACTCGGGTTGAAATGCTGTTCATAGAGGGGAATCGTAACAAGCAGTTCCTAATTGGTGAGTACTTGGACTGTAAACGGACCTCTTCAGGCTGGGATTACTCAGGTATGTGGAAGGGAGGGTTTTGTATGAAGTCTGCATCATTTTTATGTACCATTTCTCTTGTGTGTTTACACATATCATGTTTGTTTTTTGGTTTATTTTGGGAAGGTGGGGGGGGGGGGGGGGGCAGGGGTTGCGGAACATATCCTGGGAAATAATGTCCTTTAAATGCTACATTCTTCATTTCTTGTTGCCGAGGGAGGGGATGGGAAACACATATACACTTCGCGCCAAAAGAAATTCTCCAAATCTTATACTGGAAAATAATGTTTCTCAAAATTTCATGGGAGTGCATGCATGTAAAATTGCAGGCATGTATATAGCTGTTTAAAGGGAAGTGGTATAAAAGTGATGGTATGAAAGAAAATGATTTACTGCGTACATTACAAAGCAGACCTGTTGATAATGTTACGTCACAGGTCTGGGGAGAGATGAGACGTATTATCTACGTATCGCAACTTTGACCACGTGGGGCTATGAGGCACCGTCTCAATGGATTCGCATCCAGAAACACCCAGAGGGTGAGTACATCAGTTGGTGTCGTGAATAGGTAATGCCAGACTTTGGTTTGTGTGAGAAGATTCTCAATATTTTACGTGCACTGTGTCCTCATGGGAATATTAGTTACAAATAGCAGCAACCTGATTACTCATTGTGTTGGGTAGGTAGGGGCTGGTGGTGGGTAGCAAGTAAATGCTTGTATGTGATGTGTCCATTGTCTTTAAACAGGATAATTCCTTCTTTGCTATCCCAACTTATGTTTAGGAACAGTTTTACTCGTGAGTGCATCTGTACGCTTGAAATACTAGTGAGATTTAGTAGGATTTTGTACGGAGGACTTCGCTGAGCAGCGTAACCAAGTTGCATGTAAATTAGGCACGTTACGGGTGCCATTAGCCAATCGCAGCACGTTAGCAGCTTGCGGCCTCTGCCATGTGAGCCTAATTTACACGTAAATGGGTTACGCTGCTCAGCAAAGTCCTCTTTACGAATTCCTACTAAATCTGGCTACTCTCTCTTGATGATCAGTAAAGCTCTTTATGTGATACAGTGTTGTTTACACTTAGCGCGAGCGGTCAGACATTCAAATTCTACGACTGTTGTTACACTGCTGGAGCGCTCAGTGTGGTTGCCATGTCATCAAGTATGCTGTTGGCTCAGTGCCAGCATTACAGACACTATCACTGACCAGGGCCCTTATGTAGTAGTGATACAACATATAAAATGAGATCATAAATGTTGATCACCTCACAACTAACAAAAGATGTTTATTTGCAGAACTGTTACCACCGGTCGCCCCACAAGATGTGAAAGCTGTCACAATGATGGACTCGATTCGCGTGACGTGGTTATCTTCACGGGAGCCGGACAGCAAGAAATCTCCAGTGCTGGGATACCGCATTGTGTACGGGCCGTCGGATGATCCATCCGAAATCAACCGCATGGACCTTCTGCCAACAGCAACTCAGTTTACCATCCGGGGGCTGAGTAAGTGTCTGTGTGCTGTCTGTCTTATATTTGTTGTCTTTGAGGATGAAACTACTCTAGAATCTCATGCAGAGGCTGACACATTTTTTTATTTTTTTTTTTTGCTGCCACAACTCTTTACCGGCTCCAGTGGTATTCCTCCCTGGTAATGGGTGGAGGAGATGAAGATGATGGTAAGATGATGCTATGGAGGTCTGTGTGGTTTGGGACTTCGGGACAGGGCCGCATTCCACACTTCCTGTCATAAAAATATCCCGACATTAACCAGGCCCGGGAACTACGGCACCTGCGGTGCCGGTCTTGTAATCATCCACATCATAAGATGTGTCATACCAAGGGAAGCACCCCCAAAGTCGCACCCGTAAAGTGGGTGAATCTCGGCTGTGTGGCAACAGCCTCCCTAATGGGCCCATAGCACACCCGCTGTGGGTAGGAGCTGACCTAGGTAGGAAAAATCCCGCTTGCCTCGGCTGGGACTCGAACCTGGGTCTCCCTGTCCATGATTCGAAGTGCTAACCACTACACTATGGGGGCCGGTGACACATTTTGTAAGAATAAAGAGTGTGCATAGATGTGTGTGCACAGATGGGTACGGTAATGCCTGTGTGTGCTGTAAAGCTTGATCTTTTTTTCTTACTGCACAGTCTTTGTCATTCATTGCAGAGCCTTCCACAAAGTACATCATTGCCATTCGTGCATTTAACAAGTATGCCATGAGTGACCCTGTGTACCGGCGAGCAGACACAAAAGGTATGGAGCCAAGCTTGTTTATAGATCATTTTTAATATTGATGTTATGTTATATTATGTCCTGTACATCTGTGTCATAAGCTTTCACAAGCATTTTCTGGTTGGCACAGTCCTCACCCAGGTCTTTTCAGGATGATTCGGATGGAGTAGATATACATTTCTCATTACCACTTATGTCTGCCCCAAAGGATTTGCGTAATTGTATTTTTAATTCTTGGCATAATAATGATAATAATAATAATAATTGATACTTATATAGCGCTCTTCCTCGCAGAGAGCTCACAGCGCTTTACAAGGAGAAGAAAAGAAAAACGTTGGAACAATACAGTCACATATGAACAAAGCGTATCACATAAATACAAACAATACAGTACACCTTCACAAAACACACAACATATCAACACTACAATCAGACAGGTGCCTGCAGGTACAGTGGGCGAATGGGTCCCTTTCACCGTGGGACATAACAGGGAAGGTGGAGTAATACTGAACATGCCTGTCCTGGTGTCATGTGAAATCCCATCAAGGAAATGAGCTCACACACATAAGGAAACGCAAGATCGGTACTGTCACCATTCAAGCAATATAGGCGCGTACAGGTCATGACAGTAAATGCTTACATGTACATTTCTGCTTGTGCTTTGCTTCCAGCCATCCCTCCAACCACTGTCGTCAACGCAACAGCCACCCCTCTCTCTGCAACCGAGATCCACGTTCACTGGGAACCGCCAGAGCGTGGCATCGTCACCAACTACCAGATTCGTTACTGGCGGCCGGGCAAGCGTGACAAACAGTCGGCATGGCTGAAGGCACCCACCACAGACTACATTGCGGGCAGCTTGAAAATGTTCAGCAATTACCGTTTTGAAATCATTCCATATTCTAATGACATTATCGGGGAGGGCAGTGTTATATTTGCAGAGACTTTCTCAGGCAGACCGGATGCCCCACCAAGTAAAGTTGTCATGAAACCTTTGAATGCTACAGTAAGTTTTACTTTTTTTTCTCCTTCCTGTTCTTTTTTTTTTGGTGCTTGATTTCATTTTTTGTTTTTTGGTTTTTTGAAATAGTAATTTATTTTGTTTCTCAGTTATAGTGCTTGGTGTGATTAAAACTATGAATGTTCACAAACATGGGGTGAGTGATGGTCTAATAGGTAGCGCGCTGGATTTAGCCGCTGCGCTTCTGAACGGCCGTCACCAATGTCACGGCGATGAAGTGTGGGTTCGAGCCCAGGTCCAGCTTGTGATATGTGATACTGGTTTTTCCTGGCTGCCGGGCTGCTCATCGGGGGTTTCTCTTCAGGTTATCCGGCTTTCCTCCCCCAGCAAAATTGTAAAAAATATAGGATAGGTATTGGGTAGCGCTGCACCGTGGCGACGCGCTTCCCCCAGGGGAGGCAGCCCGAATTTCCCAAAAGGGATAATAAAGTAGCAAATAAAAAAAATAAAAAAAAACCACTTCAGAGACATTTCAGATAAATGTAGGTAATGTAAGTCCTACTTACTTTGTTGTTTTTATTACTGTTGTTGTTTTCATTTTACAGTCTTGAAAAAGAATGCACATTAAATTGTTTTTTATCTATTAATTTTTCTTTCTTTTTCCATGTTTTTAGAAGCTACCTGCCAGTCAAGATCATAAAGTTGCAAATGTGTCTGTCTTCCAAAGTGTTTGTTATGCAGTTGTCTGTTGTGTGTCAATAAAAGTCTATGTCTGCTTTCGGTATGACTATTCAGAAGTTGTACATGTACCTTTTTTTGTCTGAATAAACTAGCTAAATAAACATATTGTCCACAGCACATCCTGGTGAGCTGGGAGGCACCGGAGAAGGAATCCCAGAATGGCGTCATTACGGGCTACAAGCTGATCATGAAGAAAAAGGGAGGACCTCGCTTGGCAAAATTTAGCGTTGAGACCACACGAAGAAACTACACGTTTAAAAGTATGTTTTTGTTCGATCAGTGTGACAGTGATACAGTACAGGTGCTGCTATGCTAATACATGTATAACTGTTGATTAGAGGAAAAAAAAACACCTGAATTTGCTAAAAGCTGACTTGTCTGTCAATGTGTTTGTGGACTTCTCTTAGTCCATCCTATGGGAAGGAGAAGTGTGCCTCAAAGTTCTCCTGAATATATAGGTCTGAAAATCTTTTCTTTAGTTTTAAAAACTGCTTTATTGTCTCTTTCTGCAAATTTGAGCTGCTTCCCCCAGGGGAAGTGCGTCGCCGCAGTGCAGCACCACCCAACCTACCTATCTTTTAATTTTATGGTATGGTATGGTAGGGTAGGGTAGACTTCTCCTTGGCGCACGTATCCATCTCTCCTGAGATGCTCATGGCGCCGCAGGGCTGGAGGATGAAGCAGTGAAAGCCTGCTGCCGCTAAGCGCTACTTTATGTGTAAACTTCCACCCTGCTATTCACTCTGGTGTGTGCGACAGTATTTCTGTTTTACCACACCACCGGCCACAGCCTAGTCTTCTTTGAAAGATGCACGTGGGATTTTTAGCGTGCACACTTGATATTTGTGTGTGCATGTGTACACAAAGGCGAGACAGGCACCGTAAACGAGTCTGCACATGGATTTGACTCGATATGGTATGGAAAAATCCAACCATATTCCTGCCCACTGGGGACTCGAACCAGGCAGCTCAGGATCCAAAGTCGGATGCCTGAACCACTAGACCAAATGTTACTGTGGGAGAAAAGCCTGATAACTCGGAGAGAACCACTGACAAGCAGTTTGGTAGCTAGGAACAACCGGTATCACATACCGCAAGCTTGACCTGGGATCGAACCCATGCTTCATCACTGAAATTGGTGACAGCCGTTCAGTAGCGCACCTGCCATGTCCGATAAGCTACCTATTAGACCACTGCTCACCAGGATCTTAGTTTCAGATTGCTAAAATGTTTATCTCAAGTCCATAAAAAGTGAGTCAGTGTTGCTCTATCACCTTTTTTCCTTTTGTTTGCCCTGTCATACAGATCTTGAGCCTGGTGGAACTTACAAATTGCGCATGGCAGCTATGACCGTCAATGGTACAGGACCTTTCACGGACTGGATTGTGTCCAGCACAGAGGAAATTGGTGTGACTGTCTTTCTGTCTGTTGATCTCTCCCCACTTACACATTCTGATTCTGCAGATGCCTCTTGGCAGGCTGCTATTGTATGTGAAAGGCTGACTTGATAAAATATGTGACAGATTGAGGCATTGTTCAAGTGTTTCCATCTCTCAAGGTCTTTTCTGGTTTTGTTTTTGCTGATGGAAATTATAACATTGTCATTTGTAAGGAATTATGCCAACTTCAGAATAATTGTGTTTTATCAAAAACTGTCAAAGACAAAAAGATGCAACAAAACACCTGTTGATGTACAATATTTACAACATACATGTAATATTTTGGTTTCATTGCCTTCTTCAGAACTATTGCTCTGTGCCCTGGTGGAACAGTTCTTAATTGTCTCATTTTCCATTTTTGTTATTTCACTAAAAATGTGTATGCTTGCTTTTTCTTTTGTTAGAGATGCGACAGCCAGAGAAACCGGAGTCACTGCGAGTGGAAACAACAGCTAACAGCATCACAGTGAGGTGGTCACCGCCAGTTGACACTGGTGTCCCTGTCATGGGATACATCGTTGGCCACGGCCGCTACATTCCTGAAGTGTACCGAGCAATACTGGGGCCTGGACAGCGGGAACATGTCATATCAGGCCTAAGTTAGTTTTGTGTTTTTTTGTGTTTTTTGTTTGTTTGTGGGTTTTGTTTTTTTGTGTTTTTTGTTTGTTTTGTTTTGTTTTTGGGGTGTTTTTTTTTGTTTTTTTTTTTTTGGGGGGGTGGGGGGGGGGGGCGTTATACCATTACTATTTTTTTCTGTTTTGTGAAATTCCTAGTCACTCTCGTTATGTTAACATTTGGCTTTGTGAAAATCAAAATTTAATTGGCTTGTATGCTTTATTGCTTACATTTGTGACAACAGCTTTGTCTCGGCAAACTCCAGTTTATTGTAGATTTAATTCCTGACCATCACCTGTCTACATTAAATTTTATTTCCAGAACCTGACACAGAGCATATTGTCAGTGTGAGAGCGTTCAACCACATTGGAGAAAGTCATCCCCAGTTCACAATCGTCACAACAGAAGAAGGTAATAGTCTTGTCCATGTGTACCCATGTAAAATATAAAAGAGGGGCTTTTCTTGGCTTCTGTGACTTTATTTGCATATGTTTTTAGTTCTGCTCTGATGTTGACTGCATGTGAGCTTATTAAGGGAGTCTTGATGATTGGAGCAACCAGTGGGACTAAGCTGATCGCAATCTGAGGCGTACTCAAATGAATGTTACTTTGCTTTTCTTTAAGCTCCAGAAAAACTGAAACTAGAGGTGCCAGCCAAACTGACCGTGCGTCCCCTGTCTCCTACCACAATGGAAGTGTCGTGGGTTGATCCAGTTGTGGCACGCACCCCGGACATCGATGACGGGCGACAATATTTAATGCGCTACTCTGCTATCAGTGGCGAGGCATATCAGTATCTGAATGCCACCAGTATGTCGGTAAATGTAACTGGTAAGTGTGTAAAATATCTGTATATTTTTTCGTTTATTTGATCAGCTGAGTGATTCAGTACAATTCCTTCTAACTCTGATTTTATGGCTGAGGTTTTCACATTTTTTACACCCTGTGAAGCTTAAAATGGAATCAACTACTCCATATCACCCCTCCACCACACACACACACACACACACACACACACACACACACACACACACACACACACACACACACACACACACACACACACACACATTTCATTCCTCTGCCATTTTGCTTGATAACTTTCATGCAATGATTGCAATGTCTGCAGACTTGCAAGTAGCTACAACTTACGAGTTTGCTGTACGCACAACACGAGGAGAGGAACAAAGTGGATGGAGTCTGCCTATGGTTAACACTACTCAACAAACTGGTATGTGCCATCAATCATGCTTAAACCTTTCCATAAAAGAGAGTAGGTAGATTCTGTTGGATGTGTGATTGGTAATCCACAATAATAATAATAATTGCTATAATATATAGGCACTTTATCCCAAATATTTGGCTCAAAGCGCTGCGAGCTAAACCCAACACACACTCACGTGACTCACCCGCATTCTCTCAGACACTGGACGTGAACACATAACAATCATGTTTTGCAAAGAGCCAGGTCAGCAATGTAAGTTTCGGAATTTTAGAATTGCATTTATTTTTGTAATTTTGTTGGCTGAACATTTCCGAAGCAAGGGGGGGGGGGGGGGGGAAGCTGGAGTACCCACAGAGAACTCCCGACAGTCGGCCTGAATTAACGGTGCCACATATGAAAAATTCTTCCCCGCGAGTGGGACTCAAACCTGACCTCTCGCATTGGTGACAAAGTTTTAACCACTAGACCACAATCCACCCCGCAATGCCACTACAAGTTATCATGAAGTTTCTGTGCTGCATGCATCGGCTTGAGATATGCGTGTTGCATATACATATACAGTATAGGTGGAAACAGGCTGGCTGCGTTGGGAGCAGGCATCTATTGTTGTATGGTGCGTTAATCCACAAACAGAAAATTACATTTCAG
Source organism: Batillaria attramentaria (assembly GCA_018292915.2). NCBI lineage: Eukaryota > Metazoa > Mollusca > Gastropoda > Batillariidae > Batillaria > Batillaria attramentaria. The sequence continues at coordinate 350,070 of JACVVK020000055.1, forward strand.
TATCAACCATAAATAGAAAAATACATTTCAGTATTAAGCGTTGCTGCATACTGCTTACAGCAAAGAGGCTGGCATTCGGATACATTAGCATTCAGATACTGGCATCGGAAGTGCATCTACAAACTGTATTAGTTGCCACGTTGATTTATCTGCTTGTTAATTACTGTCTTCTGAACTATACATTACAGTAAGCATTGTCTTTCAGTTCTGGACAATAGTGTTCCCTTAACAGTAAGTAGCTGAGCTGTAGCAATAGTAGTACTTTGACGCCGATACCGTACATTACGACAAAGTTATTTTTGGTGGATTGTGGCAAGTATCTTTGTGCCACCAGGAATGCACATCGTTGTACGCATTTCTCCGTGTGCGTTGGTTGTGGAGTCGGTCGCATATCTCACAAAATGGCAGAGGCATCGGTTCAATCACTGTCCAGTCCAACTTCCATGACAGGTAGCCCATATAGGCTGACTCATCGCCTGCCAATAGCTTCATGTACTCAGCCAGAGCTTCCACACTCGCGAAATCATCAACATTTATGTAAGAACCTTCTGGCAGGAGAGCCGAATAGTCTGCTCCACCCCGCACAATTGGTATGATGTCAACCATTTTCATTGTGCGGTAAAGCTTCTCCGTGACATAGTCAACGCAGAGTGAGTTTTCAAAAGACAGATAGAAAAAATAGTCACGTGACAACATGTCCATGCACGATTGGTCCCCTTGTCGTCCACACTGTAGATCGCCACAGTGTCCGTACACATCCACAGTTACAAAGTCTTGCAGCGCAGCAACAAAATCCTCACGCCTGCTCTGCGTTTTACAGTTTGACACAAACCAAGCCACCATCTGTGTCTTCCCTCGCACCACACTACTCAGATCCATCTTTGGTGTGTAGTTTGGTTCTTTCAAGAACTGCCCATACCCAAAATAGATGTCAGAGTCCTGACGATAAGTCATGGTCCAGTTGAACTGGTCCCTCCATGCGTCCTGTGAAAACACTTCATTGTTGGAATGGATGGGACTCTCCACAGCCAAGTACACCCACACTGACTTCTCACACCGATCTGGCGGCCCATGCTTGGGGAAGTACCGGTAGTGAGTGTAGAACACAACACAGTCAGCCACTGAAGCTTGATCCGTGTCAAGGGAGAGATGGCAAGGGTGATCGCAGGAATCAAACACGTTGCTGTCAGGTTTCAACTGGTACCACTGAGGGAACGAATGCATGAGAACCAGTTTTGGACTTGGTTGTAAAGGATTAGTTTCCAGTGCCAAGCTTTTCTCAAGTTGTTTGTCTCTCAGAGCGAAACTGTAACACTTTCTGTTGTAACTCACCACTGCCAGATGTTGGGAGTGCGATTTCACTGCAGCTGGAGTCGTGGTGGATAGCTTTTTGTTCCAGAAGTGACGCTGAATAAGAAGTGCCAAAAGGCAGAGTGCTGTGATGATCACTAAAATTACAGTGCTCCGATTCCATCTGAAAAATGAAATGCAAATTTGATTGTAGTAGCGATGACATTTTACCCCAAGCCTACCAAGCTGAAATCACAATTTACCCTAAATCTGTGGTTTGTGGTTTGGTGGTTTGAAAATAAGGAACTGTTTTGGTGGTGGGCATTTAGCACTTGTTATCATGCTTGCACACATAACTCAACATATCAACGTCTGAAGTGTGGAATTTTGTTTATGGAAGGGAAACCGGGATAGCCAAATGGTAGAGCGTTGGACTCCTATTGCTCGGGTCATGAGTTTGAATCCTGGCTGGGGCCAAATATTTGTGCTGGCCTTTTTCTCGTTGCTCCCTCTTTGATATCACCCTTACATGGTGGAAAAGGACTTAAATTCCTATAAACACCCACCCAGCCCTTGTTTACTGGACATGCAGTTTTTAAGGCTGTGCATAATTTTTAATGGACATTAAGTTTGTGGCTTGACTGGTCAGTCAAAGCAAATACATGTACTATAACAGTTTTCGCCATTAGAGAGCATTACTTGTACTTCAGCATCACAATACATGCACTGTTTACACAATTCAACTAAAGTCTGTTTTTATATTTGTGTACTCACCTAGATCTTGCCATTCTGACATGGGACGTTTTATATGCAGTTTGGTAGAACCACAAGCTTTCCTGCTCTGTTTCGTTTCTCAAATGTTTGAAAGAGAAATCAAGTCGTCTCTTGATCCTGTCTCATTTGAATGAGGAGATAAGCATGTGACAGTTAGCAGTCTTGACTTTTCAGTATGCATAGTCACAGCCAGGTTCTAATCCACCGTGTCAGGGGTGTGCTGCATTGTGTTTAGTGCAACACAGCCATTGTTTTTATTGTTGTGGTTAAAAATAAGTATTGAGTGCATGAGGAAAGGGCACACGGTGTGTGTGTGTGGGGGGAGTGTGTGTGTGTGTGTGTGTGTGTGTGTGTGGGGGGGGGGGGGGATGTGTGTGTGGAGTGTGTGTGTGTGGGGAGTGTGTGTGCGTGTGTGTGTGTGTGTGGGGGGGGGGGGATGTGTGTGTGGAGTGTGTGTTTGTGGGGAGTGTGTGTATGTGGGGAGTGTGTGTATGTGTGTGTGGGTGGGGGGGGGGGGGAATAGGGAGGGAGGCTGCATGGTTTGGATGTATGAAATCTGTAGGCATGTACACAGTTTCAGAGGATAATCTGTTCAGGTACCGCTGTGTCCATGTGCTGCTGTGACCAAAGTCTCTCCTTGTGTCTCAGTCAAGCATAGGTGCTCTTTGTATGTGCGTGTGTGTGTGCGTGCGTGCGTGCGCGTGTGTGGTTTGATAAACCAACATTACTTTCTGTGACATACACAAACCTGGTTCATTTCTTCCAAAATACACTCTCACACAGAATAAGCCAGACACTGCATATGAAAAAGCCTAATCAGCTAACCAGTTCTCAAAACGAAAACACCAAACAAAACCTCACACACCAATAATTTATTTGCAGCCCCTGCCAGTCCCCCAGGCAGCCTGACTGTCCTCTCACCCCCTGACAGCGCCTCCACCCTCCGCCTCAACTGGACTGAACCAACATCACCCAATGGCAAGATTGAAGGTCAGTGTATGGAGACGTCAGAACTGTCATTTTCCCTGGAAGAATTTTTTATTTTCTGCAGAGAATTTTTTTTTTTTTTTCCTGTCAGCATAAACAGTTTTACCACACACCAATCTGATGCATTTGTACAAAGCAAAACAGGCCCAGCCTTTTCAGAGGAAAATGTCGCTTTAAATAATTTATTGTGGCGATAGCCCAGCCTAGCCCCAGAAGTATTGTTCTAAGCCACAAACCCCCTTACAATTGATTCAGTGTGTGTATTGATGCTGACAAGGGGATTTGGCCTAGTGGCCAAGGGGTCAGCCTGCAGATCCTCGGGTACCGTGTTTGAACCCCCTGGCGGGCAGGAATTTGGTTGGGGATTTTTCTTCAGGGGATTTTACCTCATCAAATCGAGTCAGATTGATGTGCAGACTTGTTTACATTGCCTCTCACACCTCTGTGTATGCGCGCATACATAAATGTCAAGCGAACACGTTCACAATCCCATTCCAAATGGGAGGGGCTGCAGAATGGAAAGCCATTATGCATTGTGCACGCAGGGAAAAGGAGACAAACAAAAATATGTGGTGCTGTACTTTGACAGCGGAGGTAGCAGGCCGAACTTCCCTTACTACAGTATGGGCCGCATCCGACTATAAGATATACTGATTACTACCGGTAATTACCAGTCTCTCAACTAAGTCCTGGTTAACTAACCTAGTCAAAGTATTTTCTATGGAGGGCCAAAAAGTTGATTTTCTTCTTTAAGGGTTCGAAATGACCCGGTTTTCTCAAAGGGGTGACCATTTTGGACTTCAGTGATAATTAGAACAGGTTCTACAGGTGGCCAGCCGTTTTTAGGATGAAACTGGAACCTGGTCAATTTGTGCGTTTTTGTTTTTTACTTCTTTTTTCTTGAGCAGTGAACTTGAAGTCTGAACGCATTGCCTACTCTTGTTAACAATCTCGGTATGGTAGTACAGTATTGCACAGTATGGTATGAAGGATCAAATTCGAGACTTCGGACACTTCAGGGGAGAAAACTAAGAAACTGTCCTCTGCCCTATCATTTTTTTTTCCCCCCTGTGCTGGATCTGTAGATCTTGATCACGTCCCCATATTAAATGTAGTGTCCAAAGTTTCAATTTCAGTTCTTTGATTTACACTGCGGCACACTAGTTTTGAGGGTTTTTTTATTTTTAGTATGGCACATTGATTCATCTGCATACTGTTACTGAGGTTGTATATGTTCTGTTTCCAGAGTATGTCGTGTATTACACCAGCGACCCTGGCTGGGACACCAAACTGTGGTTCACAAAAACAACACAGAAGAAGAGCATGTTGATTGGTGACATCATGCCACACACGTCTTACTATTTCAAAGTTCAAGCAAGAAATGCTGCTGGATATGGACCACTGTCTAGAACTGTTGTCTACAGCCCTCCTACAGGTGTGTGTGTGTGTGTGTGTGTGTGTGTGTGTGTGTGTGTGTGTGTGTGTGTGTGTGTGTGTGTGTGTGTGTGTTCTTCTTTTTTAACCACCAATCCTGTTGTTTCCAAAAGTCTCCCTTCAGTTACATGTATGGAAGGTTTTAACTAAGGGATCCAAAAGTTGCGTCCTGTACTACCCATTAACCACATTGTGCTTCTGAGTACAATGTGTGTGTGTGCATGTGTGTGCATATGTGCAATGTATGTGTGCATGTGTTGGTGCACACATTTGGTGTGTGTTATTACAAAATTATTTTATTTTGTTCATTCCTGCTGGTACTTCAGTGTCAGCGGTTCTTCTTGTCCCAGCTTAGAACTGATCTCACTGAGAATGAGAACTATTTCATGGGGGAGAGAGGTAGACTGGGTCTGTGGGAAAAGAAAGTGTCCCAAAACTAACCCACTGCTTGATGAACTGTGCTGTTGCCTGATGTTTACCTTTGTCTTTTCCAGATTCACGAGCAGCACCTAAGGATGTGACAGTGTCGAGCCTGTACGGCAACCTGTCTACAGCTGTGGAGGTCATGTGGACACGCCCAGAGATGGCGATTGGGCAAGTCACAGGTAAAGAGAAGGCTTCTCTTGCCCTTTGTGGTAACTGTAATGCATACAAACTGAAAATAGGATCTTCACTTCAGCTGAGACATACTCATTACTGGGAGTAGAATATATGCTTGGACAGTTGCATCGCATTCAACTTTCTGACTTTTTTCCCCCCTTCATCTTCACCAGGTTACATGGTTTACTACACAAGCGATAAAAATCAGTCCGATCCCAACTGGATGATACAGTCGGAACGAGGACTGTCTTCACTCATCCTCGGATTAGACCATAACACAACCTACTTTGTCAAAGTGCGTGCTCGCTACGGAGCGAGCCTTGGGCCATTCTCAGATGTCTTCAGTTTCACAACGCCAAAAGGTTTGTCACTGTTGTGCAGTGAAAGTGTAGAAAACTTTTTCATGGAATGTGCTTCTGATGTACATCTGATAAGGTGTTGTCAGTGAATCTTGAGGAGTGCGTATTTTACAGTTATACCTCCTTCAGTGAAATAGAAGTAAAAGTGGCTCAGCGAGTCTTTCAAATAATTTTCTTTGAAGAATGAATTGCATTAGAATGTTTGTTTGCTTTTGCTTTGCATTTGTACATGTATTTGTGTGTGTGGCTTATGAAAAGATTTGTGGACTGCGTTTGTGTGTGTGTGTGTGTGCGTGTATGTGTGCGTGCGTGCGTGCGTGCGTGCGTGCGTGCGTGCGTGCGTGCGTGTGTGTGTGTGTGTTTTAGAGTTGGAATCGATTCACACCTCAGTATCAGATGAGGAGGAGATGGAAGACAATACAACTGTGACAGGTTGGTTTCAGATTTCCGTGGATGACATCTGTACTTTTACATTCTGTATAAAGTACTGCCAATCATTTCCTCCTCCGGTTTTTGTTTTCCCTATCATATTGTATTATACATTCTCTTTCCTTGAATCTGTATGTTGTTTGATCATAGTGAGAACTTAATTCTGTCTGAAATTTCATGGTACCTCTTGAATTCTTGCGCTGTCATTTGTTTCCTAAATATAGTTCATTTTTAGCTCAATAATATCAATTCTTTTTTCTTCCGTTATACCGTTTTGTGTTTAAATCACATGTGAAATTTTAGTAGGTGCTTTAAAAAAAAAAAAAGATTATCAATATTATTTTGATTCGTTGTCAGCAGAAAAGCAAGCGCCACTGCCCCCTCTGTTTCTCCATCTTGAAGGCGGTAATGATCACATCAATGCATCCTGGGATTTTGCAAAGAATTTAACGTCACCATCATTCGGATGTCTTCTGGATATCTGGGAAAGTTTTCCTGATGCACCTGTTCTGGCTGTCAACACCACAGATCTGTCGTACACATTCACAGGTTTAAGTAAGTGGGGTAAAAGTTACAGTTTGTTGCATTCTTGTCATTCGATTTAACGCATTTTGTACCACGCATGAGACTTACTTAAACAGTTGAATAGTTGTTGTGTTCTTTAGAAGAGAATGGGAGCGTGGAGGGGCAGGGATGGTGTAGATTAAAAGAAGATAGCAGTTGGAAATGGGTGTTGGAGGGAATGTGTTCGTGCCCCCCTCGCCCTGAGTATTTATAAAAATGCTCATCTTTTTAGTACATTTTACAAAATGCCTTGGAAGCTACCTTCAGAAGCCTTTCAAGCTTTGTCTTCAGTTCTCATTGTTGTGTCTGGTCTGTGTGCAGATGCCTTTCAAGCTTTGTCTTCAGTTCTCATTGTTGTGTCTGGTCTGTGTGCAGATGCCTTTCAAGCTTTGTCTTCAGTTCTCATTGTTGTGTCTGGTCTGTGTGCAGATGCAAATGCTACATACACAGTGTCAGTCAAAGCGTTCAACGATGCTGGATACAGCCTGCCAGTGGTAGAAACGTTTCACACTCACCCACTTACAGAGATGGAGACCACAGAGTAATCATGGGTACAGCAAGTGTGTGAAAGTGTTCTCTGCAGCATTTACGTCTCTGGCCACGTGGGACCTTTCAGTGTGAATGGCATCCTGTGAAAACTTTGTCTCCATCTTGTGTATTAGGCTTGCATGGTACTGTTCGTGATGCAAGATGCAAGTTATGGTCTGTACAGAGAAATTGTGTATTCATTTGTGACGGTCAAACCTGCCTACCCCAAATTTCTTGTTTGCGTTCTCCAGTGAACTAAATTTGTGTAGTTTCCACAAAAAGAAGTGCATTTTCCAGATTGTGTTCATACACATGCGAAATAATTATTCCTGGAATCCCCTTATACTTTGCAAGAAAAGTGTGTTCCCTCATTCATTTCTTGCAAGTCGGACGTTCCAATGATGTCTAGATGTTGGGTTTAAGCGCACCATAAGGAACTTTCAAAATGGCGAAAACAAACTGGGAGCAAAGGCAAAACTCGGAACGGACTGATGCTTTGATGGGCTATTGTTTTTGTGTGTTTTTTTTTGTTTTTTTAACTCAGAATTGGGGAGGGGTGTACAAAATTTAAATTTTGCGCACTGGCATACTCGGGTTTAAAACTGTGTACAAAAATCGTATGGGTAGGCAGGTCTGGATTGTTAACTCCGGCTGGTGTGCAGGGATGATTTGCGAGCTGTGTATCATCACAGTATGGTTTGATATGTGGTCAAAGCTAGTGACTGTCCAGCACGTGTCCCACATCAAACTATGCTCTGACCGGCAAACCGTCCCTGCCTGTCTGCGCCCTTTGAGCCTGATACCACTGTGGTGTAAACATCTCCAGTATTGGCAGAGTTGAAACATTATTTGAAATCCTCAACTAGACCAGTCTCAGTCCTATCACTACTGAGCAGATACGTGTCTCATTACATACACTGACTTGGCACTGACTGCCTTCCATACTTTACTTACTTCATATGATCAGTTTTTAGATCTATGCACTGGAAAGGACTTGGATTGTGAACGTGTTAATAATTTTGCATTGTTTATGCAAGAGATTTTGTACAAAAAACTGTGTCTCAAGATTATCCAGGAAAGTTATTGTTCAAAAAGATTTTATTGCTGCAAGCCATTGGACTTCGCAAATACTCACCATAGCTCAATCCTAAAGGAGGATGTTACAGTACATCCATGTAAAAAGGAAAACGGAGGTTCATTACAGAAACGAGAGGTAAGGCAGGATTGTTTTAGAAGAATCAAGACTGATGTACTTGACTTTGTGTTGAACATTTTATATGTCATATTTGCATTAGACCTACATGCCAGTGAAACATTTAAAAGCCGTGTGCGCACCCATGATTTGTGTAGGCAAACTTTTCTGTACATAGTCGTAACAAAGCAACCAGAACTGACCCTCGCAAACTGTGTGTTACAAGAACCACAGTCCAACGGCTGTGTTTTTCAAGTAAAAAGGCAGTCAAATTATGAGGTTGTGCCTCAAAGTTGAAATGTGTGCAAAGACCTTTAGTGTACAGACCATTAGGAATACCCTGCTGGAGCTTCACAGGAACTTGTTTTTAGGAATAACTTGTCCCCTCGATGTCAGTTTGACTAGATGTCCTCGTCCAGGTTCACCTAACGATAATACACCGAAGCTCTATTGATGCGCTCTTTATTGTTTTACAATACAATGCAATATATTTGAACATTGGCGTCTGTGTTTTTTAGATTTTGTACACAAAATAAAAGCTACCTCAGCTTCTGTTTCTGTTGATTTATGTTCATCCTTGCAGTTCAAAATGGAATCTGCTGCAAGTTGCCATGTTTGCTTCGCAGTGTAGTCTGTAAGTACGTACTGACCGACCATAATTGGACAGACCTTCCACACCCCACCTCTTGTTGCATACAAGAGAGATACCAACTTATGGGACCTTTTGGTTCGCGCCAGTGTCAGGCCCCACCAACCCCTACCCCCTGGCACAACTCCATGCAGAAAACACAATTGCAAGACTTGCTCCCATATCTCAATTTATGGTTTGTTGAAGTTATGTCCCATTTGTTTGTGTCCTGAGGAAGGTGAAAGCCCAAACGTTGACCCGTGCCGTCCTTTGTGAAAGTTACGTGGTTTCTGTCCCTTTTATTTGCTTGACCGACCATAGTTTTGTGCGTATAGTGCAGTCGTGGGAGGAAAGTCTATGATTGTTGGCGCTGGCTGTGAAATGGAGAACGATAAGTTGTGACACGACCCCTAACAATATTCAAGAAGAGGGCATTCATTCCTTAAAATAGTGTTTGCACATTTGACATCTTTTATTTATACACCTCTTTTCGAAATAACACATACAGCATTCTGCAGTCAAATTAAAAGAAGTTGCTTGAATGAAAGGACAGAAAATAAAACGGTTTCTGTTGGATTTGTTCAAAATTTATTACCCTTGAATTATGGGGCTATGGTACAAACAATGTCAAAACAAATCATGCACAGATTTCAAAACCACAATCTCACACATGGAAATTTCACTTCATGAAAATCCTACATCTTCCAGACCATTGATAAGAATGATGGTTTAGGTCAAACAGAGCCAACATTTTGGTAGTCGAATCATTTTACCAAGCTCATGCCCATTGATATATATATATGGCCAAGCCAAAACTGCATCCACTTTCTGAGAGTAAAACACGAAATGACCCAAAAAGTGTTGCAATTCCATGCTTGTGTCAATGGGTTATAAATATAATGTTTCATCTTGATTGACAAACCCAGACCTGCCAACCCCTAGTTTTCCCGTAATTACGATTTTTAAAGCCAAATACGATTTTACTGCGCCATTTACGATTTTTGAAAATTTCAGTTAAAAAAAATTGGATTATAGGTCCACACACACAACCGCGTCCACCTTTTCCACCGGGAATCTTTCTCAGGCGGCATGCGCATGCGCCGGAAACAGTTTACCAACAAGAATGCCACGCATTTTGCCTTGTCTGCCTCCCCCCCCCCCCCCACCCCACGATTTTTTACTTTGTGGGGTTGGCAGGTCTGAAACCACTTTACGATAGAACGCCAACTCTCATCCAGACAAGCTGAGAGAAAAAAAAACAGTTGTTTCAAAAAATGCTCTAGTTTTTGCCATGATGCGAGATTATGCTTTTGGCTGTGGTTGGCAGTGATATGATAAACTCTGAAAACTGCAACTGCATTTCTTTTGCATAGTTTGTTCAAGAAACAGTAATGCACACAAAAAAGTGAACTGTACGGTGAACCCTGTTAGGAAGCAGTGTAATTACAGTAGTACACGTATCACAAACTGCCTGCATACTAAGTATCAATTTGTTCTACAAGCAGCACAACAGGAAGAAACAATGATTATGAATCGTTAACAGTTTGCTGAAAGGCTGTACATGGCATGTTTGATCAGAAAGCTGAGATTACGCAGGAAAAGCATTGCTGTACACTACACAATGTACACACAGTTATATAATATTCACAGAGTATTACTATTACACCTTGTTCCTTAACGGTTTGTTCACATAGAGGAGGTACCCTAGCACCATACAATTATATACACAGGGGAAAACGGTCACGTAACACTGGTTTGATCAACAGACTCACAGCAAAAGAACCTCACATGTAAGGATTTCTGTGTTACAGGGTATACTCAACAAGCAGTGAAATCCCTTGTGCGCCTTTTCAAGTCCTGAGAAAATATACATGTAAGACAGACACACTGATTTTTGTTGTTGTTGTTGGGGGTAGGGGGAGTCAAAACAACTAAAGGTTCAAATATTTTGGTACTTTGGTTTTGAGTTTTTGTTCTTGTTCAATGGCAGTCTGACAAAAACTATTCAGAATAGATGTGCAACTGCCAAGTCTCAGCAAAACTGTAAAAATGGAGTTAGTAAGGTGTATAACAATGGGTATTCATGGGTCTACTAAATTTTGAAACCATGTGTTTTGTTCGCATTTATGTAACATGCTTCAATATGGCTCAATATTATAAGCACACTTGTTCATGTAAAGGGTACAAAATTAACGTACACCACCACAGCCTTGCTCTATTCTTCTGTAAGTCAAGACACAACTAAACACAATAGTATTAACGCTGACATGCAGAGGCATTTACAGGCCACCTGTCTATAGTGTTAGGAAACAAGCTTTTTCTTTTTCTCTTGTGCTCAGACAACTGATGAAAACTTGCCATAAAACAAAATTTCCTTTTCTCATGTTTCTAAACCTGCAGTAAACAAAAACGACAAATGTTTCACTGTCAATGAAAATACTAAACTAAAACAAACTCAAAAGATCTAGACGCTGTTGATGAATGAGAGAATTGCTGCGACAGCCTGCAACATTCGCTTGTCATGCATCTTTGTCCACCTCTCATCTATGAATATCAAACTGACAGCAACTATTGCACTGACTACACACACCCCAGCCACAGAGACTGCCTCCAGTTTTTAACACATGATGCAGGGTTGCACATTTCAGTCGGTCCCAGGACATTGACCTATAAAAATTTCAAATGTCCTATTTTCCCCACCTCAAGCGGACATTTGTCTTATTAAAATTTTTATTGCCACTAAGTGGCCAGGACACTGTGTCCTATCACTTTGCTGTTTCCAGGACACTTTGTCCTATAGAAGCTGTGGAAAATGTGCAACCCTGTGATGACACCAGGAACTTATCGCCAGACAGCGGTACGGTCTAGGCAAAGCTCTCTTATTACTATTTACAGATCTTGAGAATTTTCAGTGCTGGGTCGTGGTGCAGCTTGTTCCTCCTTTCGTTCACACTTTGGACTGTTTCTGTCTTCTGCAACAAGGAAGTGAACAGTCAGCATTTCTTGAAAATGAGTTTTATGTCAAATGCTTTAGAATTTCAGGCACCTTTCATGAATGACAAACTGATAACGCTGAAACTGCTTTCAATCTGTTTTCATGTGGTGATGTATATACAAGGTGAGCACACCTCCCATCCGTCTTACTGCAGGAACACTTTAAACAAAGTTGCTGTTGTTTACCACCATCTGTGTGATTTCATGCCATTCTCACTTTTGTCGAGGGCCAAGCCACATTCTTCCTGTATTACAGGACACCAGTAATTTATATCTTTATCTTCATGCCACTCTTCTTAACAAAACACGTAACGGTCACTTACTTTAAGCCATGACCCTCAAGAGCAACAGCACATCTTGTTTCTGTGTCTGTCCACTCCCCATCCACTGGTGCTTCAGGACAGGAGCTCCGTCGCTTGCGAGATCCCGGTGACGTCTGCTTCAGTTCCTCCACATCATTAAACACCACAGCCGCCCCTCCACCCACTGTTGGAATTACGTCACCCTGCACATAACACGAACCACATTCATCTTAGCTACAACTGTTGTGTTATAAAGGTAAAATTTATTACATGTCTTGCTAAATAATGCAAAGCTGCATTTTAGCATGGCAGATTTGACAATGACGACTTGATTTTAACATTACAGCTGTCCGATTCCTGATGGCAGTGAGAAAATGACATCAACAAAAAAATGTGACCATGTTTTAAAAAAAAAAAAGGCACAGTACAATGTGCAATGAACAAGAGTAGAACCATACGATTCAACCTATTTTACAAAAAGAAAATAAGTTATACAATACTAAACACCAGAAAAGGCTGCAAGGAACAAGACCTCAAATCTCAAAGCCACACACACACACACACACACACAAAAAAAAAGGGGGGGGGGGGGGATTTCTTAGACATGTTTTTTCAGATGTGGAACTTTCCAAAATTGTAGGAATTGTACAGAGCAAATCAAGTTTCCTATTTTGGATATTTCACCTTGTAGATCTTGGTGACAAGTTCATCATTGGAGTCCACATCCTGAGTTGTCAGTGCATACTTGGATGCCTTCTTTGTGTCGTCCACCTCCAGCTTTGTTACTGAACGCTTCTTTGGCAGTTTAGGTTGCATGACTGTGTCTGATGGTAACAATATAGAAACAAAGTGAGAAACTGCCCGCTAGCTCATACAATGACATCCTAGGACCTGTCCTATGTCTGATGACTTCTACAGATGCAGTGCTGAACAATGCAGTAAAGCTCAATGCAAAGCCGTTTTTCTTGGTGCCATGTACACCATGCCATTGCTACCCAATACATTTAGAATCCCCCAAACCCATCAGAAATAAACTAACGAAATCCCCCCCCCATGCAAACGATAAGCACACTGAGATACTTAACTGATGTATGTGGTGGAACACATCTGATGTAACTTAAAACTGCAAAATATGGGGTAACAGTAACACTGAAAGTTATCTGGTGAAGAAATAAGTCACTTTACTTGTCTCAACTCCAGGCCGTGGTTTGTGGTCCAGCCACACATCAGTTGCATTAGATGAGGATTTTGATCGACGATGGTAGCGGGAACTGTAGGGTGGAGCCGTTTTCTGAAAGACATAATTATTCATATGAACTCAATCTGCACACAAAACTGTCCTTGGATATTTGAGAACTTTACATTACAAAGAAAATATTTCACTTCAGAGTCACAGTGAACACGCTAAATTACCAATTTGAAAATGGAAATGCTCTAGAAAAAAAAAAAAAAAAGGTTGGAATAAAGCAAAACTGATTCATGAAAATGGCATTTACTGTGTTTTGTTTTGTTTCTCACTTTTTATCCCCCCCCCCAAAAAAAACAACAACAAACAAACAAAACAACAAACAAACTATAAAACGATGTCAGTCCATGTGAATGATTGTGAAAGACACCCGTGGCCCATGCTGTAAGCAGAGATGCACACACAAACTTCTGCTGTCAGCTGCACAGTGAGCAATACCCAGTGTCAAGGTTACGAGTGTGTGCTCTCTGTAGTGCTGATAATAGAATGTGAGTGGACGAGGGAGTTTTCAGGGGTGTGTGTGTGTGTGTGTGTGCGTGTGTGTGTGTGTGTGTGTGTGTGTGTGTGTGTGTGTGTGTGTGTGTGTGTGTGTGTAGGCAACAACCGACTACATTTTTGCTGGTACTGGTTTGATTTTCTGATGAATGCAGCTTCAAAGGAGGGTACTGGCTGGCAACACGATTAACTGCATTGGATAGTCATGAGTTTAAAGACTGGGACTCTCACCTTGACAGACGCAGAACCAAACTGGTTCAGGCTTTGCATGGATTTTGCTGCAGGGATTCTACTAACAGGCACGCCGGGTGTGGTTGCAGTACGGGCAGCCCTGGTGCGAAGACCAAGACCGGACACATCGGTCTCGGACCTTGCTGGAACTATCACAGTGGCAGGGGTGGTGTAGGTGCGGGGTTTGGGAGCGGGACGTGGGGCGCGCCTCGGTGTTTCAGCATCTGTGTTGACAATGTCGCGCAGCATCTCCAGCTTGCGCTCCTTTTCTTCAATCTGTGCTTCAGCATCCGCTTCATACTGTGCCCGCATCTTGTCCTGACATGCACATTACTCAACAGTCAACTCTTAATATCAACCACAAGACTCCTATTGCCATTTGGTAAAAAGACTTCAGTACCATGCAGTAGATAAGCGCTTGTGCCTTGTTACAACTTGACGGCCGACTTAGTGAACAAAAATTGCAAAACTCTGAACATGAAAATGAATGATAAAAGCAGAGTAATACATATATGCAGAGAAACCCCCATCAACATGCAATTCGATGATTACAACAGTATTTGCAAAGAGTGAAAAGCTAGCACTACTCACAATGTTTTTCTCCCACTGCCTGTTGTTCATATTGAGACGTGACTGGAAGTCGTGCTTTAGACGATCCTTCTCCGTCTTCTCCACCTGAATCTTCCAGCTCTTGTCCTGCAGCTGTAGACAGATGATGGGCAACACCTCACAAAATGATTTACATGTACCAGTAGTGGATTGTATTTTACAAGTTACAAGCTGGGAGTATAGATCATGATTAGGAGGTTACATGAATTATAAAGGCAAGACAAGACAACTGGCATTTGATTTCTCAATTTTCTGAAGACACACAACTGCAACAGTAACACTGAAGGATCAGAACTGTCAGAGAGAGAGAGAACATAAAAAGCCACCAACTGTAAATTGGCCAGAGTCCAGGGGCCAATCTTGAAACATGCATTATGGAGGAGTATCTGAAGCTAAAACATTAGAAGCGGGTCAGCTGTTTGACAATACCAGGCCAATGGCAAACAAATAATGTAAACCGTGTTGAAAAATCCCCCCCTTCCGTCCCCCGCCCACTAAAAGTTTGAGAATTCCTGGCCACTTCAGAACGAATAGAACTGTTTGAGTATTTTTTGTCATGTGTGCAGAAAACAGAAGTTTTCCTTGGGGTAATCACTTTGTCTTCCAAGCAAATTCACAGGCACATGGAAAACTCAGCTGCCTTTACACTATGGTCCAGGGTTCTAACCTTGAGTGTAAGCGTCTGATTTTCTCTCTCCAGTTCCTTGATGCGCCTCTGCCACTCGTCCCCTTTCCGCTCAGCCGTGCGAAGACGTGACTCCAACCTCTGGCGAGTGTTTTTTTCTTGTGCAAGCGCTGCCTCCACCTCTGATGTGCTGCTCCCCATACGCTCATAATTCTTTTCAAACTCCACAAGCTGGGCACGGAAATGCTCCGCTACAGCAAAAAGTGACAGCAAGACAGGTAACAAAAAAGTTCATACAAAACCACAATAAATGAACGCTACATCGAAAACTCCTCAAAACTGTACACACGGATATGCCAACCCCACCAATCCCTAAATGCGTGATGTCGTAGCATACCTCTTCGCTGGAAATCTGAAAGGAGAGCCTGTCGACGCTTCATTCGTTCATCAAGGCACATAGAGATATTTGAAAGTGTCTTGTCATCCGTTGGCTGCAGCAGCTGTAGAACAGAATATAAGTGTTACAAGTACAAGCAAACAAAGAACACTGAAACAGTACAATACAAGCTCACCATTACTTGTACAAAACTGGAAAGCATTTTCCTACACAACCTAACAGAAGCCCCTTCTCAGTTTCTGAATGTCAAACTGGCAAAAGAACAGGCATGTCTACTTCCAATTAACATTTCCGGACAAAAAATTTGAAAATCCGCAACACAGCACCACAGTAGCTTGTAAGCCAACACAATAAAAAATAAAATAAAATAAAATAAAAATCCCACCCAAGAAGCTCTCTTTTTGAAACCAACTTTGTTTTGTTTTTAAACTTGGTTCAAGCATTTACTTTTCCCCTTTTCTGACTCTTCCCCTTCATCCACCAGCTGCTGCCAAGATTTTATGGATGCCAACTTACCTCAAGCAGTGGGAATGGTGGCCCAAGGCTGTAAGACAAAGATGGGGGTCTAGGCGTGGAAGGCGGCAACTCCAAGACATCACCCACGGCAACCTTCTCCACAAACTCCTGGTGCATGCGGCGGCGACCTGGGGTCAGGCCAATGTTGAACTGCACCTGCTGCGACTTGGTGACCAGCACCTCTTGCGACATCTCCGCAAATTTCATCACATGCTGTGAAAGGAAAACATTACATCAGTTGTGAACTAATGACACCTTTACCTCCGAAATTCTTGACATTGGTAATGGGATGCAGTGCAAGACAACAAATGTCAACTCTGATAAAATGTCAGAATTGAGTCAGCATGTGCAAAGCAAAATCTGAAGAATTCTCATACACTGTAGCTTTCCAAATTATAGTAGGAGCAAATGTTGCGACCACAAAAGACTGTCTGGCTCACAACTGTTCACACTACAACTACATACACTACAACTGTAGTATCGTGTTACACAAGGCAGAAAAACAAATCTGCCGCTATAGCTCTGAAGAAAAGAAAAGAAACAAAGCTAGAGAGTACTTCAGCACTACAAACATACAAAACTACATTGTGTACCTTTCACCCACTCCGTTGTCTCTGAAACATGTATACATTACAAATCCTTCAGGTATTCCCAGTTGGTACTTACAATTGTCTCATCATACTCCTCGGCCCGCGGGTTGATGCAGACGATCATGCGCACCTTGCCATCACCATCGAAGTAGTTTTTGAACAGGTGGGTTAGACGAGAGTCTCGGTACGGCACCATCTAACAAAGCGAAAATTCAGCAAAAATAATATCACATGTAATTAAGTAAATCATCAGTACTGCCCTGTGTTTTTCATTTACATGTCATTATTACAATGAGTTGGTATGATAGATGATTTAGACTTCAGGGTCAGACAATGTCCATGCCTTTCGTAAATAATCACTCAAACCTAAATGTTAAGTATAGGTCATGCAAATCACCCACATACAACTCTGAAAAATGTAATGATAAACAAAGATGATTCACACAAAAAAGATACATCTCCATGTTCTTTGTACGCACTTTATGCTAACTGTGTTACTGAAAAAGGGGCGCAAAGACAACTGTGTCTTTCAAGAACATGAAGGATCCTTGATGTCTGTGTAAGTTTTGAACTGCAGTGAAGCGAGCCCCTGCTGCAGTATTACCGCAGTAAGCTCTACACTGAATCTACACTAAACAGTACACCGTACCTTATTTGTGCCATTCTTCTGGTTGTCTCGAAGCAACTCCAGACAAGAGCGAAGCGTCATCAGCGACTGGTTGATGTTGCCAGCCTCTTTCAAGCGGTCACCGGCGTTGCGTGTTCTGTTTGTGCGTTCACTGCCTGCCAGGTCCACAAGAGACAGCTGACTGATGCAGATCTTGTCCGCTTCCTGCACACAAACACATTCACATGTCAAATCAAAATAACAAAGTGCATGCATGTCTTGCACCCAAAACGTAGACCTATTAGGGTTTCAGGAATTTTCCAATATAGGAGACTGCATAGTTTTAAACGCAGTCATAATGACCAAATGGAAAGACGCTTTATCTGCACACTGAGTTAGAGCTTCAGAAGTGGTGCCCCCCCCCCACTAGCTTGCATTGTGCTACTAATAAGCACTGGCTAAGACTAGTACGACTAAGAGTGATATCACTGCCACAAACAACAAACAAAAAACTAGAGAGGCAAAAGCCTCCATGGCTCCCTTGTGACACAGGTCAAGGTCATTCACAAGAGTATGTTTGTAAAGCTCTTATCACTATCCATTATCATGCCAAGTAAAGTGTCTCTGGCACTCTGAGTTTACAGTTACATTACATCATTACAGTTTTCCCCGAAACAGTTTGTATGGCCTTGACCTTTGGTCAAGGTCATTCAAATGAGATCTCATCAATGTCTATCATTATGCCAAGTTTGATGCCTGTAGTATTTGTAGTTCCTAAAATTCACAACAGACAGCTTTAATGACCTTGACTGAAGGTCAGAAAGGTAGGTCTCATTGCTGTCTATCATCATGCCTCGTTTGGTGCCTCTACTGTTTGTTGTTTTGGACAAAATGCCAAGGTTAAAGTTTCCAAAAAAACGCTTGCATGACCTTGACCTTGACTAAAAGTCACTGAAGACAGGTATGTCTGTATAAAGGTGCTGCTAATGTCAAATCATCACACATATAGTTTGATGCTTCTGATTCTTCTGGATTCCGAGAACATGCAAATGTAAATTTTCCCAACAGACTGTTTTAATGACCTTGACCTTGAGTCAAGGTCACTTAAGGTGGTATGTGTGCATAGGTCTTATCACTGTCTATCAGCACGCCAAGTTTGGCGCCTCTGCTGTTTGTTATTTCTGAGAAAATGCCAATGTTAAGGTTTCACAAAAATAGCTTGTACGGCCTTGACCTTGACACAAGGCAGGGCTGCCTACCCCTGATTTTGGGTTTCAGGGACACACTTGATGAAAATCCGGGACACACAGAAATTTTCAGGGACATCCTCGGTAACCAAAAACAAAAGTGATTAAGTGATTACTTACTACGAACATTTCTTCAAAATCAAAACGGCGGACCAATCTCTCGATTTTAACAATCTGCTCCTTCCGATTCAAACAAGCCCGAAAACCAACTGAATTCCCACTGAAGGTCTTCGCATAGATTCATACCAACAGCAGATCATGTAGACATTCTGATCTTCTTGTTGGTTTTCTCGCCCTCGCGACTGAATGGCCGTATTTTTCATGTGCCTCTCCGATGGCGCTTGATATCGTCGCTTCCTCCCGACTTGATGGAAACTGAACTCGGTGGAGCAAATTTCACAGGCCACGTATGTATCGAGTTTTCCCCACTTGATGAACGGCCACGTCTCGGTGTATTTCTGAATAAATGTTTGTTCCCGTTTCGCTTTCTTCTGATTTCCATCGCCTTCGTCGTTACTCGCTGCCTTTCGCTTCGACGCCATGGTTCATAACACAACTTCCACGCGCATGCGCAACGCAAACAACGTCCGGTTGAGCGGTCAGAGCGCATGCGCAGTGGCTTGGTATGCCTAAAAAATTTCCGGTGTGCGTGCCTGCGACGTTTTGGGTTGCTTTTGTTTTAGTTTCGTGTTCGCGCGGTTTTCCGGGACGCAGTACAGAAAAGCGTATTTCCGGGACAGTGTCCCCAAAACTGTCATTTTCCGGACTAAATACGGATACTCCGGGACGGTAGGCAGCCCTGACAAGGCCACTGACTACATGTATATCTGTAAAGTTGTTATCAATGTCTATCATCATGCAAAGTTTAAAACCTCTGGTGTTTGTAGATTACGAGAAAATGCCAATGTAAAATTTTCAAACAGAGAGCTTTAGTGACCTTGACCTTGAGTCAAGGTCATTCAAAATGACACATTTTGAAAGGTCTTGTGGTTGTCTATCAGCATGCCAAGTTTGGTGCCTCTGCTGTTTGTAGATTCTGAGAAAACGACAATGTTAAAGTTTTCTGGACACACACACACACAGACAGACAGACTGACAGACAGACAGACGACGGAGGGTTAATACATAGACTCCCATTGTTACACAAGGGAGCCAAAAACCAAAAAACCAAAAAAAAAGACTGACCGCAAACTCTTCATGACAATGGGAATGAAATTTTATCCATGTCACTTGCTGACCAACTTACCTGCAAAACCTCCTGTCCCTGGGGGTCGAGGGGTGCCTGCACCAGACGCACGTTAAACACACTGTGACTACGACTGGACTCCGCGTTCAGAGAAGTGTGCGCCACTTTCCGCCTCTTCTGACCTGAATCATGTAGGTGTCAGTAACGTCACTCACTAACAATAAAAATTTTCCTGGAAAACGATCAATGCTTGAAATTATTATTGCTATATACTTATAATAATGATTATCATGTGACATTCCAGTAACAACTAGAAACTTCACCAATGAGCCCAAAATCAGAGACAGTATTACATGTATATGTACTGACCTTTGTATAAAACCTCAAATGCCTCTTCTGTTGTTTTCACTTCCACCTCCACACAGTTGTGTACGTACATGTTGTCATTGCTGTCTGTCCTCAGAATCTTGGACTGTGGCGGTCTGAGAAATGACGAAAGAAAAGAAAATTGTTGAATCTCTGGAACTTGCATAAATCCACTCATCACATACTTTACGAAAACCTTAGTCTGCGATAGCATAAATCTGTTACAACGGGTGGGGGATAAGTAAACTCACTTGTAGCCTGTGATGGGGTCGTATGGCAGTTCTTCCAACAGGTCATAGATGTAGTTGTTGTAGATCTCAATGTACGACACAAACACAGCGTAGTTGTTGTCTTCCTCAACATTGTTGATCCGCATTGACTCTTTGACACGCTCGTGTTCATTCACGTCAAGTCTGCACACCAAACATGGTCCATACAACACTCAAATCAATGTCATCAAAATTGAAAAAACCTACAATAGTACACATGTATTTATGTCTAACATTTAGTAACTAGAAGCTGTTTGGAGTATCTGATCATATAAACTGCACTTTTTTTTCTTTCCTTTTTTTTTATTTTGGAGGGGGGGGGGGGGGGGTGGAGGGGGGGGGGCCAGATTTTTTTCCCAGCATTCAAGTCTTCACCACCACAGAAACTTCGGTTACCTTCTTTCACCAGGTGTTTTTGGTGTCATCAGTCCTGGCATAATATCTCGCCTCTGTCGCTCCAACATTGCATCCACCTCTGTCTGAACTTCAAAGCCGTTCATGCGATCAGGACGAAACACCTGCAACAAGCAACACGTGTCATGCTTCATCTCCTTTTAGTTTTAGTTTCACACTATACTGTATACATAAGGATGGTCATGCCAAATCTCGCTCCATCAGTCTGTGACCACTTTTTGAAAAAGGAAGAAACTGTACATGGGTACTACATGTACTACTGTACTTCCGAAAAGAACAGGATTCCGAAAGCATAGTAACTTCACAATAACCATGGTATTACTCTTACTAGTTGTGTCAAAGTTTACATACACAATACTTAGCAGATAACTGATAAGGTGGTCAGTACTGTGCACGCAAAATTTGCCACAACCAACTATGAATATGATGCTATGATGCCATCCAACTGAAGACCCACAAAATAAACGAAACATGCAAACAAATCTCTGCAAAAGAATTTCTGCAGAAAATTTCTGCAAATCAACAAGACAACCAACAGCATACTGTGAAATGCAGCAGAACAGAATCCTGCAATCATCTGCAGGAACAGCAAACTTATCAAACATAGAAAGTGTGATGAAAACCAACTGCAACTCTGACAATGCCAGACTTACTGAGATAAAAACTTGAAACACAAACAACTGCAGCAAAATCTTCAAAGGAACAGATCTTATACCTGATAACAAATCCTGTTACCACGCATAACCTGGCACAGACAGAAGAGTTTTCATCACACTTTCACATTCTGAGTTGAACAAAGCAGATGGAACAAATGAATGTTGTTTTTTTTCAATACTGCCCACCATTACAGCTGACAAACCCATTATTTTGTTCACATGCAGGTGCATACATGTACAGTCAAACTTACAGGTATATAAGTACCGCCATGCAAATACCAAACACGCTGCAGCGTTCCTTACAGCTTTCAAACTCTAGGGTCATTTTGTAAAATCAATGATGTACAGCCTCAAAATCTCTGCGACAGATTCTGAAATTTCTGCATAAACAATGGGCGTAATAAGGAACGCTGACGTTGACCTTTTCATTTCCTCTTTTGACAAGCCTTTCTGTGTTACAATTACAGTTTATGCCTATAATGTGATTGTCATAGGTACCTTATGCAGATCTGACATGGTTGCCATAGTAATCACTATACAGCAAAAATCCTCAAGTAAGACCAAAGTTTTAATCAATGATTATGGTATCACTCATCACAAAATTCAATTATTCAGGAAACAAATCTGCTCAACACTGTACACAATATTTGGAATCTCAGTGTTCTGTCTTTACTGCTGAAAACTGACAATACAAGTTTGCAAATTTATGCCTCACACATCACATTTCTCTGCCATCAGGATTCACAAGCACACTTAGTGACTTACATATTTCTTCGCCTGCAGGTCAGCAATGCTGTTGAAGAGAACATCCAGAGAGCGAGGAAGGATGCCCTGGTCTTGGGGAGTTCCTGTCATTGTGTACGTCTTGCCAGACCCAGTGATACCATAGGAGAACAGCAGCCCTGATAAACAACAGATCAGCGGTGATCATTTTATGTCCGCGCCTTGCGCCATTGGTGCATAAAAAAAAATGACCCATAAAAATCTTAAGCTGTGCGCCAATTGGCGCATCATTATAACTTTAAAAGTTTTGACACAGAGTGCTGTGCACTCACAGTCTGAAGACTCCCCAACAAAGTTCGTCTGCCACCCAGCGACAGCTATTGTTACGTAAAATCTCATTGGATGAGACTACAATCAGGTGGTTTGGTCTGCCCAATCAGAAGCAATCGTTCATCTTCCCCAGAGCCTCGTTTTGGGGCGCTTTTCATACACAAAAAGTTGTGTGCGCGTCGCCATTTTTCTGTCGAAGCAGCAACGTTTCAGAAGAAAACATCATGCCTCCTAAAAAGAGGAAGTTATTAATTCATCTGTTCGGTTCCGTTTTAGAATGACCGTGACCCATAAAATTTGGAAATGGCCCATAGAAGGTGGTCACAGTGGGCCATTTTACCCATAGATTTTCAACAAAAAATGATCACTGGATCAGATACAGCAAAATTGCACAAATAAGTTTGTTGATGTTACAAGCCACCTCCACTATAAAACTTAACAGTGTGGTTCAGTACACAGTCTACACTGCACAATTTGTTAGGGCCTGTGCAGACCCAGCAAAATTTCCTGTAATCTTACTTCTACACTAGTTAGCCAGACAAGTTACCAGGTCTGGTCTACATCCAAAAAATTGCCATGCGCAGACATCAGGAATTTTTTTTTTTTTTTTTTAAATATATGTGACAACTTTAAGTAACCCCAACCAAACAAAATACTGCCAATGGTGCCACCATCACAGGTAACGATCTGCTAGATTTACCCAAGCAGTCTTACCATTTCTTCCAAAGATGAGGTCCTCCACCAAAGGCAATGCAACTTGCTCAAAGACAGCTTTCTGTGATGCGTACTCATCAAACACATGCTTGAACTTGTACTGGTACTGCAATAATGACAAAGTGCAAATGTGGAGTGAGGTAATCAACTATTCGATGAAATAGCCCCAAGCCCCCTAAAAAAAAAAACAATTCACGTGACATGCTACAGTATACACACAAAGCAAGCTGACATGCATAACAAATGAAACATGCACAATTCACTGCACCAACTAGTATACATGTAGTGTACACAACAAACTAATGCCGTAATGGTGTCTGTTAAGTATAATACTATTAATATTATATGACTTACAATACAGACTGACACAGAGACTTACTGAAGTTAGACCAACAATTCTGATTAAATTACGGAGTGAGTGAGTGGGAGTTTAACGTCCTTTTCCACCATGTATGGGTGATATCAAAGACAGGGCAACAGGAAAAGGCTCACGACCCGCGAGCATTGAAAGTCCAACGCTCTACCATTCGGCCACCCCGGCTCCCTGATTAAATTATGGATACATGAAAATAATAACATTAACTACAACAAAAGCACTACCAAAAAAAAAAAAAAAGAAGAAGAAGAAAAAAAAAGGAGAAAATATAGATCTAAAAAGCTTTACCTCTTTGACCTGTCCATTTCTAGAGGCAGCATTCTAAAGAGAAAAAGGAAACAAGCAACATGCTCAGTCATCTGCACTATAATAAATTATACAAATTATAATCTCCATCAGGGCTTCATAGTATTATATCCATGCCAGACATCAGAATCAGTCACCACACAGATAGACATCTGGGTTTCATAAATGATAATCATCCACGCCGGACCTTGCTCAAAGACTGATTCATTTCAGTGTTGTACATCCACAAAAACATCTATAGGACAAATGTCCTGGACCATATTAAAGTAACAGGACAAATGTCCTGGACCATATTACAGTAATAGGACAAATGTCCTGGACCATATTAAAGTAACAGGACAAATGTCCTGGACCATATTACAGTAATAGGACAAATGTACAGGAATGGACCATATTAAGTAATAGGACAAATGTCCTGGACCATATTACAGGTGGGACCATATTACAGTAATAGGACGAATGTCCTGGACCATATTACAGTAATGGGACGAATGTCCTGGACCATACTACAGTAATAGGACAAATGTCCTGGACCATATTAAAGTAACAGGACAAATGTCCTGGACCATATTACAGTAATAGGACGAATGTCCTGGACCATATTAAAGTAACAGGACAAATGTCCTCTTCAGAACAAAACTATCCGGACATTTTTGAGTCATTATGTTTCTTGCTCAACAGCATCCGCTTCCTCTTTCCTCCCCATTTCTCTGTCACGCTGAACACCCAGTCTGACTCCCCCTTCACATCCATGGGTGCTTCCATCTGCACCCGCATTAGCATGGCTTGATTGTCTGCTGTCAGCCTATTCCTCTGGCTGGGGCGGTCGGTGGTCTAGTGGTTAAGAGACTTGTCACCAATGCGAGAGGTCAGGAGTTCGAGTCCCACTCGAATTTTTCCTTCTCGTACGTGGCACCGTTCATTCGGGCCGATCGTCGGGGGTTCTCTCCGGGTACTCCGGCTTCCTCCCCCTCTGCTTTGGAAATGTTCAGCCCACCAAATTTGAAAAATAAATGCAATTCTGTATTCCGAAATTTAAATAGCTGAGCTGACCCTTCGCACCACGTGATTGTAATGTGTTTATGTCCAGTGTTTGAGAGAATGCGTGTGATTCACGTGAGCGTGCGTGTTGGGTTCAGTTCGCGGCGCTTTGAGCCGATTCATGAAATTGGGTAAAGCGCCTATACAATACTCATTATTATTATTTATTATTATATTCTGGGCACTGAACCCCCTCTCCACATCAGCCTGCAGACTCGCTCTATAGGGCTAGTGTACCGTGTCCGAGAGGTTAGTTTAATCCTCTTTATTCCCTGGGGAACATAGGGCTACAACGTCCGAGAGGTACAGTGTATTAAAATCCGATCGGACAATGACCGCGCTTTGTGGAAAATAATGGGACATTTGTCCTCTTGACTACAATTTGTACAGGACATCCTGCATGTTATCTCGGATATTGTCCGATGTCCGACGTGGATGTACAACCCTGCATTTTCAAAAATATCCAACTACTCTCGTACAAACTACAAAGGCAGACGCATGTCCAATCATTTCTCGTTTTCTGCGCCACGGTGGAAATACCTGATTATACTTTTCTAGTTCCCACAGATAATAAGATATGAAGCCCTGTACATGAACAATGCTGGACTATGACTGTGTGTAATTTATTACTTGTAAGCTCTACAAAAGCACAGGTGCATTTTGTTCAAACCAGTCATTTAAAAAGTCAAAGTGCCTCAAACCTCAAAACTGAACCACTGTAATGTCTTTATACTAGGGTACCAGTATTGGACAGTATTCAGCATGGTGGATCATTTGGAAATTTAATATAACAAAAACCCTTTCCTTTAGGGGTGGGGGGAGATGACAGGATTCATACCTTATCTATCTACAAGCGAAGTATGAATGCTCCGGCAAATCTATTCTCATGCAATTTGCTAAGCAACAGCATTTCTAATTCTATTGTAAAGACATGATTAATGAGACTGGAGATGCGCTCAAGTCAAAGAAAATCCTCGGAGTCAGAGTCAGAAGAACACAGCAAACAACCCCAAAAGTGCGAGTCCTGCCATTCCTGGTGTCTGCCTTGAAAAAACTGGTGATGTGGGCTGTGGTGGTGTGTGTGGGGTTCAGTAGGAAGTACTTATGGAGGAAGCGGGAACCAACCTCCATCAGTTCATGCCCGTTGGCTGGTATGTTTCAAACTTGTACAAAATTACAATACCGGTATATACTGCTTCTGACTGGCAGAATAGTCAGCTGAACACTCTTATCCAAAACGAACAAGCAAGGAACTTAGGAAGTGTACAACTACGAGTTACAACATGCATCATTGTAGGTCATGTGTGTTCATAATTTACACATGTGCAACAAGCATTGACAATTTCCAAATCTACACTACTGCCTCAGTGCATGCGGTAACGCGTGCACATACACAAGTAGGCTAATTTTCCTCTTTGGTGTGGTATACACCATGGTGAAGCAAGACTTACTTAACATGCATTTGAATCCACTGTTTTACTTTTAGCCATTAGCTGAACTACTGGCACATGGCCATCCACACAATGGAATGCGCATACCTCAGGTGCTACCAGCTGCACTGTGTCAGAGCTGATTGGCTTGATGCATGTTGGGTCATCTGGGTTGTCCAAAGGGCGAATACGACAATAGACCTGTGCAAAAATAAGACAATGAAAAATGAAGTTCAAACTATAACTGCACTTGTATCATAACGGTAAGTAACAAGTTCAAGATAGCTCCTTAAGGTAAAAGCTCAGAGTCAAACCTCAGGCCAAATGGATGGGCTGGAAAATAAAATTAAAAACAACCAACAACATAACAAACACCTGAACTGCTACTGCTACAGACTTGTACTAGTAAAAACTAAAATACTAGCTGTAGTTGTACAGTATTGGAATTCAATGTAAAATCATTGGTGTCCATGCCAAACTTTGTATACATGTGCCACCTGATGAACATCTCGTTGCACTTTCAAGGTCTGGCAAGACACCAACAAAATCATCTAACTGATATTGAGGCAATCGATACAGTTTATCATTTGTCTGCAAGTGAAGCAACACTACTATTACTACTTAGTACTACTACTAAACTTGACAAGCTTCTGTACAAGCACCCAAATAAAATATGGTGATACCTTCCACTTACAGCCACAGCAGAGTTGTTTTATTTGGTTTTGCTTACCTCAACAGGTTCATAGTCCCCAGGGCTGTTTGGATTTCTTTTGCGGGGTGTCTTTCCCCGTCTGGAAAGAGAAAGAATTTGAAACCATAATGCTTAAAAATAAAATGCTCACCATTGTACAGTTTTGGCAGTATCAGCAGGGATCGATTTTCTCACGCGCCGTGCGACTATGTCTCATATTTTGATAAAATGTCGCATAGAAATTTCGCCAAAATGCGTCATAATGTCCCATGAACATGACATCACAAGCGCACCAGACAACGCGAAGCAGAGATGCGCTGTCCGTGTCAGTCATAGAGTCTGTTACACTAATCTAATTTTAGTGATGAGGCTTTCAGAACCTGAACGTCACTGCACTTAGGAACAGGTTCTCGGCACAGACATGTGACAGAGTGATACGGGTGAACTTGACTAGTCTCATAGAAAACGAAAATGTCTCATAAAAATGACTGGTCAAGGACTGAAGGAGACAATGTCTCATTGGCATTTTTGAGTAAATCCATCCCTGTATCAGAGTATGGTATGTCACACTATACTGCAAAACTACAGCTCATAAAGCAACTTTCCCCATTATTCAGACTTACTATTCTACAAAACAAGTCCCACTAACGACGTGCTGTATACATGTCATTGTTCATTAAAAGATTTTAAAACATGCTTATCAGTTTTTGCTGAAAGTGAAACTGTATGGGCCTTGGGATTACAAAATGTGTACTGAGTGCACATGCAGCAAGACCCAAAGTCACTGCATCCCCCACAGGTCTCTCAACATTTAGCAGAGACAAAGAAGGGCAGGTGTCTTGACATCTCACGAAGGGTGCAAATTTGGTAGGCCCGAATACAGCAATAGCCACACTGTAGCAAAATTTAAAGTCATGGATCTTTCTCATCCTTTTCTTGCTTGATCAGGTTAAAATAAGAGTATTAAGAGTAAGACCCTTAAAAATTACACCCCCCCCCCCCCCCCCCTGAACAACTCACACTTGTTCCTCAAATTAGTTCTAATAGTTGTCATGCGGCAGATGACCAGTGCATGATGTTATAACTGAATTACATCATCTTGTCAGAGCTTGGTGTTGCTTATTAAGGGGGAAATCGAAGACTGTATGAGGGCGCACGAATCAACAAAGATCAAGATGACTCATGTCTGACACTATGCACAGCAAATTTTGCCACGAGTTGGCTTCAACTCAAAGCAACCAACTAAACAACGGTCGGCGGTCCTTCCATGAATTACATTACACAAATACTCACTGTGGCTTCATTTTGAATGCTTGTGTGAGGTCCGATCGTTAAAAATCCACGTTGAAACAGCAATCAAATTTTCTCAATCAACAAATCACTTCAACGCAGTCTCTGTTGAGAACCAGAATCACTGCTTCCGGTTTTTGAATTTCGAGGCAGAATGAGCCAATCAATGGCCACTACAGGTTTCTTAGCATTTAGCTCCCTTGAAAAAGCAATTTGCCCACTCTAAATTTATAATTGAGACGCGTTTTGCATTATTTCCACGTTCACAGCTCTTATTAGAGGGTCTTGTATTGTTTGAAACTCGAGATGCCCTGCAAAACCAAGTTCTAGCAGTTTTAGAATGAAAACTGATGCGCGTAAAGGGGAGGCAACTGCGGGGCTCGTGGATATTTACACGGCAACAAATTAGTTCAAGGTCAAGAAAAAATAGAAGAAATCTATCAAAAGTGCTGACCCATCGCTCTTTGTAGTTTGGTAAAATAAATAGAAAGCTGCAACAACTGTGATTCTGTAAGTTAGTTCCCTGATAATGAAGTAACTGATCGGGCCGGACACAATGGAACAGTTATTTGCACGACAGCCGTGTACTTAGTAATTCCCGAAGTGTACGAGATAAAACGAGACTTCGCGTCAGCTTTGCGAAACCTGAAGAAACAGAATCATGAGTGGCCTGCTAAGTTTCGATTTTCTTGACGATGTTCGTCGCATGAACAAGCGGCAGGTAATTATTAGTATCATATTAGTGTTTAATAATACTTGTCATATATGCCGGTTTGATTCGGCCTGTGATTGTGTAATTTCCACGTATGAACTGCCGACATATGCCGGTTAGTGATGCCAGACAGCTGGTTCTTGAGTGCACACGTGTGTTTATAAACAACTTATAATGAAATGTGGATCACGTACATGTATGTGTACCAGACCATAGGGCAGTGTGTCGAAAGACCTCACAGGTTAGTTTGAGCAGTTAAAATCGTTGGATTTGGGAAACAGCGTTTCATTGTCGAGTTTGAAGCGAACTAACAAGTTCCGTTGTATTGCAGCTGTACTACCAAGTCTTGAACTTTGGTATGATAGTGTCATCTGCCCTCATGATATGGAAAGGTCTGATGGTGGTTACAGGCAGTGAATCTCCTATTGTTGTGGTGCTCAGGTATGTCTGTCTCTTGTTCTCGTTCTCTCTCTCTCTCCTCTCTCTCTCTCTCTCTTGTTCTCGTTTCTCTCCTCTCTTTCATCTCATTCTCTTTTTCTCTTTCTCTCTATCACTCTCACACACAGGCACACACATACAAACACGTGCATACACACACAGAGTACACAATAATTTTTATTTTACTTTTTCTTTTTTAAGTTTCAACTGGAATTTCTGCTTGATGTCATTGATTTCTCATATATTCCAGAGTTGGCCATCCTGTAGCAATGTTTTAAATTCTCTCGAACTGATTATTTTTGCTTGCAGTGGTAGCATGGAACCAGCATTTCACAGAGGAGACCTGCTGCTGCTGACCAACTATAGAGAGGAGCCCATCCGTGTAGGAGAAATTGTAGTGTTCAAAGTGGAGGGCAGAGATATTCCTATTGTTCACAGAGTGCTTAAAGTTCATGAAAAGTAAGTTTAAGCTTGCAAAAACTTAGACCAGAAACTATTACCAGTAACCCATTTCTAATCAAGTAAGTCATGTAGGAGTCTATTCCCCTGTCCAAGTAAGTGGAAGTATAGATTAGAAGACTAAGTTCAGTACATGCATGATTTGTGCACATGTATATGCAGCATCAAAATAAACAAGCTGAGTTAGAACGACATCTTGCACTACCACACAAGTTAATGTAATGTCTAATACGCTGGTAGGAGAATCGGAAGAATGGAAACCCCTTTCACAGTCGCTCTGTGTCATGCGTTAGAATTCGAAAAAAATGCATGATTTCATTGGGATTCTGATTTTACATTATGTAACCTGTTTTCAAGAATCTGTCGAGTGTACGGAGTGCTGTAATTGTAAAGCAAGAAAAATGTATGATGTGAATGGAATGTCTGTTACTATGTTGGCATATTTTCTTTTTCAGGGACGATGGCTCAGTGAAGTTCTTGACCAAGGGAGACAATAACTCAGTGGATGACCGTGGATTGTATGCTCCTGGACAGTTGTGGTTAGACAAGAAGGACGTTGTAGGCAGAGCTAGAGGGTATGTCAGTGCTTTTATCAAATTTCATGTGTTGTCAATGTTCTTTTGTGTAGCAAATAAGTGAGCATCAGGATACATGGTTATAATTATGTAGAAGAGCTCTCTAAAAGTAAAAGGGGTTTTGGTTGGTGCCTTCTTACTTTATTTTGATAATTCAGTCTTGACTTTCTTTGGTGTGGAAACTACATATATATTCTTTCAAATAGATTAAGTAAGTAGACTGGGCAGCTGGTTGTCTTGTGATTAAGAGACTTTGCCGCCAGTGTGAGAGGTCAGGTAAGCATCCCACCTGGGGTAAAGAATTTCTCCTTCTGTACATGGCATCGTTGATTTGGGCTGATCGTTGGGGGTTCCTCCCCCTCTGCTTTGGAAATGTTCAGCCCACAGAATTTGAAAATAAATGCAATTCTAAATTCCCAACCTTAAATAGCTGAGCTGGTCTTTCTCACCACGTGATTGTAGTGTGTTTATGTCCAGTGTGAGAGAGAATGTGTGTGATTCACGTGAGCATGTGTGTTAGGTTCAGCTCGTTGTGCTTTGAGCCAGTTCAAGAAACTGGGTAAAGCACCCACACAATACACAGTTATTACTATTATAACCTCTCTTTTTCATGTGCAGGTTTGTGCCTTATGTAGGCATAGTGACAATACTCATGAACGACTATCCAAAGTTTAAGGTAAGTGAACGGCTGAAGAGTGGGTGAAATAAAAC
This sequence comes from Batillaria attramentaria, assembly GCA_018292915.2. Lineage (NCBI taxonomy): Eukaryota > Metazoa > Mollusca > Gastropoda > Batillariidae > Batillaria > Batillaria attramentaria. Next base: position 381,401 of record JACVVK020000055.1, read on the forward strand.
ATACAAGTTACAGTGCGTCAGCCAGTCAGATACACCACGTAATTGTTGTTTCTGTCATTAAATCTTGGAAATGCTGAAGTGTGCAAGTGCAGTGTGTCTACAACTTTGGTGCAAGTTTCATCAAGACATTCTACACACAATGGAAGTTTTCCTTTCCTTTTTGATTATTGATTTGTTCAATTACTTAGCATTGAAAACAGAAGAAGCTTACTCCTTATGAAGACATTGCCAGTATTATTGTCGTCATAGTAATGTCGACATCTGCCAGTACATTTATATTTCTGGATGTGTGTTTGTATTTGCAGTATGCCATATTGGTGTGCCTGGGAATCTTCGTCCTTGTTCATCGGGAGTGAGGGAGGTGCGCCATCTCATCTTCATCACTACATGGGATACCCATGACACATCAAACTTCTGCTGGTTTTTTTTTTTTTTCTTTTTCTTTTATCTTTTTTTTTTTTTTTTTTAAATTAAGCATCATCTGTGTATGTTGTTTTCAGCAATTGTTTAGTATTACCATTCAGCTGTTTAGTAAAATGAGGCCGGGCAGCTTTCAGTTTTGTCGTATGTAGAATTGTAAGAACACAGGACAGACCAGTTGTTCACTGAATGACTAAAAGCAGCAGCTAAAAGATGAAACAGGCGATCATTAGTTCTATGTCTAGTCCTTGACTTCAAGCATTGGTTTTGTCCAATTGAACTTTAAATATGCATTCTTGGTGACGTGTGTGTTTGTGTGTGTATGCGCGCAGTTGATATTCTGAATGAAATGACTGTAAATTTCGATATCCTATGTTTTCACAACATCTATAGACCAAGGCTGTATCTGTATTAATTTAAAGCGTACTTTTAGTTTCTTATCACAAAGTGCGTGCATGTAAAATGTCACTGGTGAATTGTCAGACATTGCATTACAGCAGTACACACATGTAACTGTTTGATTTTATCACTGAATGTCTTCACTCTGAGTAAAACAACTGTTCGTCCGTATCTGTTATATGTATCAGTTTTTCCAAATTCTTCTTTGTTGCATATTGATATGGTATATTCATTCTGTCAGAGATGCGCATTGTATATGTTGAAACATATGAACATTTTATAGACAAAACCCAAATCTCTTGTATGTTTAAGTAGGTCGTGTTCATTGTGCAGGTTCCCATACACACATTGTTGCATGTGCCTTGTACTTGCTTCCTGCTGTTGATACCACACTAGTTTATCTTTCTACATGGTTGAATGTCTGTGTAATCATCACTCTCATCTCACATCCCCATCTTTAATTTCTTCCTTATCAGAAGCCATAAAAAAAGGATCATTGGTGGGGGGAAAAGACGATTATGTATGAACTGTAAACGGGAGACTGGTGGCCTGGTGAAAGTTGTGTATTTACAGTGGCTGAAGTAAATGAAATAGTAATTTTTTTGTCAAGTTTATATTTACAGTGAGTTGGCAATGATCTTGGTGTTCGGTCTCTGCTTTTCTATCCATTCACCTCCGCATGTCTCGTAAAATCACAGATCACTTGTGCAAGAAGCCTCCCGTCTTCATTGATGGTGGGTGTTTTTTGTTGTTGTTTTGGGGTGGTTGTTTTTTGTTGTGTGTCTTGAAAATTACATGGTGCATGTCGCATGATCATAGTGAATTGCTAACAGCAACATTCTGTGAGAGGAGCTGGAAATATGTTTTACATTCTATGTTCATTGTTGTATTTGTTTGTTTAGGATGTGTCCGCGGTGAAAGGGTTTGTTTGCTGGAGATAATTGTGCTTTGGTTCTCAGTGTCTGAGTTGATATGAACATGTTGTTACGCAAGTTAAAGATTAAAAAACAAACAAACATGGAACTGCTTTCTTGCTTGTTATATGTGTGTGGGTGTGGAATATTGAAAGCATTACACTTCAGTCTTTTTGAGATACACATAGTCTTCTTTACTCAGACAAGAATCATAGTTGCACAAACTTTACAACTACATGTATCTGCAGACACATAGTACACACTAAATTTATATATATATATATCTATATATAGAATAGGAACAAAGGCGTCGCTAAATCCGAAAACATGCGCTCAATCAGGTCAATTTGAAAGTAGGGGAAGTAAGTAAAGCTGAGAGCGCTCCCTAGATCTAGAAGATGTGTGCTTTGTATGCCAGTATGCCTTCTAAATCTACGGCAGGATATGTCATTTCTGAAAACGTGCAAAAAATTTTTTATACAGTATGTTTTTTCATAACACATCTTGAAGATTGTACATGTATGTAATGGGGTTCCTTCACTTGCAAAACATCCTTACTGCTAGCACAAGGGAAAAATCTGTAAGACAACTTCATTGTGTATAGGAAACTGTACCTTTGCATATCATTGTTATTAGTGACCATACAGAAATGTGTAGCCAAATCTCATGAGTTTGACATATGCTAAGTAATCTAACTTACACTGTCTTCGTGGTTCTCTGCTAGGCACAAATGGTGATCTTTAATGCAGAAACTGGAAGGAAATGCAAAACTGGCTTTTGGTAGTCTGTTTTATTATTCCGTATACTAGTCATACATTTAATTTACATCCTAGCTAATCCGTACAAATACATCCAAAGCTGGAAACAGAAGAGATTGCACAAAGATTCATTTCTTTGTACAGGTTCCTTATGAACACAATGGCTTTACAAGTACATGTAGACAGACACAATCACAACTGAAATCAATTATGCAAAACACGAAATAAATCTGAAATGCTGAAGCAACTTGCATAATTATTAATAATGCTCAAAGGTAAATATTTCCGACATTAGATGCTGGCTGGGGGAGGCAAAGGGCAGGGTTAGAGAGAGACAAACAGAAACCTGAGCAAATAATGCAAATACTCCACGGGCGCGTAGGAAGATGCTGAGAGGAAGGGGGGCCTACTAAGTCGGGTGAGCCATACGGCCGGGGTGGGGGGGGGGGGGGTCTGTGTGTGTGTGTGTGTGTGTGTTGACTGCCAAGGATTGTCTCCTGCGACAGCAGAGCAGGGGGGCCCCACCACTGGTGGGCCCCCTCTCCTCTTATCAAAAGCAAGGGGGGCCCAAAGATATTCGGGCCCCCCTTTCAAACATCGAACGGGGGCCTGGGCCCCCAGGGCCCCCGTGGTTCCTACGCCCCTGCTCCAGGGCAAGGCACCGTAAACTGGTGTGACAAGGAAAGAACACAATACTGGTTGACAGTACTACAATCCTTAGTTCATTACAGGTTCATGTGTTAATGAAGAAGCATGTTGATGAGAGAACGGATGGCACAATCTGCAACCGTAGAAACCTCACATTCAGTTGTGCTCACTGCTGGTCTGTTTTGTGAAGTAGTTTGGAATGGTGTCCACCTGAGAACCTACAGGATTCTTGAGAACTATGATCAGGCACTTTGTATTGTAATCCACTGTTATTAGTGTTAAAAGCATGAGATTCTGTTAAACTTAAAACATCTTACATGTACATGTATACATTCTTGTACATGAAACACATAATTATGGTTAGTAGTAAAATAAAAAAAAATAAAAAAAATAAAAAAGGGATTAAAAATGTGAGACAGATGAAATCATGATTTGTCATGCATCAAAAATGAACACGTTCAGTATTGCAAAACACAGTATTTGTATTTCATGAAGAATTGTTAGTAACAAATGAGTTCTGTTATGACAACAACCACCATACAGAGTTTGAACTTGTCACTTATAAAAACACTGTAAAAGTACATAGATGATCCAGCATTTCTTCTTGAAATATGGCTGTGCATTTAAAACATAGCATAAAATCTATCGGAACACTACATTTTTGCACACATTCATGCACACATTCACGTTCACAGATGATGGCACTTTCTGATGCATGGGAATCCATAGGCACAACTGACAAAAAACATCACAATGTCAACAAAACAAGTTTGTGTCTCAGAAGCCAGGTTAGGCAGAGGCTCAACAGTGAATTTGACTCAAAACCAACCCACGTGCAACTGCCTGAGAATGAGAATTTTCTGGAGGGTCGGTCAGAGAGTTGTGTCCCTGAAAGTTCTGCCACCTATGGGGGAGGTATTGTCGAGCAGATGCATGGAAGAGGCTTTCCACCAAATGGTCCCAGCAGTAATTTCATTTAATTGCAAGCGCCTGGCTCTGACTCTTTTCTCTTTCTCTACAAGAAAATTTCTCATTCACATTTAATTACAACAGCATCCACATCTTCTTTGCTGCATATAGATCTAAGTATGTACTGCACAATGCATAGTTTCCCTGTTCACGTGTCCTGTCTTGGAGCGATCAGGTTGTCCTCAAATGATGGATGTGAACACCATGTGATCTTACAAAGAAAATTAAATCTTAGAAATTAACACTGAGAAAATTAAGTACCATAAGTACAGTAACATTACTGTGGTCCCTGCAAGAGTGTGCAAAAACAAACAGAAAAATATGAAAAGGAACTTTTCATGAAGGTTTAGATTTTTTAAAAAAAATTTCAGTCTATACAAACTTATCAAAAACATTACATATTTCAAGCACCTAAGTTGAGCATTCCAGATGGCTTTGAAGTAAGGTAAAAGACTTTTACATTTCTGATAAAGGAAGATCAGTGGACAATCACACATAAGGCCACACTCACACACACACACACAATCTCTCTCTCTCTTTCCCTTCCCCTCAATCGCACTGTGCTGCTTAAAATGGACAGACATGACTGGCAAATACATGTAAATATGCAATATTGATGACCAGCAAATACGAACATTACTCATGGTCTTTGGTACAACCAACAGCTAAATTACCGTTTCCATGTATTCCGAGTCACTGTCATCTTCTGTGCCACTAGCCAGTCGCATGATCCCTTCATAAGGCATTCTGTTACTGTTGATGTCAAACTGCATCCCATCACCCCTATGTCCTGACCTTTGCCCATGGCCTGAAGGCAATTCAAAAACATCATCAAGATCCTCGTATGACTTGGCGAGAGTTGGTCGTGTTGGTGGTCCCATGTGCACATAGTGGGATTCTTGAGGGCTGACCGGAGGATGGTGCTTCCTGAACGGAAATGAATGGATACCAGGGTGATCTCCATGGTAATAACCCCCAAGACCTTGGTAGGAGTGACCTTGAAAGCCCGGGTAACCTTGGTTCCCAGTAGGTCTGGAGCTGACATGGTTACCTTGGTGTCCTTGACCTGAATACAGACACTGATTGCTGCCTCTTGGAGACTGTCCCATCCGAGGTTTCATACCTGCACCTTTCTTTTTCTTGATCTGTTTGTACAGTTCATTGTCCACATCATCTGTTGCACGAGAAGAACTGCTCGTCAATGAGCAAAGTGAACTCTGCCGAGATGCTGACAGGCACTCGTAGGACGGTGGAGGAGAATATGGTGGGAGAGGTTTAGTTTTTTTCCGGGACTTCTGACGTGGAGCAGGGTCAAGGTCATCCAAGTCAGTGTCACAGGGGGCACTGTATGAAGGTGACTGTGGCTGCCTGGACACTTTGTGAAAAGCCGACTTATGGGCCTCACTGCCAGGTATAGTGTAACCTGCATTCCTCATAGGGGGCGCAACGGGCAGAGGACGACCTTTCTTCTTTGGAAGTGCATATATGTCCAACCTTGAGTCATCGCGGGAACTGGCAGGTGCATCGCAGGTGAGAGTGACAGATCCAAACGTTGGGACGGAAGCCATGAGATGTGGAGAGTAACTCTGCATGGGACTTTGTGGGAGATGTGACCTTTGGTCAGGGTTGCTGGTCACAGCTTTCGAGTCTATGCCTGCCTGGTACTCTGAAAATGTGCTGTCATCACAAGGAACACTTGACTCCACACCTTCAACTGCATTAATGTAACTCTTAGGTCGAGCTGGGTGCTCGATTTCAGTGCGGCCACTCAGAAGTGCTGGATTACTGGACTTGTGCTTTGTGCGTCGTTTCCGAGAATTGTGCATCAAAGCTGTCATGCTTGCAGTAGCTTGGTTTTCATACAGCGGGTCTCTCTGACCTGAACCTTGGTTCTCATACACAGGGTCGCTATGTGTTGAGCTGAGGAGGGCCGACTCTCCAGATGAGGACATATCGTCCACGTTTTCATAGCTGCTGGCTCTGGCTGGCACCTTTGTCCTTCCCTGAGCCAAGAAATCTGCAGCTATGGCTCTCCCATTCCTAGCTTCTGCACGTCTGATAGATGCGGTCTTTGGACTGGCGATGTCTCGCTCAGCAGGTGTCAATGTGCGCTGAGCACTGGATGAAGAGGGACCAAGACTGGCACCTAGCGAGGATGCTGCTCCTCTAGAGGCTGCAGCAACACAACTGTCAACATTTTCATAGTCAATGGGAGACACCAGAGCATGAGCTCCAGCATTTTCATACACAGCGGGTGGCTGTAGGCTTTGTGCAGCAGAGTGGTTGTAGGTTTGGTATGGCTGCGGGGTGTGTGACCGCACCATTTTCACTGGTCTGGTGTCCACATCGGAGTAGTTGCCAGCACTGCTCGCCCTCTCTTGGCGAGGTGTTGGTGTAATGGCACGTCTGCGGTGAGGGTCCAGTTTTCGCTGTGGGTTCACCTGTCCTGCCTGCTGCTTTTCTGCTTCCGTCTCCTGCAAATACCGCATCTGCAGGCTGAGTATCAACATCAGCTGCTGGGTGTCAAGGTTAGCCAAGGTCACAGCCCGGCGTGTGCGGCGTCTGTGCTCCTTCAAACGACCTTGACCTTCACCCTGTCGACGACCTTCGCCACGCCCCAAGGTTGAGCTGTTGTAAGCCGTGTTTGACTCTGTGCTATCAAAGCTCTGGTTCGGACGTCTCGGCTGACTGAAGCTGTGACTGCGCCGCATGCGACAAGCTTCGTTGTAATCAACCGGTATGTCCGAAGGGCTGTAGATGAAGTCTGAAGAATGATTTTCTCTGTCAGTTGTGGATGACTGGGCTGTTTGCTGGATCATGCCCTGCTGTTCTGTGTCATTGTGAGTACTGCGAGGTGTTGAGGAGTTGCTGACAGTGAAGATCTCCTCATACGATTCATCCTGCAAAACAGACAATGAGAAATGATTCCACTATAACCCCAAATCTATAATAAGTACAGGATTTCTTCTCTGCATACATAACACTTCTGGGCTGCAATGTTTGTTGTCCTTAAAAGTCTGCAATATGAACAAAAAGCCACAAAGTGTCTTTTGAAATCCTATGTTACAGTTACATACTCTCCAGCATCTCTGAAACCCCTATCAAGGCCGAGTGGAGCCTAAGTTCACCTTACAATGCGCTCAGACACTGACAGAGAAAGACCACAGACATTATTCCGGTTGAGGATTACCTCCAGATGGCGCTTGCGAATTCGCTCAGTGCGGTATGCCAGCAGCGCTAGCACAGTGACCATAACAGACGTGATAAAAATGACCGTGTACACTCCACACATGGCGTACAACATCTGCAGCAGGTCTGACTGGATGATGCCGCAGCTTGTCACGTTGATGTACACATAAGTTGTCAGAGCTGCAAAGGCAAAAAAAATGAAAAGACTTTATTTGCCGGAGGGCGAACAAAGTTCTCAGTTTTCAGCGCAAGTCTTAGCTGAGACTAAAATTGCAAGCATGACTGTCCACCAGTTAGACCACAGTTTTGCAGAATTACAAGTTACAACATAACAGAAAAGTGGGTGGGGCTAGACAGAGTGGGAAGGGTAGGCATTCAAGGAATACAAAGAGCCACGGGGGCAGTTGGTGGTCTAGTGGTTAAGAGACCTGTCACCAATGCGAGAGGTCAGGGGTTCGAGTCCCACTCGGGGCAAAGAATTTTTCCTTCTCGTATGTGGCACCGTTCATTCGGGCCGATCGTCGGGGGTTCTCTCCGGGCACTCCGGCTTCCTCCCCCTCTGCTTTGGAAATGTTCAGCCCACCAAATTTAAAAAATAAATGCAATTCTAAATTTCGAAATTTAAATAGCTGAGCTGACCCTTCGCACCACGTGATCGTAATGTGTTTACGCCCAGTGTGTGAGAGAATGCGTGTGATTCACGTGAGCGTGCGTGTTGGGTTTAGTTCGCGGCGCTTTGAGCCGATTCATGAAATTGGGTAAAGCGCCTATACAATACTTATTATTATTATTATTATTACACAACAGCACACACACACACGCACACACATACACACACAAACTCCTCACTTCTCTAGATAAACCAGAGCATTCATTCTAAGTGGTATCTTAGGCAATTCTGTGTTGAAACACTGGAACAACTATGTGTACCATCACTCTAAGACCACGTGTATCCATGCAGGTAGTACCAGAAGTACCTTTCTCAGAGTACTGTACAGAGAGCTGCTGGCGGTTGTAGGGTGACAGGCAGTGACACTCATTGCCTGGTTGGTACATGGAGCAGGTCACGAAATGCAGCATGGGACGGATAATGTGGGTGCCCATCAGTACCGCAGTCCCTCCACACAATAAGCCCACGCCTACACTGACCACTGACGTCACAAACACCTGCAAGAACAAAATGATCACAACTGTACATAGAAAGTTCCACTAGCAAAGCTTGCAAAGCAAATACACTACGAGAGACATCCATTGAGAGAGCAAACCTAACAATCCACAATGGCCTTCATTTTGCTGCCTGCATAATGAACAACATCCTTCATGTTACGAGAAACAATGTCTCAATATGGTCTGAAATGCACAGATTGTGATTCCGAACAGGTCACTGTTGTGCCTGTGTCTTTGCTGCACTCATTTACGTTTTTGTTTACTCCACTCTCCTATTCTCCATTTTTCCTTTTTCGGCCCAAAAACTTGGAACATGCTGCCATTACATGTATCTTCAAGATCAATAAAATCGGAAAGTTCATTCAAAAGCAGTCTAAAAACTTACCTATTTAAAGCATATTTGTCATGGAAAAAAATTTCAGACAAGATCTCTTTGGGTTTCACGATCCTGCCTGTCGATCTTTCAGTTTTGTCATTCTGGGGTATCCCTTGCTATTGCTTAATGTCTCATTTCTTTTTCTGTTTTTTTTTTTTTTTTTTTGGGTTGTTGTCTATTTAACTCTTTGACGACGAAGCACAATTTCTAACACGCGATTTCCTATAGGAAATCGCGTGTTAGAAATTGTGCTTCGTCGTCAAAGAGTTAATTTTCGTTAGCGCTTAGAGCATGTACTTTTATATGAATATGCGCTTTATAAATAAAATTATTATTTTATTATTATCATTATTCTCGGAACATATACCCATAGGGAAGAAACAAAGCCCTCACAAAAATACTACATGTGGCCACCGTATACTCAGTCAAACCACCTATTCACCCTTATATTCAGATCAGTCGCAACTACCTCTGTGTTCATGCATCTGTTTTCCGTTTGAAACACTTTTGACGAGCAATTCAGAAATGAGCATCGTATTCTCAAACAGTGAAGAAAATGCCCAAAATTTACAAATACTGTGGATGAGTCTTGATATTTCAAATATTACACACTGTCTTGGGAGAACAGTACACTCGGTGAAACAGCTCAACTGAGCAGCTGTTTGCTTATGACAGCAATGTGCAGATCATCTACAAAGGAAAAAAGTCATAAGCAAAATGATGGAAAACCATGACTCTCCTATGAACTGGTAAAGTAGGACCACGCCATGCATTCTCTGGTTAAATCTGTTAATGTGTACGTGATCTACAAAGTGTCATCTGCTCGGAACTCCAAACGGGAGATCACAGCAACATTGTTTCACTTTTCTGTGAATCTTATCATGTTCAAGATTATAGATGTTAGAACTATAAATTTCTCATGATCAAATGTTTGTCCAGAAAAGATTCTGTCACTAGTGTCAGAGTAAAATTAAATATTTCTGCAAAGTCTTACCAAAATATGCAGTCGCTTCCAGAACAGCAAAAGCACGAGCAGACCTGACAAGAGAACCTGAAAAAAAAAAAAAAAAAAAATTGAACACATTATCAGTCAACATTGCTATACAGTACTTGCAGGCAACGTACAGAGTTTTGAGTTTTGAGCAAGCAACAAAGACTAATTCGCGGCTGATGTGCCTGCACTACTTGAAAAAAAAAGAAGAAAAAAAGTAACATTGAACAGATGCTGCAAACTGGTCTACAGGGCAGCGTAAGCTTCAGACATACAGGCGACACTCCACCTTCATGGTAATTTATTGAACTCCCAATTACAAAAAAAATGTGTAACAAACAAATATCAAGTATACACACGTAAACCAAACATATTATACTAATAGCAAATACTAAGTGCATGTAACGAAATATTGAAACTTATCATTTCCTACACACATACACAAGTGCGCAGCATATTGCAGGCTATGGAGGACTGGAGACTACAGTAGTGAAAATGAAACATCATAAAGTTTATAACTGTCCTCTTTTAACTTCTGACACATGTGTCAACCTACAAGTATTACTAAACAAGGTGGAAGTAAAATATGGGTTGGACAGGAGGCTGTGGTGGCCTGGATTAGGGTGGGAGGGCTATGAAAGTTATTTATAGTCAAACAGAAGATAAATTAATGTTTTGCATAGCATAGCGGAACCTGCATGTGCAGACTTTGGCCTCTGGTATTTCCCCAAAGCCCCATGCTCAGTATTGATGTTATCCTGTTTGCTGTACGAGTGGATACTTGGTCAACGGTTCATGCACATAATGTCCACCCTTCCGTCACTGGCTGATACGGATCACTGACACACGCTCTCTCTCTCTCTCCTCTCTCTCTGGCAGTAAGAATGGCCACTCTAACTCAGTTTAAGTAAGCGTTGGGGGTTGGGGGGGGGGTATTGCTGAGAGGTTTTTATTTATTTATTTTTAACCGAAGCAGCTGAAACCTAAAGAACAAAAAAATGGTGAACCCAAAAAGCGTCCTGGCCTTGTCAACATGCGACTTCATGCACACGATGACAGTCTTCAAGACCATCGCTGAGACCAGCTTTAAACCTGCATGAATTTAAATACGTTCAGGTGGTCGTTTGGCGGGCTGGCAGGCCGCAGCTGTCCCTGTGGCGCATAATTGTGGTAATTTATATCTCGGTGGGGTCATCTCTCTAAATCCCAGTTACCTCGGTAACCAACAGGGGAAAGCAGTTATTGTGGTGCCCGCCCCCGTTAACTGGGTGGCTGCATGCCTCACAGTCCTACCCGACTCCAAGTCTGCCCTACGTTTACCCCCAAGCAGCCTTTTGTTGACGGGTGAAAGGGGTGGGGGCCAAAAGTTCGCCACCAATAGCCCGTGTGTCAGCTACAGGGAGACAGGTCCCAGCACTCAAACAGGTGCTACACACCGGCGGGACTAGAATTTCTGTCAACTGAAGGCACGGCGATTATGAAAGGGCTCTAACTGTGAAGACGCCAATTGCCGCCACAATGGAACAGTGAATTTGATGTCTCGCCCGAGCTGGGGACGCTAGCTACACGAGGGTTTGCAAAGTACCATATAATGGGGTCGTGTAGGTTTGTGCCAGCTTTTGCTATGTAGTGAGCAATGAGAAGGAAGAGAGTGAAGGAGAGAATTCGCGTTATTCCTGTTCATCAGAGTTTGTTTTCCATTTTGAAAACTGGATCGCTTCGTTACAAATCAGTCAAATGTATTGTGTGTGCGTGCTGTTAAGAGACTTAAACAGCAGTGGGTCATCAACTTAGTAGTACGAGGCGGTCGGTGGTCTAGTGGTAAACAGTTTCCGTCACCAGGTTCCAGTCCTACTCGGGGCAAAGAATGTTTCCTTCTCGTACGTGGCACCGTTCATTTGGGCCAATCGTCGGGTGTTCTCTCCGGGTACTCCGGCTTCCTCTCCCCCTTCTTTGGAAATGTTCAGCCCACACATTAAAAAAATAAAAGCATTTCCAAATTCCAGGCTGACTCTTCGTACTGTAATGTATTCATGTGAAGTGTGTGAGAGAATGCGTGTAATTCACATGAGCGTGCTTGTTGGGTTCAAATCGCGGTGCTTTGAGCCAATTCAAGAAATTGGGCAAAGAGCATACACAGTTATTATTATTATTATTATTAATAGCAGAGACAAACACTGATATGGTGGTGGAACCTATTAATTCATGTCTATGCTTCGTTTTATCGTACAATATTCATGATATTGGTGCATTTACATGATCTTCACGGTCATTACTCTCCTCCTTACTGATGCTCGCGGCTAAATCGTAAACACAACTCACTTTTAAAAAAAAGAAAAAAAGTACAGGTTATTGCTGAAGTTGATCAGTTAAAAAAAAAGTTTTTAAAAATAGTCCTGAACTGTCCACTGTATTCACATCTCCATACAGCTCAGTCTAGTCCAACGCGTCAAGACCGAAACACGATCTTTAACTTTGAGAAGTTCTGACACCCAGCAGGGGACATAAACGGCCGCCAAGAACGACAACAGACACCTTCCATTGTAATGAGCACACACCACCACACGGACAGGGGGACAACTTGGCTCGCTAAATAGAAGGCAGAAAACTTCAAAGGAAAAACTTGGTGAAAGCCCATTGGTCTTTGCTAGCTCAGTTAGTCCGTCTGGACCACACAAACAGGACCTCATTACAGGCTGTGCACAGCTGGCCGCGGTGGCTTTAGGGTCGAGTTTTTGTCACACTAAATGAGGCAGGATAAAAGTTTAACACTGACCATTGCAGTCAGTGAAAGCCGGCAGTATGCGTAAGTTTTTGTAACTACGAAGATGTACGGCGCGCGTTTGTTAGGGTTGTGTGTTTAAACGGTGTGTGTACGTGCTTCACGGACCACGAGACCAGTGGTCAGCCAGACTGCAATCCCTGGAAGGACCGTATCAGTGCCTAGGGCGGTGACACTACGAACACCGGCTAAACAGAATTCGACTAAATTTGGCAAGAGCCTCGGAAACTCCTTCCGTTATCAAACATACGATTTTAATCACAACTGATTAAAATGTTGGCCTGCTATGCGCCATTTCCATCACTGAGTCTTGTCCACTTGTGTCGCAATAATTTCTACTTTAACAAAGAAAATGCTCAGTTTTCATTCCAGTTTCCTCTGACGTGTTCGCCAAGCAAGAATCTTCAGGCAAGACTACCGCTAATAGCCTGGAACGGCTGAAGGCTGTACGCGAAACACGTTCTACACACATCCTCCCCCCTCCCCCCCCCAAAAAAAAAAAGAAAAAAGTTTCGTGTTTCTCACGTGCGCGTAGCAAAACTCCAGCTGTGTGCACGCCCATCTGTTCTGTCACTAAAACTCATCATCCATTTCTTCCTCAACATAATTCCTCTCTAACTTTCTTCCATCAGCATAAAGAGATACCGTTTCCTTGGTGCACGTTTACTGAATTTATGTTCTTCAGCAGCTGTTGCCAGCCGACACACACACACACACACACACACACACACACACACACACACACACACACACACACACACACACACACAGATTTTACGCCCAACTCGAGTCGCTCCGTAAACACTCGATTGTCGTGTAAATAGGAGCATGTTTAGTTTTCCTTTGTGACGCAAAGAAACTGATGTACACTTATATACTGATGTACGCTTAATCAATTCTGACTCTTCAGGTGAGGTAAATAAACTTCGGCTGTCTGTTGTGAGGACCAGATTCCAAACTTCCTGACACCCGACAATGACTGGCACTACAAAGTTAGCTGTCAGACAATGCGGATTGGTTGTACGTTATATGACAACGGAAATTCAGCAGGTTCACCGTATCACAAAACATCAGTGACTACGCTTCCTTTCTCATGCATTTACTAGGAATGTTACCACAGAAAACGGCAACAACAACAGAAATGAGTGAAATAAAGGATACATGAACATGTACAGATCTAATGAATAACAACTTTCTACCGGCTTCAAAAATAAGGCTGAATACACTGAGTGACCACTTTTTATCATATATATCCTATCTAATCCACATGACTGCCAGAAGAGGTAATTACATGTACAAACATGATGAACTTTGGCTCGCCTCGTAGCTCGGTTTATCTCGTCACCCACTAATCTGCTTCTAGTTCTACAGCAGAAGCCGGCGCACGAGGCAGAGTGTAGTATAGCGTTACAGGAGCCGACGAACAGCGTGGGAAAATCCTGCCAGCGCGCGCTTCCCGCCTCCCTCGTGTCAAGTGGGGGCTCCGGGAGGGAGTGGGGAGGGGGTAGAGATGCTTTGCGGCTGCTGATACGAGATCAGCTCCTTGAACTGTAGTAAAACGCTTGTTAGGTCAAGTTCGTTGCCGCCGGAAAACAATATGTTATGCGAGTTGAAGGCATTGTGCTTCGTTGAAGCGTGTTTTCCCACGTGCCTCGCACAATCACAACAAATATCCACTGTACTATTTAGCGTAACGGATGTACGGTCTTTGGTCACCCTGTCCAGCAGGCCCAGCGGATCCAGCTATTTTGCAATCAAACAATCGCTAAGTTAGTTCAATTCAGTCAGGAAAACCCATACCCACCCCACTCCATCTCTCAGAACTCTACCCAGGCCTCTCTTCGAGATGCCTAGGCCTGATTCACAAGGACCCTGTCACGCCCTTCTACTAGTTCTAGGATCGATCATCATCAACCACTGAATGCCTCTGTGAACACCGGCAACCTGCTTTATTCACCTATTTTCATACATCAAACCCGTCGACTTTTTCGTAATCGATGTCCTAACGACACAGACCCCAACGCCGTCCAAAGAAAATTGTGAAAGTCGCTGCGTTTGACTGAACATGTCGTTCTCCGCCCCGTCCTGTTCTTCGCCTGAACGGTTCTACCTATTGATTTTTACACCTGGGTTTTTGATATCTATGGACCTGCCTTCGAGCTCGGGCAAGCTGGACAATACGCAGAGAAACAACAACGAACACACACATGGCCTAGGTAACTGTAAAACAGGAGAGCATGTGTCCATCTTCATGTTTATTGTACATTCAGACGAACAAGCACACGTCTGCTTCCTGTACTGTTAAAACAGAAATTAAAACCCCTACCAATCGTACCCCCCCCCCCCGCCCCCCCGCAAAAAATGGAAGCGGGAAATGAAAAACCAACAACAAACAAACAAATAAAAAAGCGTACTGTTCACCAACCGTCTTATGTCATAATTATTATAATACAGCCTATAACTGGATTCACATTTAGTAATGTTGTTGTGGAAGTGGATGGGAATTTGAAGACGATAGAACAGTTTTAAGAATTTCACTCGTACCCTGCAAAAGCTAAGAAGCTCTACCCTCCCCGCCACCCCCCCTTCTCCCCCCCCTACACACACACACACACACACACACACACACACACACACACACACACACACACACACACAAACTGAGAAGCAGGGCATGCTAAACGAAATAAACCCCCTGAGCAAACTTAGCCGGGAGAGAGCAGGGTAGGACTGGTGGTGTAGAGAAAGGGAGAGGATAGGAGATAGGTGTGTAGTAAGCCTGAAACTAGAAAACAGACGATGTGTGTGTGTGTGTGTGTGTGTGTGTGTGTGTGTGTGTGTGTGTGTGTGTGTGTGTGTGTGTGTGTGTGTGTGTGTGTGTGTGTGTGTGTGTGTGTGGTGGTGAACTGCCGAAACAGAGATTCCGATCTGCCTGCTAGCAAGCCATTGCATCAGTTTGACAGCGTGAAGGAAAACAGGAATACGGAATGAAAGCCCGGGGCACATTCTCTGATAAAATAATCTACACCACAAGATGCGTTTCGGTCTGCTACGCAGAAAGATTCTTACAAACATGCTTTCAACTTCAGTTTTCATGAACTTGTGCAAAGTGAAGTTTGGAGGAGAAGGAGGAGGGAGGGGGGGGTTCGTCGGCAAACGCTGCGGTATGTCAGACAAAAACTTGAACTTGATACACCCCAAGGATACGGTCAGAGGAAGGGTGAGGATGAGGACTGGAGGTTTTTGTTTTTTTTTTTGAGTAGAAGGATGCCGAGGAATCTCAGAATTCAAAACGACATACAGGTCCAAACAGATGAAACTTAAAAAAGCACGTGACTTCTACTACACCACTGCACCGTGAACTGCTAGTACATGGGGGACACGGTTGCACCAACGACTGGCTAGAGTCACCACACCTCAGTCCTTTGCGTCGTTCTCAGCGTGTAGCCGAATGACGAACCAACACTGCCATTTTCTGGCGTACCCAGTAGCTCCACAACGAGAACGAAGGCCGACAAACGTCGCCATTTGTGAAGCTACTAGCAACTACTGTGCACACGTTCGTCGTAAGCGAAACCTGCCTAGTAAATACTGAAAAGACGACCAAACTGTATACATCGTTCCACTTCGACTCTCAATGCCTACACTACATATCGTGAAAGTGTCAGTTCACCAGAGTTAAAAGAAAAGTATACTCGGTGGTTGAGCACTACCGTTATCTGGAGATGGACCTAAACGTTCATCAAATTAAACCCCTTTTACTAAATAGCTGTAATGTACAGGGCCCACATGTAAAAGTCGAGGTTAGGGATTTTAGCCCAGGGTAACACCTCGAACTAAACTAGCTCTAGGGTTGAATTTTCTGGGGTTTTTGTTGTTGTTGTTGTTTTGTTTAATCAGGAAGCGGGTCCATTCCACCATGGTGCCTAAAACATTAGAGAAGGATTTTTTCCTACCTTTCTTCGCTTCCTTTTTTTATTTGATTTTGTTTTGTCCTAGTCTGAGTTAGGCCCGTAGCCGTGTTTTAAAGTAACCTCGAGTTTTACATACGGGCCCTGAACTTTCACGAAAGGAGATGCCTGGAACAAAGGCAAGGAACGGAGGATGGTAACACAGCTGGAGATGTGTGTGTGTGTGTGTGTGTGTGTGTGTGTGTGTGTGTGTGTGTGTGTGTGTGTGTGTGTGTGTGTGTGTGTGTGTGTAGGGGGGGGGGGAAGAATCACAGATCCACAACAGATGGCAACCATTTCGTTCAGCAGGCCAGTGTATCTGCACACCTGGAGAAAAGATCATCCGTATCACCCAGAAATGCGTCACCGTACAATATAGAAAACAAAGAAATTATCACGAAAGTACCGTCAAAGACTAAAGGGAATATTCATCAGCGCTAGCAAAAGCCTCCGTAATCATAGTGTCCTTCCGGCCAACTATTAGTTACTGCTAGCGCTCTTGTGTGATCATGGCTGATTGGTTCATTGGCTATGTTCACATTCTTCGTCTTCATCGTCGTTTCATAGACATGGACTGGCAGGCCAGGCAAGGCTACAGGCCAAAAGAAACAGACAGTCTGACACAGACATAACACGGAAAACAGCCATGTTCAGCAGAGGCCTGGTGAGATTCAGACTACGTAGCTATTTTCCTAACCTTCCCCCAAGTCATTCAGGCTTGCACGTACACTGTACTACGCTGCCCACTGAATGGTAAAAGCCGCGAGGGGTTGCACAGCGAGGAATGTTTCTTAGAGAGTACACGGAATGTTTTCTACCTACATTCTACACACACACACACACACACACACACACACACACACACACACATTTTCCACACTCAGTCTTTGAGGGTGGGGTGGGTGTTTTGGGGTTTAACGTCCTTTTCCACCACATAGGGTGATATCAAAGACGGGGCAACGATGAAAAAGCCAGCACAAATATTTGGCCCCAGCCGGGATCGAACTCACCACCCGAGCATTAGAAGTCCAACGCTCTACCATTCGACCACCCCGGCTCCCCCTCAGTCTTTGAATTCTGCCGCCATGTCATTATTACATGACATAACCCGGCAAAATAAATCCCGCCCTGTTTATACACCTTTCCACACAGCAGTCGCGGCGGAGTACCATTCATGACGTAAGCGCCGCCATCGGTAAAGACGTACCCCACTTATCGCGTACTCGGCACAACAATCAACACTCGCCTCGAGTGGCTAAGTCCTCTCCACGAGTCGCCAGTTTAACTTCACCACTTGACAGGGGCCAACACACTCCTTAACGCCAGTCAGCCACGCTGTTTGGTGATACAATCTCTCCAAAAACCCATTGTTACCACGCATACAAATGCGATTGTAGCGATAACATCTCTGTACCCGCCAATCGAGGCGATTTCATGTCAGCTCCGGGGCGCTATGACTTCCGGGCTTCTATTACCGTGTGAAAGAGGTTTAAATTTTTAACTGGAAGCAGAACGTGCCTGGGTTACGGAATTGTGTTGTGAAGTGAAAGGGATCCCTTTACTGCGGCTTTAGCAGGTCTTCCACAGGAGGAAGAAAAGAAACACAGCGGCCGGTAGGAAGAGGGTGTACTTGGAATAGGAGCTGCCCATCTTATGACAGTGTGACATTATAACCAACCCAGATCTTCTTTCTCAGGATTTGCTCAAGAAAAACTGGAGTTTTACACTTGAAATCTTCAGAAGAAAATGATCCAATTTTGTACATTCAGTAGCATGTAGCAGGCGTGATTTAAACAAATTTCTATTTGATTGAATCCCCAAATCACAATGAAAGCTTAAAAAAAGGAGGGTGGGCGGGTGGGTGTTTGGGAATTTAACATCCTTTTCCACCACGTACGGGGGATATCAAAGATGGGGCAACGTGAAAAAGGCCAGCAAAAATATTTGGCCCCAGCCGGGACTCGAACTCACGACCCGAGCATTGAGAGTCCAACGCTCTGCCATTCGGCTATCCCGGCTCCCCTAGATAAAAAAAGGAAGAAAACCCCAACCGAAAAAAGAAAGGGGGAAAAAAACCCACTTCCCTATAGACCAGAATGACAATAATATTGTACCTAAAGGGTTGAAAAAGATAGAAATTTGCGCACTTCCCGCTTAGTCCTGTACAGCAACTCGATGTTCAGCAACTACTGGCTCATTACTGATATATATGGCCGTCCACTGCTGTATACACCGTATTCGTACTATCTGAGTACTGCCTGCCAGTGTCGGTCCTGCATATTTATGTGGCGTTGTCAACGCTCGAGCGTCATGCCTTCATCCAAATGTCACACCAATTTCTGGCGTCCAAACAAGAACATGCACAGAATACAAAGCGCCTGTTACATGCAGTTACGGCCGTGACTAACCACCGATTACTGGGGCTTGTTGTCGGTAATTTTACAGGACGCGATGACACTGTGTTGGTGGTCATGTAGTTAGATGCAGTTACTCCATGTAATGTTTAGGGTGGTGGTGTTATAACGTATTAAAGAGATTTTTCGTACGATGTGCAACTGTTGTCTTAAACTCCAAATTTAAATCGCTACTTATTAATGCATGCTGTTTCCTGTGCCTGATGTGTGTGTGTGTGTGTGTGTGTGTGTGTGTGTGTGTGTGTGTGTGTGTGTGTGCGTGCGATAAACACAGACTTATTTATTTGGAGAGAGAGACAGAGAGAGTGAGACTTGAATGCTTTTATTTATTATCTTATACACTGTCATACCCTAATGCAGAAGAGAAATTTCTGTTTTATGTGACACAAAATGGACAATGAAGATATTGTATTGTATTGTATTGTACTGTACTGTACTGTACTGTACTGTACTGTACTGTACTGTACTGTACTGTACTGTACTGTCGTTACAAATGGCCTTCTGACTATTTTCATAGAAACTTCACACTAGTTCTTCATCATCGCAAAGCGTGTTCATGAAAGAAGTACTCGACCATAATTATGCACTATGTGCTTGTAGAACATGACTACCCCTTTTACTTGAAAAAGTCACTGTCAACGAGTGGACAGTTTCTTCCAGCGGTGTCGAAAGACGTGCAGCCCCTAGAAATCGCGTTTTGATGTCAAGCCTTTGTCACTCTTGACTTTGGAGCTGTTATTGTTCTTCTGCATTCCCGGATTCAGCTCCACGCTGCTTCAGTTTGCACATAGTATTATCGTGAGGTCTTTGACCAAACAAAGCCAGAGGATTCTACGTGGAGCAGAGAGCGCGCGAAGGCGGGGGGAGTGGGTGGAAGGGTGGGTGTTTGGGAGTTTAACGTCCTTTTCCACCAAGTAAGGGTGATATCAAAGACGGGGCAACGAGAAAAAGGCCAGTACAAATATTTGGCCCCAGCTGGGATTCGAACTCACGACCCTAGTACTGAGACGAAGGCGGCGGGAGGGGTGGTGTTGGTGTATAGAAGTTATTACCAAAAAGTAGATCCTAAATCCTAGCGCTCCATCATTTGGTTAGTCTCAGGATGATACAGCTAAGACACTGGAAGTAGGTAACAAGTGTATGCACGTACATGGCTTATGCCTCTCTCAAAATTAGGAGCTGCGTAAGTTTCTCGTGGTCATCGTCCACTTTGCAAGTGCTTCGGCTTTCAAGTGCTTCTGTTTGACAATTGCGTTACACAAGTTGAAACTGAAAGTTGCATGAAAATCGAAGCGCGCAAGACAACCAGGGTTACGACTAAAACCTGAAGCACATGAAACGTGGACGAATTCCATCATCATTTATTAATAAGGAGAACTTGCAGGAACAGGGAACGCTCTACACTCAGAGACCGATCATCCCATTCACACATGTAAACGTCACGCGTACAACACACACATCCGCACACATAACGTGGGTGACTCTCTTAAATTTTGAAAAGACTGAAACCCGAGCAGGGGCGCTGGGCAAAATATCCCATCAAAACATGATTATTTTACCCAATTCAAAAGCATTTGGGGTATTTCTATTATCTGCTAGATTAGCTACAGTTGTACATGTATCTGACGCATGTGTTGCCCAACGAACGGCATATCAGTCAGGGTAGGTTTACAACAAACGGATTTCAGTCACCCAGATTGAAGAGAGTCACCCGTGCAATAACTTAGTAACTCACGGCAGCGACAGGGATGTATGTAGGCAGTATCTCCGTGTGTTGTAGACTGGCCGTCAGTGACCGTACGTTGAGGTAAATACCGCCCACGATCAGCCCCAGGACCTCCAGCAGGGCACCAACGATCAGGAAAATCCACAGACGGCTCCCTCCACACACCCTTCTCTTCCGCCTCCCTCCGCCCCTCCCCCCACCTCCAACTCCCTTCTCACGATCCATGGCAGGGGTGGAGTGGGGTGGGAGTTTGGTGGGAAGGGTCTAGGGTTCGAAGCTCTGGCTGGTGAGTCTTGTTTACCATCCGCGGTCGGGGATCTGTTTCAAGGTCATCAGGTGCCAGACGACCACCATCATTCTGATTTTCAGAAAGTAAGCGCGTCTGGCTAAGACACGGGATCACAAACTGCTTCTAATTGTTTCTTCGGCATGCGCATAAAACGAAAGAAGTTCTTATCATTCAAACCTTTGCTCGAAACATTTTCTCCTCTACACAAATCGTTCTTCGCAAAGTTCGATTCTGTCGGCCTTTCAACTTATTCGGTTATTTCTTAACACGTTCTCCTGTGGCATACCGACATTGCATCATGCTCTAAGTCACTGCAGAATGGCCATCTTTTAAGTTCTGTTCAGTTGTTGTTGTCACAGTACAGCAACGAGCCCTCTAAACCGAGGGTCAGGTTCACGCAGCTGATGGTCACAATGTGATAAAATCTGATGACGTTCCCATCAAGTGGGCTGAGCTGCTTCATATGCCTTGAGGATATCGGCTGAACTAGGCACACTTGGCCACTGAAACAAAAGGATGAAGACGTTACAGTAATATGCAGAGACACAAATCAAGTTTCAACTTGAAGCGCACTGAAATAATCTGTAACAATAGTTGTAAGTCGTTTCATAGAAGACGTAAAATGCAAGAATTCAAGTCAACAATAAAAGTAGACCTTTATCAGGATGTGAAATGTTTGCGATGAATACTCGCTGATATCTCGTGAATAAATTGTAGCTGAATACGTCAGCCGGGAGCCTCAAGGCACACTTAGAAGTTAGAACAACTTATCCATAGTAGCACATTCCATTCCACATTACCTCCAGCCACCGAGTTCATGAAGTACCCGCACATCTGTATCTATATCTAACAGATTGGTTGGTTGTTGTTTTCGTTTTAACGTCCACAATATTCACATACACCTAGCTTAAAAACTTTCTCCCTAACTCCTTCATCCATCCCCACTGCGCCCCCCCCCCCTCCCCCCACACACACACACAGGCAAAAAAAAAAAAAATCCCCTAGGCTGATGGTGCCACTGTATACATGTAGCGCAGAAACTAACTTTCTCTTCTCTAACCCATTTTCCCTCAACCCATCCTACCATCAGAACCCCCCCCCCCCCCCTTCCGTTACCTCCTCTTTCCATCCCCACCTTCTTCCCTTCACACACACACACACACACACACAGAGGCAAAAAAAAAAAAAGAGTCCCCTTGGCTGACCCTGTGAGAAATTGGCGACAATGGACCTGAGCCGATCTGGGCGTGTCAATTTCAGTGCAAGATGGCGGCAAGCGCGTGCAAGAGCGCAAACAATGCTGTAATTGGAGTCCGGCACAATTGCACGGCGAAATGCTAATGTCATTACAGTACTCTTCAGCCCCAGGGTAAAGACGGGGGGAGCTGGAGGGGATCTGATTAATTTGTCACGTTGATCGTCTAATGCCTCTTATTAATCGTCCCCTTTCGACGCCCCCTCTGTTAACATGATCCCACGCATGAGTCAGGACGCGCAGAACTCATTTCCAAAACGTTCACTTGTGTTTTGCTGCTGTGCTGCACCACACTCATGTCAAGGCTGTCCTGGTGGTGGGGTAGTTCTGGGGGGAAGTCAATCGATCAGTAGGAAAGGGGAGGGGAGAGGGAAGGGGTACGTGTGTCCCGTTACAGCATGTAAAGTGAACTGTCTTACCACACAGCTCGCGTCGACTGTGACGTCGACTGTGACGTCACCACAGTCTAGTCTCAACTACAGTTTGGAAACATGACGTCAGGAAAAGCGTCATTTATCTCCCAGTGTCTTTTTTCATGTCATCGGCAATACAGAAATCTGTTAACAACACGCAAAAGATGCACAACTAAACCGACGAGAATCAAACTAGCCTCACGTTTCCCGAGAACTACTTTGCGGATGTGATCAATTGCTGACGTAGTGCTTCGGTTCCAGTCCGGCTGCCTCGCGTGTTTCGCGCGGAGGAGAGGTTTTGATATAAAATACACTCGCAGTGCACTGATGGGAGACGGATCGACCTACTTATTGCGCGTAGTCAACTGTGGCAGAGATGAAATGAGAGGCGAAACCGGCGCGAGCAGTTTGCTGTCTTACAGTTCCTGACGAATGGTCGACATTAAATTTTAAAAAGGCAAGCTTGCCTCCACTTCAACTATAATGTGAAAGAGGCGATGCTCCCTCCGGGCATAGGGACCGTTCTCTAAACTTTGCGGCTTCTGATAGAAGAGAAATACGGCTTCTTTCAGCGTGCGATGCCTTTCCTGTACGAATACAACTGTGAAAGTTTCTATTATAAATAGACCAACCCAGACAGAGGCTTCGCTTCAAAAGCTAGACTTAGCTCAGGGCAATTGCCGCGACACGAATGACGATGCTTCGCGCTGCTCTGCTTTGTTATGATTCGAGTGACTGCTTTAGAAGCACGGCTTAGGCACATCCGCTTCAACAAAACTTCAGCAACATTATAGTATGCCTGCCAAACGTGCCGAGGCTTTAAACGGGCGAATTCCATCTTTGTTAAGCCAACGTATGTTTTGGAACAGTTTCGCTCGTAGGTGCGCCTGTACACTCGAAATACTCTATCCTGATGAATACCACAGCTCTTATTGCAGTACAATGGTGTTTGCACTTTGAGCGAGCGGTCGAACATTCAAAATCTGCGACTGTTGTTACACTACTGGAGCGCTCAGTGTGGTCGCCGCGTCATCGAGTATGCTTCTTTTGGCTCAGTGCCAGCATTACAGTCGCTGTCACTGTGCAGAGGTCGTGATGATAAGACAGGTCAGAACGATTTGTGGGTATAATAATGGTAGTATTAGCCCCTTTAAAAGGCAAATTACCACTATCTACGTACGATGCGACTACTTCTTTCGAGGCCTAGCATAAAATACCACAGATAACTAGGACGCATCGGGGTTTACTCCCTTTAGCGACCACGAGACAAGACAGAGAATGACAGAAATTATACAAGGACGGCTATCTAAGCTGAAGCAATGGTAATGGGCAAAGGAAAAATGCTCTGGGCTGAGGAGAGGTGACAGACAATCTAGGGCTGCGAAGGGCGCGAACGAAGGCAGCAGAAATTGACAAGCAAGCAGCGGGCCACAAAGCACCTGACTGTCACTCTGTCACGCTACGTCAACTGGGGACACACTAACAGGTGCATGACACGCTCCGTCTACAGTCTAGGGCCACGTGCTCTCTCTCTCTCTCTCCCCTCAGCTTGTGTGTGTGTGTGTGTGTGTGTGTGTGTGTGCGCGCGCGCGCGTGTGTGTGTGTGTGTGTGTGTGTGTGTGTGTGTGTGTGCGCGCTCTCTCTCTCTCAGTGTGTGTGTGTGTGTGTGTGTGTGTGTGTGTGTGTGTGTGTGCGCGCGCGCTCTCTCTCTCTCTCGTGTGTGTGTGTGTGTGTGTGTGTGTGTGTGTGTGTGTGTGTGTGTGTGTGTGTGTGCGCGCGCTCTCTGTCTGTCTCTTTCTCTCTCTCTCTCTCTCACGTGTGTGTGTGTGTGTGTGTGTGCGCGCGCTCTCTCTCTGTCTGTCTGTCTCTCTCTCACGTGTGTGTGTGTGTGTGTGTGTGTGTGTGTGTGTGTGTGTGTGTGCGCGCGCTCTCTCTCTCCGATGATTGTTTGCCGGATGTACGGCACACCGCACAAACTTTACTGAGGTCGTCACTATGATGTCGTAAACTACTGACGGCAATTTAATTCGGTACCCCTCCCCCCCTCCCACTTGTGAACGACCGTAACTGAAGAGGTTTACCATTTTAAGGTCTCTCTCTCTCTCTCTCTCTCTCTCTCTCTCTCTCTCACCACCGAGAGAGAGAGAGGGAAAGAGAGAAAAGGGGGTACTGCAGCAAGGAACCGTAAATCTGTGTCTGTTTTTCGCATACAGCGCCAAAACCGAAAAAGAGTCAAAAACGTGGGATACTCATGCGCGGTACGGAATATATTAACACATACAAGTCTCCAATGCACGTCACCTATATATATTATATATATATTCCCAACAGTTCCATATGCCGCACCGCAACCCCTCCCCCTCCACCACCACCCAAAACACGGAACCGTTTGTCAGCCGTGTAGTGGTGGAAAGTCCCCTAGCCTAATGTGTGTCAGTACAGACGGTCAGTCTCCGTCTGCAGGCTGGAAACCTGATCAAAATCTTTTAGTTTTACTGCAGCACATTCACCTCTTGACACAGTTGCATAACACGCCGCAATACGCCGTTATCGCAGATATCCACATAGGACAGAAGAGGTGGGGCAGGAAGGTGGGGGGAGGGGGGGTGCAGGGAGAGATGACCAGGCATGGTGGGGGGCAGGGAGAGAGCGAAATGGCGGGAGAGACTGCAGTGGGACACGTTTTGGCCACTCAGTGAAGTTTTCTACTACCTCACAACCCCCCCCCCTCCCCCTGCAACTGGATTTCTCGCAGAGGCAAGCCTTGTCTTAGTCTACCTCTGGAAAGACTTGAAAAAAAGGGAGGGGTGAAATAAACAAAAAACCAAAACAGCGGGGGGACGGCGGGGGGGGGGGACGGGGGCGAGTAAGAGAGAGAACTGAATTACCTCTCCAGGCGCTGGACCAACTCAACACGTTGCCGATAGCCGGGATGTCCGACGAAGCGTGTGAAAGTTTAGATCCTCCGACACGGGCCGCTGCACTCAGAGTCAGCGGCCGTAAAACACACAAAGTACTGACACAGCACGCCGCTACCTGAACAGCAAACTGTTTACTTGCCGAGTACCCTCACATGCCGACACTGCCCACGCTGAAGACACTAGTCTACATCATCATACCCGCACAACACACATCGAGTACACATGCACACAGCACGTACAATGAATCACCGAAAACTGGAACGTGCTGTCGGGCTTGAGCATGGAGACAAGAAGGCTGCTAGCACTCGTTGCGAAGTTATAAAAACTTTTCTTCCTTCTCTCTCCCCCTCCTCTTTCTCTCCAGAGGTTTTCCTCTTCTGGGCCAGCAGAGGTGTGGTGGAACGGTCACACGCACACACACTGTGCTCCCTCTCTCTCTCTCTCTCTCGTTGGCAGTGGGTTTCAGGTTCCACACACAAGCCAGCGGCCACGCTCTTTGTCCCTCCGCGAGGGACCCAGTGAGTATGGGAGAGGGGGAGGGGCTGCGAGGGGAAGGGTCAGGGGTCTTAGTGCTATCACAGTCGCTGTCTTGCTGGCTCGCGAGTCATTGGGAAGGTTTCTTTTTGTCCGAGTGTATGGGGGTAGGGGGGAGGTGGTGTGTGTGTGTGGAGAGTCCCGTGCATTCCACAACTCTAAACCGGCACACACACACACTCACACACACACACACGGGCCAGGGTGGGTGGGTGTTCAGTTGAGAGTTTAACGTCCTTTTCCACCACGTAACACACACACACACACACACACACACACACACACACACACACACACACACACACACACACACCACGAACATGCACATGTATACAATTTTTAACTCTCAAACCCACACGGTCACGGTGAGACCCAGAAACATTCAAGAAGATAAAATCGAAGAATAGTGAAGCACAGAGAGAGAGAGAGAGAGAGAGAGGGTGGGTGGGTGGGTGGGTAGGTGCTTAACATCCTTTTCCACCACATACGGGTGCATATCAAAGACTCGGCAACGATGACTAAAAGGCCAGCACAAATACTTGGCCCCAGCCGCCGGCCGGGATACGAACTCACGACCCGACCCAACGCCCGCTTTACCGTTCGGCCACAGAGAGAGAGAGAGAGAGAGAGAGAGAGAGAGAGAGAGAGAGAGAGAGAGAGCACTAAAATATTCTTATGCACACGAGCACACGCACAAAACTGAACATACTAAAATTTATTTTAAAACAACAAAAAAACAACAACAACAAAACCGTAAGGCCAAGTTTTACTATGTCAGTTCCGGGGCTGTGAGGGGAATACGTACTGCTAGTCTGACTCATTTCACTCATGCAGTGTATACAGTGCCCCCTGTGTCGCTCGCATTTCACTCACGCCATCGGCTCTGTTTCTTTATCTCCTCAAAATAGCGAACACTGCATTTTCTATGTGTAGGTAACATCGCTTATTTACATCCGCACCTCAGTTCCCAGGGCTGCCGCGTGTACTGAGATACCGGCCGCTTTTTGTCAGTGCCGCCCGCCGCTCTGACTGAATTAGTTTCCGCCGGCCAAGACTAAGTTTCAGTTATTGTACAGTTTTTATACCCTTTCAATGTTTACCAACAGTGACTGTGTTGAAACAGTACAACTAACGCGTGTGTTGTAACATATAACTACTCTAAACGCAAGCAAACTGCGTGTAGTCATGCAAATACAGCGACGACCGTAAGATGATCGCGCTGCTAGTCTCAAAACGTAACACATCGCGCTGACCTGGTGGTGTGGAACTGACAAGCACCGTGCCAGCCACGAGCCCAGCACGTTCCGCGGGTGGAGTCGCGCGCACCGCTCGTGCTGCTGGCAGCACATGACTGACACGATGTCAGTTACCTCAGGCCGCTGCTGCCGTCCCCGTAACTGACTAGCGGAATGTGTCACTTGATGTCCGTGACTGATCCATTGCTGTACGGTAGCTTGTCGTCAGAATACGTAATATTTCCAATCATTTACTACCGGGGCAACATCTGATCTGAACTTCAGTGACGGCCGGGACAGCCGGCGGTCTCCAGAACTGACATAATTATACCCGGCACTGACTACCGCACAAGAGTGAAACTTTTGTTGCCTGACTGAACTTGAAGAATGGTGGTGGTGGTGGGGGGGGGGGGGGGGGTTGCAACAATCGTATAATCACGAACCAAGTTATTTCGAAGGTGGGCACTGATGAGGGGGGGGGGGGGGGCTTTTTCCATGAAAATTAAAAAACAAACACTGAACAAACAAACAACTAAAACTGAACAGAGGCTGAAAAAATCAATACCGGATGACAACAAGCTCTAAAACAACCACAAACACCAACACTGATCCACGAAACTCGCTGCACGCCGGAAAGAAATATCAGTGTAGTTTTACCTCAAAACTTCAAGTACTACCGACCTGTAACTGGCCCGACAATTGATGTGAGTTGCCGGAAAACTAGCACTAAAACGGTTCACGTGAATAATCATCAGTGACTTCACTGAGTTCGGGACAACACCGCACCCGGCGGTCCACAGTCACCGAGTCGACTTGAAAAGAGTGGGTAGATGTTGGGGAGTTTAACCCCCTTCTCCACTACGTATGGGTGATATCAGTCAAAGACTCGGGCGGGGCAACGGGAAAAAGACCAGCACCGGCTGACAAAATACTGATTTGGTGCCGGGGCCGGCTCAGTGGGCCGGATTCGAACTCGGCGCCCCGGCGGCCGGCCGCGACTGACTCAGTCAGTCAGTGAGGCGAGTTTTGAAGTCCATCGGCCCGAGAAGAAATCGAAGTTTGTTTTTTTGTTTTTTGTAGAATTGTCTGCATGCTGATATGGTCAGTTTTCTCCAAAATTCAAAAGGGCTGCGTGTAACACTGAGATGATTTCTGTGCACACAATCACGTACTCAGTCAGTTCCAGAGCAGTAACCAAGCAAGCTGACAGACGTCTTTTCAGTTTGGGCTTGCCAAAGTTCAACAGTCAAGTACGAGTTACTTCCCTTCACACAGGTTTGGAAGATGTAATTGTAAAGGCTTATATAGCTCTAAACAATTGAAGACTGACTTCAAGTTAAGACTTTTGTTGCCGTTGTTGTTTCAGTGTTTTATGCCACACACACACACACACACACACACACACACACACACACACACACACACACACTCCTACGTCAGTCACGGCTGTCACTGAAGTTCAGTGACAGCTGACTTGATTGACGTACTCAGCCTCAAGTTGTCTCAGTTTCAGTCACAGGCTTCAGTCCTGGCCGCTGATTAGCCGTGCCGCCACTGAACTGACTTCAGTGTCAGTCAGTCAGTGTTTCAGTGTTAATTTTTTCAAGTTGTCACTGAGTTGTTGGTCGTGTGTGATTGTTTGCCGTGTCACGTCAGTATTGCCGTTGCCAATTCGGCCGGTTTTGGATCAGTGAAAACGGCTGTGACTGACGGACACCAGCAGCAGGGGCGGCGTAGGAACCACGGGGGCCCTGGGGGCCCAGGCCCCCGTTCGATTTTTGGAAGGGGGGCCCGAATATCTTTGGGCCCCCCTTGCTTTTGATAAGAGGAGGGGGCTGCAGACAGGATGCTATGCAGAAGAAGGGTTATAAGTTCATACCGTGTCATGACATGTAGCCAATTGTTTTACTTTGACTTGTAACATGTTGACAGCTCATTTCCGCTTCATACCCACTCCCAGTAAGAGTTCAGAATTTGAACACCGGGTATTGTTACAGTATTACCAAAAACGATGCCGAAACGAAAGTTAGCTCCGGCTGCTGCTGCAGGCACGAGGAAACTACATCGCTTCTTTTCTCTGGTAGATCCTCCTCCTTTGAATATCAGCTGAAAAGGCTACCCTTAAGTCTTAAACACTGTGATAGCTTACAGTCAGAAAGAACAATTGTTGTGAGGTGAGTGTATGTGTGTGTTTACGGTTCGCCTACTGGCCCGCGCCCGGCGAAAAATGAAAATAATAAGGTAACGTTCTTTCTTTGTTTATTGCGTCATTCAGGTGGGAAACCGCCGAGTTCCGAAACAGTACTCAATGTCCATGCGGCGGTAGTGTTCAAGTTAGCCGGAACGTGAAGTGATTAATACTGGAATGCAAGTCACAATACTGAGTGGAGTCGGTTTGAGAACAGGGTGGTAGTCGTGGTTGTGGTTGTGGCTGTGGTCGTGGTTTAGACGGTGGGGTACAGGGAGTCAGTGGCGATGCCACAATTGTTGTCCCTGTTTCTGGCCATTTTGAAGTAACCTTCATCTCCCCATTGAGTGCCCCAGCTGAACACACACACACACACACACACACACACACACACACACACACACACACACACACACACACACACACACACAGTAAGAAATTGAACATTAACCTGACAACACCAACACATCAAAAATCAGTATCAATAATAATAATAATAATAATAATAATGAGTATTATTTAGGCGCTTTACCCAATTTCATGAATCGGCTCAAAGCGCCGCAAACTGAACCCAACACGCACGCTCACGTGAATCACACGCATTCTCCCACACACTGGACATAAACATATTACAATCACGTGGTGCGAAGGGTCAGCTCAGCTATTTAAATAATAATGGTAATCATTGCAACAGTTTTATGTGTCCACATAAATATATTTTATGCAAAACGCCTGGAGCTTTGATACGGTTAGGTGCCATATAAATATTCTATTAATAGTATTATTATTATTATCATAACTGAAGCCCGCGTTACTGACAAACCTGCCCAGAGTAAGCTGGTCCTCTTGTCATCAAACGATTCTATTTCAAGACGACACATACCTTTGTGTTAAGCTACAGGTCTATGAACTAATGTTTAGCGGCTTGCTGTAGCAATGGCACTGTACCGCTCACCTGTTCTTCATGAGCCAGTAGTCGTCTCCGTCAGACGTGGTACCGTATCCAATGGCCAACACAGCGTGATTCAACAACACGGAGCTGCAGGCGGCGTCGTAATACACACCGGACTTGTACAGCTAAACAGAAAAAAAGTGAAAAACCCCATTGAAAGGTGGAGAAACTGGTACTATCCTAAAGATTGGGGGGGGGGGGTAGTAGTGGATGGGTAACCTTTTACAAGGGGTAGGAAGGCCTCGGTAGAACCATGACAAACTCACTGTACCAAACGGCTCGCAACCTGCTTAGTAGACAAGAAACAAAACAAAGTTCATTCTCACGTTTCCGGCGGACAAGGCACTGTCGGCATGAAAATTTCTTCAGGGATCCTAGTGTGATTTTGTATCAGGCCCCCTGCGGAATGCTCAGGAATTGAGCAGAGTTGCACTGACGTGTGGGCACAGAACTGGACTGGAGATGTGGCCAAGACGGGTTGTCTAGACTGGAACTGGATGCTTTTCAACGCACCACCACCGCTTCCCCCCCCCCCACCACAATTGACACCTGAGGACAACCTGTAGTGATGTCTAACCTGGAAGGTGAGTCTTGAGGCGTCCATAGCAATAGCGATGGGCCCCACCTCGGCAACAGCAGCTTTCTGTCCCTCCTCGTCACCCACGTCGATGAAGACAAACCCTGTGGTTGTCGCTCCCACATCAGCCTCAGTGAAACGGCACGGCAGGTTATCCTGGGGGACACACGACTACAAATTGTCAAGGCATCTCGGACCATGCAATGCTGGCTGGCTGTTGTGACAGCCTACAAAACCACCAGCTGCCAGCGTATCACGACCGTGGAATCGTACAGTTTAGGTCTGTCTGATCTGGAGTGAGGTTGGATGCTAAGGAATTTAACTGGCATGTACATATTTGGCAAAATCTTCATAGCTGACGGGCCAAAGCTGGTTGAACGTCGAGCTTCCTTTTGGAGTGTCCGGCATTGTGTAATTTTCGTACGGTGTATGTGGTAAGAAATGATGGTTGCAAAACTTAACATTGATGTCTCAGCTGCTGCTTTCCTTACTCCGTCGTGATGGTACATTGTTAGAGGTGACACATTGGATTTCTGGTTATGATCAGCGGACAAGCCGCGTCACTGTGACGTACCTGTCCCTCGTACGGATAGGAAGCCTCTGTGTCCACACCGTCGTTCTTACGGATGTAGTTGTAGGCCCAGTCCATCCTGCCGCCCAGACATCCCAGGTTCCCTGTAAATAGACACCGGCAACAGTTGTGATGCGGTCGGTGGTCTAGTGGTTAAGACTTGTCACCAATGCGAGAGGTCAGGTTCGAGTCCCACTCGGGGCGAAGAATTTTTCGTTCTCGTGGCACCGTTCATTCGGGCCAACCGTCGGGGGTTCTCTCCGGGTACTACGGCTTCGTCCTCTGCTTTGGAAAAATTCGAAAATAAATGCATTTCTAAAATTTCGAAACTTAAATTGCTGAGCCGGCTGGCCATTCGCAACACCTGATTGTTATGTGTTCATGTCCGGTGTCTGAGAGAATGCGTGTGATTCACGTAAGCGTGTGTGTTGGGTTTAGTTCGCGGCGTTTTGAGCCAAATATTTGGGATAAAGCGCCTATATTAATGCGATTATTATTATCATTATTATTATTATTTGCTCAACCATGTGGATTTTACACAATGTTTTTGAATGAACAGCCTACAGCACAGTCGTCAGTGAGTCTCCGACTTAGCAAAGGGAAAGAAGAACCACAACAATAGAGTCTGGGCGCGGAACATCCAGCTACCTACAAATTGTGGACGAGTCTGGTCAAGGAACTGTTCAACAAACGGGAATAACAACTGTCTTTTATTGCTGGTCACGGTCGTCATTGTCCTGAGCGTATAGACAGAATGCTTACGTTGAAGTTGGCGGAACGCAAAGAGAAAGCTGTTTATCTATCTGTTTGTTAACGGCATTTTTTCTTCTTTCCAAACAAAGGCCGTCTTCAGATCTATGTTCATGTTTGACGATTTGCAGGTTTCATTGCCATGTGGATTTTCACCGGTGTCATTTCGTCGGGGGGGGGGGGGGGGGGGGGTGGGGGGGGGGGGGGGGGGTTACGTCTTTTTCCACCACGCATGGGTAATGTCAAAGACGGGGCAACGTAAAAAAGGCCAACAGAAATTATTTAGCCCCACTGAGTCGGGATTCGTCGGGTATACATGGGTTTTACCTCCCCCCCCCCCCCCGGGCGCCCCCTCCCCCCCACCCCCCACCCACCCACACACACACACACATTGTCACGAGAAAGAATTCGTATGCTGATAATGAATTTATTATCACAGGCCTCACTAGGACACAACGAACTACCCGCTTGTCAGTTGACCTCTCAGTCTCCCCACCCACCCCTACCCTCTCTCTCTCTCTTTTTAGTCCGTGTGTGTGTGTGTGTGTGGGGGGGGGGGGGGTAACAGTTCGTGTGATACATGTGTAAATGATAATCTTTATCAGTAATCGGAAAGAAACCCGAAAGTCCTGTCAGTTTCGTGTGAAAACGAAAGTAGATTTGTTTCATGCGTAATCTTTACATTACGTCACCGGTATCACGTCTGCTCTGACCTGTATATATAATTATACTCTACAATAGCCCTCTTCGCCAAACCCGAAAGAAGTCGAAATGGCGACAGGCGGAAGAGATTTGTCTGTGGACAGTCGTGTCGTGTGTAGCGTGTGCCTGGAGCCCTACAGGGGACGTCAGCCTAAACTGTTGCCGTGTTTCCACACCTTCTGTCTGCCTTGCCTTACACAGCTTGCCCACAAAGACGAACAGGTAAGCGTGTAGTGTTGTTTTCTTTTCTTTTCCCCGTGACCAGCTCAGTGGACACTCTGTAGCTGGCTCCGTCCTCAGTTGTCAATGCTTGGCGATACCATGTTTTGAACAGACTCTACCAAATTAAGACTTTCGTACGTGTTGTAGAGATCGCGAAAAGCCACTGCATTTCGATGAAAATTTCTAGACCATCCCAGAACATGCTGGTGCAGTAACGCCAGTAGATTACGTAATCTTGGAAAGATTTCGAACTTGCAAGTAAGTTGAGGAATGTTCTAGATCTGACCTTTTTAGTGTATAAGCAGCCCTGCACTGACAGCGTTCTGGGTTCTTCTTCGTTCATAAATTTGTTCTCCACGCATCTTCTGTTAATAAAGTATTGGAGTTGTATCCTGTTGTAAGCTTATCCCGTGTCTTCTCTGCGAGTGCACAACGAGAGCGACATAGAAGGAGTAAAATACAACAGTACGACTGATCATCACTACGGCGTATGCACGCCTTGGTACGAAAAGTAGTTAGTGTATATACATATGATCTACAATGTCATGCCGGCATTCAGTTCCGTGTTTAGCCTGACTGAATCCTTGCTTGTTCAGGTTAGCAAGAAGATCATCCAATACAGAGGGTGCCCTTATTCGTTTTAGAGACCCCACCTGTAAAGACGTACCCATTTAAAAGGGGCAACCTTATGTCAGCAGCTGTCTGACTTGGCTGGTGGTGGAGAGGACGGTCCAACAAGGGCGACTACCACCACTATAACCTGTCCTACCTGTCGGAGGGTCAGTCCTGTACCATCTGGGGGTGTGAGCGAGTTTCAGGTGATCTCTCTCTCTCTCACACACACACACACACACACACACACACACACACACACACACACACACACACACACTCACACACACACACTCTCGCACGCACGCACGCACTATCGCACGCACGCACGCACGCACAAGTTCCTTCCTGTGGACACTGTTGATGTCATGGTGTTCTGGGATGCTGGCCTACTCTCCGCGCTACAATTACGACGCCAGCCACGCCGGGTAAGACCAGCGTGAACCACAGGACAACGAGCGAAAGCTTCACTGACCTACCTCGAACTCCCGCCCCTACAAACGCACACTCAGTCCCTGACTTTTGTTGTTGTTGTTGTTGTTGTTGTTGTTGTTGGCTGATTGGACCCGAAGTTCTCCCCCCCCCCCCCCCAACACACACACACATACTCTCTCTCTCTCTCATACTGGTCTCCTTTTATATATCAGTTAAATGCAACTTGATGTGCTGGGCCCGCATGTAAAACTTGAGGTTAATTTAATCCACGGCTACGGGCCTAACCCAGACTAGGACAAAAGAAACCCCAAAGCAAAATTAAATTTAAAAAAAAAGGAAGCAAAGAAAGGTAGAGAAAAAATCCTTCTCTAACAGCTTAGGCACCATGGTGGAATGATTAAAACAACAACAGCAGAAAATTTAACCCTAGAGCTAGTTCGAGGTTAGACTTTAACCCGGGGCTAAAATCCCTATCCTCGACTTTTACATGTGGGCCCAGGCCAATTTCTACGTTGAAGACGACAGTCAGCAAGATTCAGCGCGACCTTTGCCCTGTGACCTTTGCGACGAAAATCAAGTGTCCACAAGTTACTGCAGCAAGTGTAACAACAGATCCTGCTCGCGGTGTGTGCGCACGCACGACAAGATCTGCCGGTCACTTTCTGCCAAGTATGCAAGAAATCAAACCGATGACAGTGACGACGACTTGACCAAAAAGATGAGGAAGCAGCTGAGTGTTGTGGAGAAAGTGCTGACCCGACTGGGCGAGGAGGAGGGAGAGATGGAGCAAGAGAGAAGGGCCGTGGAAGACAGCATCAACGTTCGATACGCCGCCGGTCTCAGGGTGATGGCTGACGCTCGTGATGAATGTCTGGTCGGTCTGAGGGGGGCGGTCCACTCCACGCAGGACAGTCTGCAGGGGGAAATCACCGCTGCCCGCACCGTCCAGGCCAGGTTGTCCCGGCTGCTTCGTCCGGGCGGATCAACCCGACAGCCTGCAACTACAGCACAACTACAGGCCAGTCTTCTGAAGGACACAGACTTCCAGCAGCTTGAGAATCAACTGGCAGGGGGAGGGGAGAACTGGATTCTTCCAACACACGACAGACGAGGACACCATGGAAGCAGTCAGAAACTTCATGGGGAAGGTGACAACGAGAATACAAACATCCACCCAAATAAATATGAACACTGCAAATGAAGCCGTAGAAGGAGAAAAGACTGGCAAAAGTCAACATTCTGGCGATAGTCACCGTAAAACTAACACCCAGAGGGAATCTCAGAACGGTGAGGCTGGTGTCGAGGTCGGTGAGCTGTATCGGGAAATCACTACCTTGAGGAAGAAATATACAGAATGTGAGAATCTGTCAACATCCAGTCGTCGACAGCTGACGGCTGCGCTGGAAAGAAACTCTACGAAATTTTCTTCTGAGCTCGCCACCTTCAGCAGAGAGCATGCATCGTTGAAGGACAAGTGTACGCTACTTTGTCAGGATGTGGCATCACTACAGGCTGAGAACAGCAAGCTTCGTGGGGATCTGACGGCTATCGCGACAGACTACGCTACACTTCGTCAGGACTTTGCATCTGTGCAAGCAGACAACGATACACTCAAAACAGACGCCACCAAAACCACAACGGACACGTCAGCAGCACAGAAAAGCTTGGGTGATCTGCAGCAGACAGTAACTGATTTAAGGAAAGACGCTACAAAGATGAGCACAGATATTGGAACTATGCGGAAAGATGTTGGAAGTCTTGACCGGCGAGTCACTTCGGTACAGGCGGAGTGTGGCAAGTACTTGAGCATACAGGATGACCAGTCAAAGCTTCACAAGGAGGTCAAATCTTTGCAGCAAAAGCTGACAACGCTTGACATCTCCAGGAAGACAGAAAACAAAAAGTTGACAAGGCTGGAGGCTCAGATGGGTAAGCAGTTACATGTTTTCCTCAGAGTTTTAAAGGGAAACTGTATTTGTCTTTGTGATTGTCTTTGAGAGCGGAGGTAGTTGCTCCGTGGGCAATGAATCCAGGTGTACATATCATTCGAATAGCACACAAACGCGCGCGCGACCGTTTTTGGCATTACCTCTTCCCTGTCAGGGAGGTCTTGTGGACGATCTTGTCAGCAAAAAAAAAGAAAAAAAGAAATGTCGGCTTCATGTGAAACAGCTCCCACCTCTTCTACTCCTTTTCTGTTTCGGACCTGTTTGTTTGATTACAGCAACGGCGAAGACCATGGTGTCATTCCATGCTGCTCTATCGAGGGACGTGCGGACAGATAGTGATCGAACGCTTGTCCTGAGCAACGTCATCAGCAACACTGGCAGGGGTTACGACCGCAAGACAGGCATCTTCACAGCGCCTGTGCCAGGGATCTACATCTTCATGGCAACGTCAACGCCTAGTGACTCGGACACATGCTCTCATCTGAAGATATGTCTAGACGATAAAAATGTCGCTAGCTCCTACAATAAACACTACGAAAGCAGCAACGCCTGCACTGCTGCTCTTCAGATTGCAGCTGGTCAGAAAGTATGGCTGAGCTCAGACACATACGACGGAAGCTGCTCATTTCAGGGATCAACGAACAGCGTATTTTGTGGCGTTCTCGTGCAGCCTGAAATCCCATCTTAACGATCAGGTGCGGCGAACTTAGAGTCAGTGGGGGAAAGATGTCATATCAACTTGAAACTTTGACTCTCTTTCCTAATGAAGAGATCCTCCGGAGGTTTTTAATGATTTTGCGGCCTCTCTTATTGAAGAAATGGGGTCAGAAACTCTGACCTACTTTTCGTCCGGGTACTCCGGTTACAAATGAAAGAAGCACGTGTCACGCTTTTCGGCCAGCTCTGACCCAGATACAGGGCCGTGGTGCTGAGACTCGATGCACTGGACATTTTCACGAGCACAGACTTCACGCATTCAGCAACACTTCCCTTCAGCGTTGAAAACAAACATAAAAAAACAAACTCTAGAACTAAAGCTAAATTATAAACTTAAATGCTTTTCTTTGTGTTCATTGCTTTAATAAATGCAACCCGGTACAAGGAAGTAATGTTCACCAGTTTGCAAACAGTTCCAGTACTGAGCTGACTTCGATTAAGACTTCGGTTTTACCGGGTAAAGGAAAGGCGTAACAAACACAAATCTTTCGTATGCTTTTCTAATTTAAATGTGGTCTCTGTTTTGGTGCATGTATCACGTAAAACAATACCATTTTTAGTAGTGTCGTTTCGCATGCATCAACAATCATGCACGTGTTCACAGCTTCACAGCTTCCAAAATGAAGAATGGGAGAAATACTTGGACTGATTTTACGAAGTGATCGATGTTTCTGCTGTTTTGTTATTCTGTAATGATATGTGATCATTACGAAAATATTTCAGATGGTCGAACGTAATTACTTCACAGGTTAGTGTATATATTTTTTTCAAGTGTACATTCGGATGTTTGTTTTTTATTCTTCCTTACCTGTATCTTTCGTCGGAACCCCCCCCCCCCCCCCGCCCCGCCCCGCCCCCCCCCCACCCCTCCCCTTCCAACCCCACCCAGTCCCACCCAGTGTTTGTGAGAACTATTTAAGAAAAGGCATAAAAAGAGTTTTTGTTTTTGTTTAATATTACTTAAAATGTTTGTGTCATGCGAGCTCAAATGATTGACACCAGGATTCGGGGAGCCGACACTAGCACTGACACTGAAGCCCGGGTTGGCAATTAGCTTTTTTCTTGTTGTTGGTTCGACACTAATTCCAACTTGTCAACGAGATCGAGAGGGCAATGGGATGAACAGTTATTATCTT
Source organism: Batillaria attramentaria (assembly GCA_018292915.2). Classification (NCBI taxonomy): domain Eukaryota; kingdom Metazoa; phylum Mollusca; class Gastropoda; family Batillariidae; genus Batillaria; species Batillaria attramentaria. The sequence goes on from JACVVK020000055.1 coordinate 419,562, forward strand.
GTTGCACATTTATGCATATCTGTAGTTCTCAGACCATCAGACATATATCATTGCGTATTACTGCCGTGGGCAAGAACATTCTGTTCAGGCTCGACCGGACTTTGTGATTTCACAAGTGTAGATCTCAGTAAGTATCTTGGTGTCTTTGTGCACCTCACCTGCGTTTGTTTGACTTGATTTGACTGTGTGCAGTGAATATTCATCATCTTCAAGACGGAAGATGAGTACAAAAGTGTGATGTTTATCGTGTACATTTATTTTCTTGGGCACACTGATAGTGTGTGTGTGTGGTGTGTGTGGTGTGTGTGTGTGTGTGTGTGTGAGAGAGAGAGAGAGAGAGAGGGAGGGAGAGAGAGTTTACCTTCGTCTTTGGAACAGTCCATGAGGTTCTGCTCGGAGAGGGAGATGAGCTCTCCAGTTTTCTTGAACCACTGCCCCTCCAGGGATCCAGTAGCGGAGAACGCCCAGCAGGCCCCACACTGTCCCTGTGGAGCAAGAAAGATTAAAGATCTGTTTGATTAACATCACGTTACAAACAGTACACATGTTTTAAACACTCTTTGACTGCACAGTGCTCAGTCAGCTTTGTCCTAGCAGTTTCGTCTCTAGAACCTCCATAACAGACAGATGTGCGTGAGTCTGTGCTACGTTCAGTGTGCCTTTGAACACAGAATGAAAGACATCACTACGCCTTCACCTACACCCCGAGCCAAAAACAAAAGTTGTAAGCAAACTCCTGTAAAATAAATTCTTAAAAAAGGCAAATTACATTTACACACGCACGTCACTCAGTGAGTAGACTGAGGAACGTACTTGATCTTTGATGGGTGTGACGTAACCTTTTGTCCTCCAGTCCACTTCCTCTGGCACAGCGTGGACGTGTTTAGGCCGGTAGGTGGCGCCACGGAGCCTGCTATCGTTCTTCATGATCAGTCCACTGGTCATCATTTGTTTGAACTGCCAGTTCGGCTGCAACAACACCATCGTATTATCTAATACTTTGGACAGTTTATGTCAAAGGTGGAATTAGCGCCAGCATTCAGTGGTGGTCAGCATACTCTCTGTAGAACTGACTGATTCTGCCAACAGCATCGCGACCAGTTACAAGTCAAAGAGCACATGTATCGAAGTCAGTAGTGAGACAAAAGAACTTACTATGTCAGCAAACTTGTTGATGCCCAAACGGTATGTGTGAAGCCCGAGGTCAGCCTCCATGTTGAACTTCTCTATCACGTCCAAGTGGTACTCCCATGTCGCGCGGCTGGAGCAAAACATTGCGGCAAGACAATTCGCGACTGACTCAATGAAAATAATTGATATGGTTAAATGCTTTCCGGCCTTGCATAATTGATTTGACACTTAGGAAACACACTTCTACCTGTATCTGAGCAGGGAGCCTAACCCGTAGACCCTATAACACTGGCCTGTCCTGAACGGATTGTTCATAGTTATTACTGATCCCAGTTTCAAGTTATTTTGTTGCTGTGGTATCCTTTCCTTTCTCCCCAAAACACTGCCGACATGATGCTATGAATCATTCACTGGCCACGTTCCCTAAATACAAATGCATGTGTACAAGCTTCGTATACAGAAGTCTTCTCTCTCATATCAGTTTCAAGAAATTGGGACGCTTTATTTTGTGCAGTTCGTAGCGAGGTACACCGAACTGCTCAGTTGTCTCGCCGGAGTTGTATCAATGTATGTTTGTTCGATTTGTTGACTTTGTAAATAAAACCCCAAAAAATCAGAACAACGAAAAAAATATTGTCATGCGGCATCATTACAAACATCTGGGATAAGTTCTATTTTCCTCTTCCTGGTAGTATCACTAACGTTTGCGTTCGTCCAGCCGGCGGAAGACTCCATGTATAGTTTACCTGAACCTTTCTGTGTCAGCATCTGGGTAGACTTTGTTGTATGTCTTTCTGAAGTCGTCCCACGCTGCGTCAAGGTCTTTGACAGAGGTGCCCGGATGCAGGGCCAGCGTCAGTCCAGATGACAGACCAAGAACGAAGAGAACCAGCAGACACATCTGTCGTGATCGACATACATCATTGCTAGCTTATGAGTGAGTCCAGTGTCTTTCTGTAGACACTTACTAGTGGTCGGGCCTTTGGTGCTTGTAAGAGTATATATAGTGTGCTGGAACTGATCTGACGTCAAAGAATGCCGCTGAGTTGCGTGTGTGTGGTGCGAGAACGATGTACTTTTTTGAATGTTTGACAGGGAAACGTCTGATGCAATACCGTTTCAGTGGCAAAGTGTAGAGGGCGTACTTGGTGTCCGAGCGAATGTGATGTGCGAGTGACAGCACTGTAATTCCATCGACCCCTATTAAGGTTAGGAGTTAGGTACTTCGATAGGGAACGTTTTGGTGTTAGAGAGGGAGAGGAGAGCCGGCGAGACAAGAGAAACTGACTATGATCTGGAAGACTAAAACCGAATCAATAAACATCTTGACTCGGCAATGCGTCTGACTCCTCACCCTTCCTCACTTAACGGTCTTATTTTATGACTGAGTTGGTTGTTTGTCTGCTTTCGATTTTGCAGTTGTTGTTCTTTACATTTTTCTTCCTGTTTTCTTCTTTCTACAATGTATTCTTGAGTGAGGTTGACTCTGACATGGATGTGTGTCACGACAGGTTGTGTGTAGGCTAAAAAGACTGTTATCTCTCGTCTTGTTGTTCGACACAACAACAGTGGCATCCGACTACAAGTACATGTATTTCACAAGACCAGCATGAAATAAATATATATAATGCCTGGTGATTTACTATTATCCAGTTTTAGTGGTCTGGTTTCTCAGATCAATAGAAACGTCAGTGTATATTATCTGTGCATTGCACAGCGTGTTTATTCGCATTATGATTTTCTCTTCTTTAACTTTTTTTAAAAAACCAAACGGAATGAAACAACAACAACAACAATAATCTGTGTATTCCGCTGAACATCCAGCTGTACAGTCGAGGCAAACTGTCAAGCCAACCAAATCCAAAGGAAGCTATGAACTCAAAACTTAACACATTTCGTACCGCGCAGGAGTATCCTACGTCAGTTTTCGACTCTTTTTCGGGTTTTGCTCTGAATACGAAAATCAGGCAAGATTTACTGTTCCATAACGACTCTTATTGCAGCCAACACGAGTATAGTCAAAGTGCAACACTCCCACGAAGCCAACTTTAAATCCATGCAGACATGAATTATGTTTTTTTTGTTTGTTTTTGTTGTTGTTTTTAGTGAGGCCACTGGTACATAACCCCAAGCTTACTTGATAGGAACTGAGTTAAGACAAACCCAGTTTTTAGCAACGTGTTTCAGCACTAAAGGTACTGTATGGTGTCAGCGGCCTAGCAAACTATCAGTACCTGTACGTACCAGTTAACCTCTTCCCACATCTTTAATCAATCATACATCAACCCTATCAAGCCAGATCAGCCGATCCACCCCAAATCAAAGTGCTACCCTGTCAAACAGGTAGATGGAACTTACGATTGTGATGGTGAGCTCGCTGTCAGTATCAGTAAGTGTTACTAGTGCCAGGGTCGGTCTGTTGACAACGCTACTCGCCTCTTCTATTCTGACCTCGTCTTATCAGCAGAATATGTCACTAAGGCTATCTAGAGTTCACTTACTGTTCTGCTACCTACCATGATGTGACAGCGTGCCTGTAGAAGTACTTGTGTACTATTGTAGGTCAGAAACAACACACACACACACACACACACACACACACACACACACACACACACGCACACACACACACACACACACACACACACACACACACGCTTTCCGTCAGTCCAAACAGAAGAGGAAGCCGTTTCGTACGATGACGAGAAAGATGTGGACGATGACTTTATTTACTACATAAAGCCGATGGTATCACAGTACGTTGATTTCGAACGGCAAGAGCAAGATTTTTGTCGTCAGTTTGGAATTCCAAAGCCGAGCTAAACGCACCAAAAACAATTAAGTTATGACAAGGTTTATAATATTGTCATTGTCCATGCTGGAATAGTCTGCGCATACCTCGTACCAGCCCCGGATGAATACAACAAAACCAAAAAAAACCCAAAAAACCCCAAAACACACCAGTCTTTCCACTTTTGTTTTATTTCCGTCTGGTCCTAAAATGTCAAAGTCTATTTGGGGGGTGTGGATGTTAAACACGTGACGCCTGCATGCTACATTTGAACACTGAGAAAGATCGACTGGATGACATGCGGCTGCAAGATACAGAATTTGCTGATGCCTGCTGCATCACGGTACGTCTAGACAGTCGGGTGGGTGAGTGCTATTCGATGATTAGATAATGGGGAAGGTGAGAGATGGACTGAAGGTGTGATGCCTGACGTTTACACGGTGGGGTAGCTGGCCTGGGTGGCAATGCCACAGTTGTTGTCACGGTTACGAGACATCATGATGTAACCCTGCAGTCCCCACGTGGTGCCCCAGCTGCAGGAAAACACGCATCAAGTAATTGATTGTGATAATGATTTATATATAATATTTGAACACAAAATCATATAACACACTATCAACAGTTTTAATACAAAATTTCGCAGCTTCCTACTGCTCTTCATTTTTCACGATTTCCATGGTCAGACTGATAAACCTAATTTGAACATACCCCCCCCCCCTCCCCACACACACCCCTCCAAGACTAGCAGAGCTTTGCGTCGTTTGAATTCTCGTTTGAACAACCATCACCCTGGTCAGTAAAGGGGCAGATAATTAGACTGTCACTGGTAGTTACCTGTTCTTGACCAGCCAGTAATCTCTGTCCTCGTACTTTCCGTAACCAACAGCCAGCACACCGTGGTCCAGACGGTTCTGGGAGCACAGGAAACTGTGGTACACGCCGTGAGAGTACAGCTGAAATAAAAAGTCAACATCGTCACTAGCAATATGGCGCTTGCTGATTACCCGCTGTGCTACAGAGATTCGCCCAAATCTAAGCCGAGACAAACCTAAATGGACTGCCGTGGCGGACCAAGCTGTATGTGGGCTGCTTTCGCTAGCGTGGCGCAGTCGGTATCAAAGATTTTAAACGTATCCGAAGCAAGAACAGAGACTCAAAATTATCTTGGATTATTTGTGTAGTCTGATTAGTGTCGGTGACGTACTGGACAGCTCACTGCGACTGATTTGTCAGTTTCACTGAGGAGACTACCCTGACTATGGCTGCGCGCCACTGCGGACAAGTGCGGCCGAAGCTCAGGAAGGGATGGCACATGAGGACAAACTCTAGTCTGCCTTACTTTACGTGCATCGGTCCTGAACCATCAACAGCAGACATAACATGGATCGGGAGGGGGGGGGGGGGGGTATGCGGTAATCTTTCAACAACTGCAAAATGTGCCAACCAGTGCAACTGATTAAATCCACAGTCGCAGAATAATAATAATAATGAGGATTTGTCTGGCGCCCAACCTCCTGCTGGAGCTCTGGGCGTCTCACAATAATAGAGTGGCAATACGTACACATGAGATACATGTCACATTACATACAAATAAAATACACGTCACATATACACGCTACATTCACACAGTCGGCTATGATACATCCTAACACGACATCATAAAAATGACAGTGATGGTGACAGTTAGTCTGTATAATACAGCCGGAAGAAATGAGATTTCAAAGCGGTTTTAAAAGAGTCCGTCGACTCTGAATCCACAGAGGCATTCGTAACACCTTCGCGAATACAATGTATTGGAACTTCTAGCTCTGTGAACGCTTTGCTAAAAATGGTGATGATGCAGGCAGCGTCGCAGAGCTTGACCCGCATGGTGATCTGACTGGCGTACTTCGCTCACCTGGAAGGACAAGTGGCTGGCGTCAATAGCGACGGAGATGGGACCGACTGTAGCCACAGCGTTCTGCAGGTCACTCTCGCTTTTCGACTTCACGTCCACGAACCCTGTGTCGTTAGCACCCACGTTGGCCGCGTTGAAGTTGCACTTCTCGTCCTGGGGACAATGTGGCGTCAGTATTACACCAAACGACAAGTAAGAGTATTGGTGCTACTTGCATTTACAGCCAATAGCCGGCGTGTTCCTCGTGGGTTCTGGGGAGCCGGGGTGGCCAAATGGTAGAGCGTTGGACTTTTAATGCTCGGGTCGTGAGTTGGTATCCCGGCTGGGGGCAAATATTTGTGCTGGCTTTTTCGTCGTTGCCCCGTCTTTGATATCGCCGGTATGTGGTGGAAAAGGACGTTAAACCCCCAAACACCCGCCCACCCACTCCTCGTGGGTTCTACTGTCACATATTTCCTTAGTTCCTCCGGAGAGCAAAAGCGTCGAGTACACCCTCTAGGGCAGTCACAATCAAGGTGTTTGGGGGTTTAACGTCCTTTTCCACCACATAGGGTGATATCAAAGACGGGGCAACGATGAAAAAGCCAGCACAAATATTTGGCCCCAGCCGGGATCGAACTCACGACCCGAGCATTAGAAGTCCAACGCTCTACCATTTGACCACCCCGGCTCCCCAGTCACAATCAGGACTCAAACACATTTTTTCTGGTTGGCCATGTAAGGCATAAGAAATTAGAGACTGATCAGCAAACGCCTAACACTCTTCAATAAAGTATCCTACACAGCATGCTTCCAATCATCCCCGATAGCCCTGCGGTTTCTCCAAAGGATTAAGCCTCGCCACCTCCCATGGCTCCCAATAACGCCGAGTTGGTAAAGATCACCGTCCAGGATGCGGATGCGCCATTATCACCAGGTAACCTAACCCTAACCTTGGCCCTAACCCTGATCCTAAGGCCCGATGCACACGAGCGTCAGCGTCATGATGCCGAGCGGCGGATCTGACTCCCGGCGACAGTTTCAAGGCGCCGCCACGTGTGCATGACATCGGCGCCTGGCGACAGGCAACGGCATCAATGATGCCAGGCGGCGGAATCCTTTGACGCCGGGTTGGTTGGTTAGCTGGGGTTTATCGTCCACGCCACAACGAGGTGATTGCAGACGGCCCTAGGGGGCGGGTTATGGGGGATGGGGATAGCTACCCTAACTGTACAGTCCAGCTGAACACTTATTCAATCCAGTCAGACTGCCAGGTCGGCCACATTTTATGTATCCTTGACTGTAATGGACAAGTTACACAAACAGATCCAGTTCACAGTCAGTGGAAGTGGGGCAACGTGAAAAAGGCCTGTACAAATTTTGACCCTGTCGGGATTCGAACCCGGTACCTTTCGATCTCGAGTCCAACGCTCAAACCGTTGAGCCACCGACTCCCCCTTTGACGCCGGGTATAGAACATGTCCTATTTCTGCTGCTGACGCCGCGCTGCAGACTTGGTTTCAGCCAATCAGAAAGCAGTGTGGGTCAGCGCGTGCAGTGTGGGCTCAGCGAACAGGCCGTGCAGGCGAATGACGCCGAAGCCAAGTGTGCATGCAAACGGCGCACACCGCGTGCTCACGCGAGGCGTATGATGCGAGACAGCCTTCGCTGCTTGCTTCATGGTGCTGACGCCGACGCTCGTGTGCATCGGGCCTTACACTAACCCTATCCATGGCCCTAACCCTGACCCGAATCCCCTAACTCCTAACTGTCCACACACGAATCACATCCTGAATCAAAATCGTCACATGACAGCACTAGACAACACTATTATGCAACCTCGAGGCCAGCAGTCCGCCCGAGAGACAGCGCAACGTGCCGTCATATTGCGTCACACTCCGGCGAGCGGTCAACGCTAGGCAGACAGCTCGGCGATTTCGCACCCTCTTGTGAATACCGCGGTCACTAGCTAGTTGGGGTATTGGCCACGTAAAAGCTAACGGCACACTCAGTCGGGCTCCAAGCACTTCCCACTGGTGTGAGGGCGGTAGACAACAAGAGACAAGTCCCGTTACAACGAGCATGAAACCACGTGTGACGTACTCACAGCCGTATGAGCCATGCACAAGGCTGCCCTGAGCAGGCAAAGGGATTATGAGAGATTATGCAATCTACTGCGGGCCGGGCGAGGCTAGGGAAGGGATACAGCCTCGTGGAGAGTGCCCACGCCTTGAGTAATAGTGTTGTGGAATGGTGTCTAGTGCTGTTTCGTGGTCTCGCGAGTTTTGGTAAGTCTTGTCATATAGTGTGGGCAGGGGGAGGGGAGGGGAGGGGCAGGGGGGTATGGCTGTGGACAGTTAGGAGCTAAGGCCCGTGTTTTCCCATGTTTCTTGTACAACTTGACATGCGACTACAACATGAATTTGCCGTATGATTTTCCCGGAGCGCGGTTTGAGCTGTTTTCCGTGTTCGAACAAAAACGTCTCCCGTGTGTCATGAGCCAGTAGGGCGAACTATACTGACTGAGCCCCAACAACCACTTAACAATCTGAATCAGCGTACAAGTTGTTGTTGTTGTTGTTGTTGTTGTTTCATGTCTGCGTACCAGTAGGATGTTCCTTATTCAACAGGGCGTCCTTCCTAATGATTGAATCGGACACGTTCCAAGACTGATTATCGTTACGTCGCCATTGCTCACCATCATGTCTCACGGTTCAAACGAAAGAACAATGCGTTTATGGGCTCTAGTGTCTGACGGGATCATATAGTATTAATCTCGGTTGTAAGAGGCGGAATATGAACAGTTATTTCTACTCGGCTACTCCCTGACTTACTATGCCCTTGTAGGGGTAAGAGTCCTCTGTGTCGATGCCATTGTTGACCTTGATGTAGGTGAAGGCCTGGTCCATCAGTCCGCCCTCACAGCCCTGGTTACCTGCACGTGCATACCGACACAACCGAATCACATAATACTCAATGAGCAGACTCTTGCCCGCCACAGAACTCAGTGAATCCTGGAGGCTTCGCTTACGGTAAAGACTCGTCTGGAGGGGAACTTCCGGCTGTGTGTGTGTGTGTGTGTGTGTGTGTGTGTGTGTGTGTGTGTGTGTGAGAGAGAGAGAGAGAGAGAGAGAGAGAGAGGGAGATAGAGAGAGAGACGTGGAGGAGAGAAATAAAGTACATTTATGACTACTGACTACACGACACGACTAATGACTACACGACAAGAAGAAATCCTTGTCCTCAGCAGTTTCCTACTACACACAAGTGAAGGAAGACCGGAGATCGGCACACTGAGACTCAGTTCTAATTCCCTTTCCCGCGCCGTCAGAACAAAAGCAGTCCTACATTCGTATGGGAAAAGACAAAGAGACACGCACCTTGCTTCTTGGAGCAGTCGACAAGGTTCTGCTCGGACAGGGAGACAAGTTTGCCGGTCTTCTTGAACCACTGCCCCTCCAGGGATCCAGTCGTGGAGAAGGCCCAGCAAGAGCCGCACTGGCCCTGTGCAACACACATTCCTGTTAATTCACACGGTGTCATTGTTAAGATCAAGGTAGCACCGAAAATAACGCACAGATATCATACTTGGAAATCTCTGTGGCCGAGAAGCAGAGAATTCCAAATCGAGTCAAAATCATGGGCAGACTTGTTTACGGCGCCTGTCCCGCCCTCGTGTACACACCCTCGTGTACACACGCACGCACAAATATCAAGTGTGCACGCTAAAATTCCCACGTTCATCTTTCGAAGAAGAGCACGGTAGGCTGTGGCCGGTGGTGTGGAAAACAGAAATACTGTCGCACGCACCAGAGGGAATAGCAGGGTAAAGGTTTGCACATAAAGTAGCGCTTAACGAAAGCCGGCAGGCTTTCACTGCTTCGTCCTCCAGCCTCACGGGGCCAAGAGCGTTTCAGAAGAGCTGGACAGGTGCGCCGAGGAGAAGTCTACCATACCATACCATACCATACCATACCATACCAATTAGCCCGGCTGTTCTGGACTTATCACACATGTGACATAATGGTCTGTACAGTTGTAGATTCCCTTCTCGGCCTGACAAATCGCCTCTAGGTGAAAGAGTCCGGATTGAACTCCAAGTCACATTATTTTTCGATGCGTTTTTTAAGTTGTTTCTCTATAGAGAAACAACTTTATGAGACGGGGCAGATTTTGCTACGCGCAGCAGCAAGTTTCAGTGATACAAAACAAGACTGTGACGTTTCTCCACACAATACTTACTTTCACGCACACAGTGACGTAACGAAATCTGTGTCATAGACACCTTACGTGCACACTTTGCTGCTGCGTTCTTTTTGGCGGGAATGACGTGTGTGTGTGTGTGTGTGTGTGTGTGTGTGTGTGGACGGATGTAATGATGGCTATCTCCTAAACCACCTCGTTGGAGGCCTTTTTACTTTGAGATAAAATGGGAATTCACCTTCTCCAGACCTATTTCTCACGATTTTTAGCCTAATGCATTTTCAAAAGAGTTATCGCCGATTTTTAAAAATCGGTCATGTTACGAATTTTTTCGAAAAAAATGTTCAAATGGCTTCATTTTCTGAAATTGGGAAGATCATCCAATTATACTGCCTGTTTTCGTAGCACAGCTATGTAGCTCTGACAGGTTTTGTGTAAGAAAAATATTTCCGAGGTAGGGGTGGTTTGCATATAAGGCCAAATATCTATGAAAAGACTCCTTCAAATTACTCATCATTCCGGTATTTTTGTCACTTGTGACAACTGCGCATATGACATGAACTGCTGCACTATTATAGCTTTAGTATTAAGAATAGCAGAGCTTTTAGATAAACACATTTTTCACGTTTCTGCGAGAAGCGCCGGTCAAAAAAGTTCCAATTTTGCAATTTCGTAAGTACAAACCAAGGCACTTAAGTCCACGTTTCATCAGCTCTCTAGATCTTCCAGATTTTATGTCAAAATTAATTCAGTCACGGAAGTCACAAAAGCAACAAGGAAATCACAAGATATGTAGAAGTATCATCTGTCAGACGAGCAGCGTGAGGCTGACGTCAAATGTTTGGTTCACAGACAAAATCTGCAAGTATCGTCACTGCTTCCGACATTTCATCAGCCCTCTAGATCTTCCAGATTTCATGTGAAAAATAATTCAGTCGGAGAAGTCACAAAGCCATCAGGGAAATCACAAGACATGAACAAGCATCCTCAGACGATCTCAGTGCTAGAGGCTGACGTCGAAAGTTTACTTCACGGAATTGACGTCATCTCTCTCTCTCTGTATGACGACCTGCCTGAGGCTGACGTCAAATGTTTAGATCACGGAACTGACGTCTCTCTCTCTCTCTCTCTGGGGAGCCAGGGTGGCCGAATGGTAGAGCGTTGGACTTTCAATGCTTGGGCCGAGAGTTCGAATCCTGGCCGCTGGGGCCAAATATTTGTGCTGGCCTTTTTCTCGTTGCCCCGTCTTTGATATCACCCTTATGTGGGGGAAAAGGACGTTAAACTCCTAAACACCCACCCACCCTCTCTCTCTGCCTCTCTCTCTCTCCCTCCCTTCTTCCCCCACCCGGCCCCACCCCCAGTCACGTGGCTAATCGGTCGAGGTCGTAGAGGATCTAGTGTCATTGGTAGAACTTGGAGAGGGAAGAACCGGCAACAATAACAACAAAACAGACAAAATAAAATGAAGTTTGGAGAAACAACTTTGTAGGACGGGGCCGTTCCTCCTTGTTTTTTTTTTTTCACCGGTAGACCGTAGAGAGTTCTTTCTTGATCACTCCCTATCTTGATCTCTCACTCTGATTTACAGACGAGCTAACGCGTCTGTCTAATGGCCTGTCCCGTGAGTGTGAGGTCTGACCTGGTGTTGATAACTCCGGTAAAAAGAACTGACGAGAGAGCATCATATTAAAACTGTTCTCGAAAAATGAAACTTCTGAAACAGACAAATCTGGCATGTGCCATTCTGACTTTATTTCAGAACATATACGTGATGTCGTCTTCTCTGAGGCGGACCGGCGGTCTAACTTCTTCCCGATACACCCATTTTCGCGTTTGTGACTTACAGTTACTGACCTGAGTGACTTCTAGATACATGTACTGACCTGGTTCTTGACGGGTGTGACGTAACCCTTAGTGCGCCAGTCCACAGTGTCAGGCAGGTCGCCCACGTTGGAGGGAGGGAGGTAAGTGGCGGCACCTTTCACTGGCTTCTCGGGCATCTTGTACCCGTTCATCTTGCGTCGGAATTCCTCGTTTGGCTGGAGAAGAGAGAGGGAGAAACATAAAACCCCCTTCAATACAATTATCGGTGGGAGACGGTGGACTGAGATGCCTTTGTGTGTACTGAGTTTATTAAATTGCTTGCCAGGAGCTGTGTCAGATGCTAAACTGCATAACTGAGGTCTTCGATAGTGACAATGGCACAAAACAGTGACAGTCCATACCATGCAAAACTAGGCTCAGCCGGTCTGAACTGTTACAGAAATGCCTTAACAATTAAATATCCCCCTCCCCCCCCCCCCCCCCCCCCCCCCCCACACACACTGAAAAGAGTAAATCAGAAACTTGGTTTGGCGAATCTCTGGTCTTTTCTACGACAGGATTAACAGGATAAATTGTTTCATCGAGCAGACTGCGGTTTCCAACCCGCTGACACATTCTCTAGGACTTTCTGCCCGGTCAGTCAGTCAGTGACAGATGTGCACCAAATCATACTCAAAGGCTTGGGGAAAGCCAACTTGACCGTAAGGTGGGCATTCCTTGTTTCGCCGTTCATTCTCGGCTGTACTCATTGCCTGAAGGAACAGACCAGCAACGGAACTGCAGCACCTACCATATCGGCAAATTCGTTGGTTCCCAGGTAATAGGTGTGAACCCCCCGGTCAGCCTCCAGGTTGTGTTTCTGGATCACGTCCAGGTGGTACTGCCAGATCCCGCGCCTGTCACATATATATATATACATAATGTATGTACATAATATTATGCAGTGTACAGTCACTCGGAAAGTGTGTGCGGCATGCTTGGCGTTTAGTTGCGCTTTACGTCTCAGTGTTTAAACGGGCTAATACCATCTTTGCCAAACCAACTGATGTTTTGGGACAGTTTCGCTCGCGAGTGTTCCTGTACGCTCTAAATACTCTATTTTGATGAGCTGTACAGCTCTTTATGCGATACAATGTTGTTTACACTTTGCGCGAGCGGTCGTACATTCAAATTGCACAACTGTTGTTACACTGACTACTGGAACGCTCCGCCGTTGTGCCGGTCGCCGCGTCATCGAGTACGCCTCTGCTGGCTCAGTGCGAACATTACAGACGCTGTCACTATCCAGGTGTCTAAGTGGTGTCAGGTAAAAAAAAGAACACAGCTCAGAACGATCTGTGAGCACAAAATAATAGTGGTTGCATCATCCCCTTAAAGTTTCCCCCTCAGTCCCTCCCCCAACCTCCACCGCAGTGATGATTTTCAAAGACGAAAGCTGACCGTTAACAGAGTAGACACTGAACCCCTAAGTCTTGTTTGTTTACATTCCGTGGACAGTGAAGTTTTCCTCTACTGACGGCTGGTTTGTTGGTTGTTTCTTGTTTCCTTAGAGACTCTGTGTGTGTGTGTGTGTGTGTGTGTGTGTGTGTGTGTGTGTGTGTGTGTGTGTGTGTGTGTGTGTGTGTGTGTGTGTGTGTGTGTGTGTGTGTCATTGGCAGTGCTGTTGACAGAAGCCAGTGAATGCTTGAAAGTGTTATTAAACTTATCAAGTTTTTCGGTTTGGCGTTGTGTGTGTGTGTGTGTGTGTGTGTGTGTGTGTGTGTGTGTGTGTGTGTGTGTGTGTGTGTGTGTGTGTGTGTGTGCGTGTGTGTGTGTGTGTGTGTGTGTGTGTGAGAGAGAAAAGAGAGAGAGAGAGAGGGTGGGTGTTTGGGTGTTTAACGTCCTCAGTTTTCCACCATATGGGTGATATCCAAGAGAGAAAAGAAAAAAAAAGGCCAGCACCGGACAAATATTTGGCCCCAGCCCGGCGGCCGGGAGGGAGGGGGTGGGGGGGGGGAGAGAGAGAGAGAGACCTGTAGCGCTCCTCGCTAGCATCCCTGTAGACCTTGTTGTGGGTCTTCTTGAAGATGTTCCACTCCGCGTCAAGGTCAAGGGCGGAGGCCAGCCCGAGGGCAAAGACGATCAGTGCAACGCGCATCTGTATGACGGTGGGAATGGAAAATAAAGTCAGTTCACTGTCAGACATATACACTCCCGTATCGAGTACATTTGTGGTCAGTAGTATCGGTAGTATAAGTAGCCACTTGGAGAATGAGCATCCATGTTTCAGCACTTCAGTGTAGCACGTTCCCCCACTCCCCCCCCCCCCCCACACACCTTCCCCAGTTTAGTGCCGTTCTTCTAATCGGAGGTACTGACATGCATAATTCAGACTGCCTTTAGTCCGCCAGAAGCCAGTGTAAATATTCAAACTCAGTAGTCGGTCAAAACCGAGAGGTTGTGGGGTAAGGAGGTTCAGGTCGGCCAACAACAAAACAAGTATCACCTGAGACTGAGTTTATAAGCAGAAAGAAGATAAACTCCTGTTGCCTATGTTCCATGAATATTCAGTTATTGAAGCTGTACCCCGAGTTTATTTGATTACAATAGTTGTTCTGTTTAACCCCAAAGCTGAGCCTGCATTGTGGCTCTTCGTGCGGGTATTTTGTCGTGTTCGGGTGAATATCCACACCAGCACCACTGGGAATATACAATCACCTCTTTCATTGTAATCAAAGACCTTGGAATTATGTTTCCAAGATCTTTGATGTAATGATTTACCTAACTCCCGTCCCTTACCTCCCCTGCTGCGCATATTTTGCAAGTGGGTATTGTTTTTGTTCTTCGATAATCAGTTTTAATGTAATTGAGTTTTGAGTACGCGACTGATTATTATTATTATTATTATTATTTTTAGTACCGTGGAACTGATTTTAAACACCAAAAGTAAAACCCAGTACGTTCGTGATGCATGTTACGATACGCATCATCTGGTATCATGTAGGCCGGTGCTTTGATAGTGTAAGTTAGTGTAAGCGATAGCATCGACTGAATTAAATCTGTGTCTGCACAGCTCATGATCTACTTTGTACGGGACTGATAATGACTGGATCTAGGTGAACACAGTCAAGGTCCGAGGCAAACAGTAACTAATCAGCATCTACTCGTGGCTCATGTGACATGTGGACTTTGTAAAGAACAATGGACGTCTTAGGTTGCAAATTTCAGGGTGTCAATCGAAGCTCAGGGTTTTTCAGTTGCACGTTTTCCTTTTCCTTTCTGTACTTTTCCGTCATATTGAAATAAATGAAACGAAAACCGAGAATACATAAAAGCAATGTCAAACACTACCCCCTTAACCTTTCAATGGCTGCAAGTATCTTAAACTGCAAATTTTATGAGCGCCAGTCGAAGCTCAGGGTTTTTCAGTTGCACGTTTTCCTTTTCCTTTCTGTACTTTCCCGTCATATTGAAATATACGAAACGAAAAGCGAGTCTTTGAAATGGAAACTGAGCATACATTAAAAGGAAACTATGTCTAACACTGCCGCTTTTCAGTCAACCCCTGAATCTTTCAATGGCTACCGAAAGAGTTATCAGGTAATGGGGGTCGACTGACGTTATTGAGATACACATCCCATTTCAGTTTACTCCACTGTTATCACCACAGCTGGAAGTAATGAATTTGAAAATTTGCACAACAAAGCCTTTGAGCGATGTAAGTTGTACTCAGCACACGGCGAAAATGAAATTACGCGTGACGGTAGTTCCCCATGCAGTAAACCTGTCTGCCCTCACAGGTCAGGGTTTTCCTTCTATCGTGACAACAGGAAAATGTCCAGTCTCGCTTTTCCTCCTTTTAACTGACGGCCGCTTCCTTGTGGAGCGTTAACGTGCACTAACGTACATTCACACTCGTTTGTACACGACTGACGGAAGCGAAAAAAAAAAAAAGAAGCATGGCAAACGAGCGTGGCCGTGAATTCTGACTTGATTTGTCGAGGAAAAAAATCCAAGACCGAACGGCTGCCTACTCAGTGGGTTTATGCCCGGACTTGTGGGATCATGAGGACAATGCTCTTTCACTGGGCTGCATGCACGTCCTCCTGAAAGATCACCAGGCTCTATCAGTTACCCGTGTTGTTATACTCTCGATGGTGCTCGTGTCAACTTGAAATGCAGCACATATAATTATACTGACGACACACATGGCACTGATGTCAGAATGCTGCTGTACACGTGCAACACTGTCTCACAAACTGGTCTAGTGGTTACGGCATCCGACTGCGGATCCTAAGCTGCTTGGTTTGAATCTCTGGTGGGCAGGAATTTAGTTGGATTTTTCCTTTTCAAATCGAGTCAAAATCACGTGCAGACTCGTTTACGGTGTCTGTCTCGCCCTCGTGTACACAAGCACACACAGCAAGTGTGCAATTTAAAGATCCCATTCATACGGGAGGGGCCGAGGAATGGAAAGCCATCACGCAAGACGACGCGTTCCCGAATATCCCTTACCACGGCGACTGTAAAACTATCAGTGCGCGATAATGTCGGTGCGCATGCAATAATAAATCATTTATGGCTTTGGTTCAGAAACAAACTGAACAAAAACAAACAACAACAAAACAAACAAACAACAACAAAACCAACCCCGAACGAAACAAAAAAACAAAACAACAACCAACAAACAAACCCAAACGAAACAAATAACGAACGAGCCCCGGGTCAGTCCTGAGTGAACCACTCACAATCCCAGTGCTGCAACTAAACGTTAATTTAAAATAATAAAAAAATCATTATTACAGTATTTAATCAAAATCATTAATCTCTTCCCAAAGAATGACAAGTAAGCCTTGGACTAGAAGGTGCAAGCCTGGTGGGCGTAGACTGAATACTACCGACATGATCTACAGTGTATGTCTTGTGCGAGCCATCGACCTTTATGCGTATACAATGATAACAGTATACACCAGCGTAACACGGGCTACTCACCATGTCTGGGGTGTCAGGCCAGGGATGAACAGGCCGAGCAGCCGGCGACAGTAGATTATAAAGGCGACGGTTTGCGGTCGCGTGCACTTCACACGGTGCGATACCACGTCATGTGAATGATTATGACCCTTATGGTTGGCCGTCACTATCATAATTACTGGGTGGGTTGCTGGCATGCGACTTTCAGTTTCCCATTTTGCGTGCGTCGGCGGATTGTTGTAGCAGTAGTAGTGAAGCGATTTCTGATATGTTTGACTGAATACGTGTCACTGCAGTCACAAAAGTTCTCAGTTAAAGTGTGTACAACGGCAAATTGCCGCTAAAAGCTTTGCAGGCTCCGCACACAAACTGCCGAAAATAAGCGTCATTTTGTCACTCACATTATTCCATACGCAGAGTACTATTTGTAAGGAATCCCTGCATGGCGACTTTTCCTTTCAAACGAAACTGAACCGAGCGACCTAAATCTACGGTAACTGCACTTTTTGTGGCATGAAGACCTTGTATTTAGAAGCCATGAACCAATCCTATTAATTTAATAATGCGTTTTTCGTGCACCGATTGATTTACGGAATCAGTTTGTCAGGACTGGCGTTTTCGGACATTAACGAGTGATCACGCAGAAAGTACGTATTATTTCTCGTGAAATGAGACCAAATCTGCCATTGGTGTTTTTAGCAACGTGACTGTTGCACCTTACCTGTCAAACCTTTTTCACGTGAAGAGGTCAACACCACATCTTTCCGATAACCGCCAACTATGCAGCACGAGCACACATCACAGGACATCTCGCATGCGCTCTTATGATCCGTGTTTTGGAATACGTCCAAACTGAGAGTATCTCCAATCAATACCGGCGTGGAACTTTGGCGTGCCTTGATTTTAGTAGAGAAAGGGGGAGGGGCCACTTGCCGATGTAAGTACACGGAAATGAAATATACATGTACATATTAATTGCTAAGTGAATTCAAATCAACACTGTAAATACATTTTAGCAGAAACTTGTTTTGTTTCAAAACAAAAACTTCCACGCCGCTGGTTCAGTTGGCTCCATGCTAGTACACAATCTTTAGGTTCATTCTCCACGAATAGGCGCCAATATCCTCCGGGAAAAAAAAAAACCCCGCTTTTCTTAAACACTAAGTTACTAAGAAGCAATACCATGGCAATGGTGTTCAATGTCAGGACGTACATGAAATTGAGCCGTGGTGGTTCCTTGCTCAGTTTGTGCTTTTCGCCTGCTTCAATGAATATACGTAGGCCATATATATATCTATATGTGTGTGTGTGAGCGAGCTTTACTTTGATACTTATGGTTGTCTTCTCTTGTGAGGGCGAGGTGTGGGGGACAAATATGTCCAGTAGTGCCTATTAGTATTGCTTAGTGGAATCAAGAATGATGGTCACATTGGCGTATGCGTGAAGCTCTCTAGTCTACGCTGGTGTATGCGTGAAGCTCTCTAGTCTACGCTAGCACCAAGACCAGGACTACAATAAGAGGAAACTCAATTCCAAGTGCTTACAAGTTCATCAGCTTAAACAGCAAAACCTTTGTAACGTTTAGGCGCCACGTGTATGTAGTGCACATACAATGCAAGTTTGCATCAATCAATATTCTGCAGCATACTCTTGTGCAACCATTACCATAAATTTACAAAACCAAAACCATTTATGAAAGTTTCACCAGGCACACACGCACACAGATGTGCAAATGAACACACTGATAACAATGTGGGTTTAGTTTCCAAGGAACTTTATTTAGAAATAAACCAAAAGTTTGTGAACACATCATTTAACAACAAAGTAAACACCAATGGACAAGAGGGATAAGAATACACACAACAATGAAAACTTACACAATTCCACTATCAAGTCCTACTCACTGCACACACAAATACTACAGATCCACCCCCTTATGATTAATTCTCCTCATTTCAGAGTGACTGTAACAGGAAAATGAGGACAGTTCTGAACACCCCCAGTCTTAAAACACCTTTCAAAGATAACAGACAACAAAAATTTATTCCCAAATTAGTCCAGTTGATGAGAAAGATCAGATTCACTGCATCTACATAAATTTCAAGCACATTTCTTGGAACTGAAGGGAAACACAAGAGAGCTAAGCTTTGTACCTGACTACCAGTTTACTTAAAGACCCCCCCCCCCCCCCCCCCCCAATCCCAAAGTTCATTTACGTACAAAATGCTGGAAAATACTCACCAGTGGAGCCTAGTGCAGCCTATTGGATGCACCCTTCCAACTCTGTGCTGGCAACCCCTACTTGCTTGCTGTCTACGCGAACTACTTTTTTTTTCCCTGTGACTCCATGGAATTTCTGTTGGAGCCCATTCCACAACTGCAGCATCGCCATTCCGAATCCTTCAATCGTAATTGAACTGTATTATCTGCAGCTAGTTTCTTTCTGCCAAAAGTGATCTTTCCATGCAGCATAAGGTCACAATGGCCGAGTATCAACATTACTGTATGTGCATACACATGGTGAGCAAAGGTGGACATCATCTATAGATATTTGGGAGACATTTCACAGAATGTACCAATCTGGTCCAGCTTATTGCTTTACAAGGATTAAAACCTGCAAATAAAACAAAACACATATCAAAATCATAGAACAGCAAAAACCAACCAATAAGACTACAGGAAATTACAACTGGCAGATCAACATAAGTGACTGGGCAAATCTGGGGGTAGGTGGGACATAACAGCATGATAAAAAGTTCTTAAACCACATGCTATTAGCAGCTCGCATTCTCTTTCTCTGTCCCATCAGCATTCTCTCTGCTCTTGACTTGGAAACCGAGTACCTTGCACACACACTTGAGAATCTTCAACTCAGTCGCACTTGCTCACACACACGATATTCAAGCTATCCTGTGTCCCACTCACATCTGCTTCAATGTACCATAATCAGCATAAAGCTTCAAGTACTTTTCCTCAAGTATGACGCCCTTCACCATGAGATACTTCTAGTCTCATATGGCTGTCAAGTCAAGGGATAAGCATTTACACTCTCTTGAACTACATCGTTGCAGTCATTCTTCACGCAAACTCTTCCTTTCACAGTCGTTCCATCAATCAGCAGCAGTCTCTCCCACAGTCACTCCCTCAGTCAGCCACAGTTTCTCTCTCTCTCTCTCAGCCTCTCCTGTCGGCCGCAGTCTCTCTCTCAGTCGCTCCACCAATCAGTCGCAGACTCTCTCTCAGTCGTTCCAACAGTCAGCCGCAGTCTCTCACAGATGCTCCCTCTCTCGCAGTCACTCCGAAAAGCAGCAGACACTCCACTCATAGCAGTCATCCCTCAGTAGTTGTAATAGCCACTCTGACTGGCACCATCCCCATAAGCCGCTGGTTGCCCGTATCCAGCCTGCCCATAACCACTCCCACTACTGTACTGCTCTCCATTACTGTAACCAGTCTGCGGTGACTGGTAGGCTGCAGTTGAGTAATCAGATTGTGCATCTGATGTGGAGTTACTCGTAGGGAGCGTGTAGCCATAACCAGGGGTGGGGGTGGAATAGGCAGACTGGTCAAAGGCGGAGGGATCATAGCTGTATGCGGCTGGGCTAATGCCTGTGGGTAAGAAAACACATCCAATTAGTTTCGCCAGCTTTTAACATGCTTTGAAAATGTGCTGCACAATGAAGTGAAACTTTTCTCCGAAGTGCTGCAGCAAATAGTATTATAATACCGAGTGATAGGCGTAGATCTAAGCATCCCTTTCCTCAATTCATGCTTAACTTACAGAGGTCTGCACAAACACTGGCCAGCCAGAGATCAACACCCCCCTCCCACGAGTCAAACTGTTGGGAACTTCACCGGATCTGCACTATTTTGACAGTATATATTACAATGCTTAAGTTCTGTTGGATGGTGGTTGCTTGGTGCCCATGCTTTCATAATTTCACGCCATCGGTATTCATTGTGGGTGTTGACATGTTTCAGTTCATGCACCTAGCTCTGATGTTCCTGTTTGTATGCCATGGGTATGAGTGCATCAACCAACACTTTCATACAGAAATCTGCACGCTTCAAACTTTATGCTCCGATACCGAGCATGATGCAAGTCTACTTTTTGACAGTCATTGAGTTTACGGTTTTGGATGCTGAATGAGATACAGAACCATTAACCTTCGCCGTATTGTGGGAGCAACTGCACCCACACTTTCATTTAAATTTTCATGCTTGAAATGTGATGACCATGTCAACAAGGGTATTGGTGAAGTGTCTGCGTCATTTTGTTTGTAAATAAACGTATTACCCTCCCAATACAACATAGGTGCAAAACCACCAATTCTTTTCCAGAGGGAATTTCAAAGGGTAGTCAGGCAAACAATAGTTTCACTTATACTTTTAAACTTATACCACATTTCTACAACTGGGCTTTACAGACTATTACAGATAGTGTGTGTCAGCAATTCTGACTTCAGTTCAGCTCCTCCTTTAAATGTGTAGGTGAGTTTGCACCCACAACGTACAGTAAGGAATAATACATTCCTCCTCCTTTAAAAGCATCAGGGCATTTGCACCCGCAATGCGTGCAAGTTTTCTTCTTCAAAGTATGGCTGCGTTTGCAACCACGATGTACGGCACTCTATTTTTTTTGGCAACATACAGCGAAGGTTAATGAAGTGTGGCTAATATTCACCCAGGACATATGGCAAATCAAAACTGAAAGACTACAACCACATGGTGTGCAACTTACGCTGCCTGCCCTGCTGTTGTGTGACTGCACCTCTTCTTTCTTTCAAGTCGCTGACTTTTGCAGGTTAGTGTGTGTGTGTGGGCGCGCTCCAAAGACCATTGCAGTATAATGTGAGCCATGCGATTGACCATGAACTGATAAAGGTATTTTGTTACTCTGGCAAGATGCTTCAGAAAAATTATTCGGTCCTGGTAGTGAAGGTCTACCTACAACTACAAGCAAAATCAAACATTCAGTTTCACAAAGTTCTTACAAAAACAAAAACCACCCATTCCTACGTTGGGTAAAGAATGTGTGCATGTATATATTTATGAAGTTTTAGCATTTGTCGATTTGATTTCCTTCTCCTGCACTGGCAAAGCAATTGACAAGCGAGGAATTTATTTATACAGCCAACGTTGAGCAACCAGCTACAGAATAAGGATAATATACGAAACGGAACACAGTAGTCACTGCCTATATATGCCCCCCCCACTATGCACAGAAAATACTCCTGCCTGGACGGATACACCAAGAAAAACTAGAAAGACAGAAGCCTTCTTGGCTCACTTGTACAATTGGTTATCATTCAAGAGTATGTTTGTATCATCATGCCAAGTTTGGTGTCTGTCGTGTGTGTTCAGAGTTTGAAACTGAAAAATGCCAATGTTAAAGGTTTTCCAGAGACAGCTAGTATGGCCTTGACACTGAGTCAAGGTCATTCAATGGAGCTGTCACAGGTCTCACTAATGTCTATCATCTTGCAAAGTTTGGCATCATTTGTGTTTTGTTTCTGACAAAGTGTTTCTTTCAAATGTTTTCCACCGACAGCTGGTATGACCTTGACTCAATGGAGCTACATCAGTAAAGCTCCTACCAATGTCTATCGTGCCAAGTTTAAAGACTGTTGTAGTTTCTGAGCAAATGCCAATTTTAAAAGTTTACAACAGCTTTCCTGGCCGCTTCAGTTATGCAGCGATCGTCAAATGTGTCAGGACCATGGTAGCCATTCGGGCTACTGCCCTGAACAAAACTGGTAGCCCGAAAAAAATTCTGGAAGCCGGAGTGGCTGCTAGGTTCTGATTCATCTCAGAATTCCTGCTTGCCATTCGGGCTTCCGCTACCGGAGCTTTCACTCGCCTGATGGTAAATTTGGTGGCGAAAGCGAGCGGGCGAGCGCATTTGACAATCGTTGGTTAAGGCCATTCAAAATGGTACGAGTTCAAAGGTTGCATTGAAGTAAACTGTTGTGCCAAGTTTGGTGCCTCTGCTGTTTAAAGTTTCTGAGAAAATGACAATGTTTAAGTTTTTGCAGACACAGACAGATGGAGGATCAATACATGGACTCACTTCTTACACAAGTTAGCCAGAAAGTCAAGAAAGAACTATTCTGTTTAAAACCTTACACTACCCATCCCTCAAAACTTGGTGGTTTCCAGTTTGCCTGCTTCACTTCATTATTTGGGCCCACAACACACATGAACTCCACAAACTCCGCAACTTTCATACTCGCTCACAAAATAACAACAGACTCACACATTCTCTCAGATCAGATTTCATTACAAGGCATGAAATGTAACTCAGCATTTGCACTCCACACCTGTGCACTCAAACAACACACATCAAAAAATTATATGGGGTGGAACAATAGTGAACACAAATTACAACATCAAGATGACAGATTACAATTTTATCAACTTGGGTCACGTTTACTGATACATGTCCATCTTTACGTGAAAACAGCATGATGAAGGATTCTCTTTTTAGGGGGAAGGGCAGGGTAAATCAACCTGTCTGAAGAGGCAGGAGAGTGGAATCATCCTACAGACCAGAATTTTACAGATGTAAAGAGTTAATTTGCTTGTCACAGATCTTACCAGGTTTTTTTGAGAGGTATGTTGTGTACTGAGAAACAAGTGACCAGAGGGGCTAGCTTGTGTTCACCAGTTGAGGGTTTTCCAGCTTTTGTTCACTAACACAGGAGATTGTGTGGAATGAATGTCCTATTTAAAAAATCATGCTCACTCAAAAAAATACGGAGGAAAAACACTTTGACACTTAGAAACAGTGAAGTGTTCAAAAATATACTCTGTAGCAGAAAGATTCACTCAACACACTGCAATTTCCAAGCACACAACATTCGTTCTCATCAGAAACACTGCAACCAGTAGTTTTCACAAACTCATGTCTTTGAAATCTCTCATACCAACATGTATCTGTAGTGCTGTGATGCACACGGCTCTGACTGCAGCACGTGTCAACTCATTACTTCTCATCTTCAAATTTTAACAAGCTGAAAATTAAGTAGTGGTGCAGGAAGGAGTTACTAGAGCCAAATGTGCATCAAGAACTACAGAAATGTAAACAGACTGCTTTTCCCACTCACTCCATACAATCTGTAAACAAAACTCCTTCACATTCTTTCATACACACACATAAAAAAAAGAAAAGAAAAAAAAAAGAAGACCACCAATCAAGTCTCTGCTGATGTTCGAAACATTCTCTCAGTCTTGTCAACAGCTCACGTCACAGAACTGACAGCCGTTCACACACAGATGCACTCTGGCCCATTTTAGGTAGAGACAACCTACCTCAGTAGATCCCCCAACAAGCCTCAAACTAACTGCCCTGTTACTCATACAAGTTACAGTGTTACTGAAGAGATTATCAAAGCCACTTAACACTACGAAAACAACAATAAAGGGTTTCTATGTACAGATGCTCTCCTCCCAGTCTCGCGCAATACAAAAGCTTCTCAGTCAGGACTGTTAACTCCGCCCTACTATCAATCTCGCAATCACCGCCTGCTTTCTCTCGCAGCCTTCCATGCCAGCTTGCACATGTCTAATTCCACCCCCCTGTGCGTGCCCCTTGAGTACCCCAGCCAGCGTAAGACCCTGATGTGGACGAGTCTGTGCCCCACCAAGCACTACCTGGAGTGGACTGAGAGCCAGTGGCCATGCTGCCACCAAAGCCCTGGGTGCTACCTGACTGGTTTGCTGACTGATCACTACCACCCTGCTGGCCGGTCACACCCATTCCCCAACCACTTCCACCCGACAGCATGGCCTGTGCTGCAGCGAGCATAGCTGAATTTAACAGGTTCATGCCCAGATTGTTGGGCAGAGGCCCATCTCCATTACCTTTACCTTGCCCCATACCTCTCTGGGCCAACCCACCTTGGTTGCCATAACCGCCCTGCGTGCCATAGCCCATGCCACCAAAGCCTGTCTTGGGACCGCCAGCCTTGTCAAAGCTCTTGGGTGCTGCATTACTGATGTGGACAGACGTTCCCTTGATGATATGGTCATCTCCACACAGCGACTGGGCTACTTCAGCATCCGCGAAAGTGACAAATGCGAATGCTCGGAAGGGCTTGGGAATGAAAACGTCAACCACCTCACCAAACTTGGCGAAGTAGGCACGCAGGTCATCAGTACTGATGTCTTCTGTGCAGCGCCCAATGAAAATTTTGCGGTTCATGATCTGAGCATTGCCCTCCTGTAAAATAGTTTAAACAAGTTTCATTTAAAAACTAATGCACACACATGCTGAAACTGGAAACATGCTAAAATTGCAGAATAGACACACAAACAACAAATCAACAATCACAATCTCAGGGATCAATTTTCTCGCGCGCCGTGCGACTATGCCTCATATTTTGATAAAATGTCGCATAAAAATTTCGCAAAATGCGTCATATGTCGCACGAACATGACATCACAAGCGCACTTGACAACGTGAAGCAGAGATGCGCTGTCCGTGTCAGTCATAGAGTCTGTTAGGCCTACCCTAATCTAATTTTAGTGATGAGGCTTACTTATCCCGCTCGCGCTGTCAGGAACTCTCGCTCGAAAGAGTTGCAAAAAATATTGGCGCGTTATTTTCTCAGTTCTGTGATCAAGACGTCCTTTTCCGTTCAGAACCTGAACGTCACTCCACTTAGGAACAGGCTCTCGGCACATACATGTGACAGAGTGATGGGGGTGAACTCGATCATCTCATAGAAAATGAAAATGTCTCACAAAAATGACTGGTCAAGGAGACAATGTCTCATTGGCATTTTTGAGTAAATCCATCCCTGCCATCTTCCCATAATGAATGAACCAAAGCTACTTATCACACAGTAAAAACAATAAATTAATGTTCTCCCTACATGCTGTAGAGTTTACGTTCAGTAGACAAGGGTTCTCTAGAGACATTTTGCACTGCTGAAAGAAAAACCAACTCATTTAACATGCACTTACATCTCTCGATCAGTTTCAGTTGGATTCTTTCACCTCCCAACATCTACTGGACATTGCTACAGCATTTAGTGATAACATACATAATTCAGCATTTTAGCAAGTACCGGAAGTTCAAAGAAATTTGGTACCCTGGAGTTTGGAACAGTGACATCACACCATCGGCCATCGATCATATGGCGTTGTGACATACACTTGACTTGAGACTCGAGGTCGCCAAAGCGGATGAAGCCAAACCCTTTCGATTGTCCAGTCCTCACATCTCTCTTCACCTAAAAAACGCAACAGAAAGATTTAATTAACAACAAAGCAGTCCGAGCATGTGAAAAACTATACAGACTGTAATCAGCTGGCAAGAAGATATGCAAATCATCTTGACCAATTTTTTAAAAATCTAAGCAGAAAGACGTCCATTTTCAGGATATGCAAAAGCAAAATCTGTGCCGTCTGGAAGTGCCAATAAATCTGCTAATTCCGCTGATGGAAATTATACTTGATAAAGAATTTTCATTAAGAAAAACCATGAGGAATCGAAAGGCACTAAACACTCACCTGAACAAGTAGCAGTTCTCCAAACTGACTGAAGTAATTTCTAAGATCATCCTCAGTGCTTTTCCATGGGAGTCCCAACACAATGAGATCTGAGCATTTGGTCTTATCAAGCCTTTGAGTTTTTGCGGCTGGATTCTCCATGAAGCCACCATCTTCACCCTTCCTCTTGTCTGCGGCAAACAAACACAATCCTTCTAAACATTAACTGGAGTGGTGCCCCTCCTCCCCCCCCCCCAAAAAAAAAAAAACCACGTGAAGAATTAAACTAAAGACCAGCCACTAATTCCAATGTATGCATTTCGCCAGTTGTGATGCCGTCTTTCAATCTGAATAATAAAGTTTCAACTTGTGCTGAACAGCAAAAACTCTAACATATTTCAGATGAACAGAAATAAATTTATTGGCAGTGCAGTGATGTCAACTGGCAGCGTCCCCACGCGTAAGGCAACCAAGTACAAACCGGAAACAGCATGGCGACTTCACCGGCTACTCTTGCGCCATCAATCTATTAGTTTAATGAAATACATCTTACTTTTAGGGAAAACAGCGATATACTGTGTGTTTCCCCATACGCCATCGGGTGGATAGAGAACTCCATCAGCGAGACGGATTCCTCTGAAAGCCCCAGTGTCAGCTTTGTACTTCAGCCCGCACGCGCCAGGAAACTGAGCCGCAAGAGACGTCAGCAGAAGAGTTCCGTCGTCTTCACTCGGAATCTCAATAGGTTCATCGCTTGTATCTTCGCAGACCTGAATGAACTGTGCCATAGCTAATGTTTACGAGTTCTCACGAATCGCTCGAAGAGATCTAGAATAAAGCCTTTTGAACTGAAGCAGTGCCGGGTAAGGAACGTGCGATAACAAAATGGCGTCGTAAAGGAAGAACGCCGTCTAGCGGGAAACGCTAGGGTTGCGCTTACCCTTGTGCGCATGTCCCGCGATATATTAAAGGTATCTTTTCACCACAATATAACGAAAATCCATCAAATTAATGCATGAGGTTAGTGTACAGCATGGGATGGCCGGATACACTGGAGAAAAGAGAAAAAAAAAGAAGAAGAGATAATTAAATCATGTAAATGACTGAGCTGCCGACCCTTTGCAGGGCGGAAAAAGGCTAAATTTCATTGTAAACTCTCCGGCTTTACACTGATGTGATCATCATCATTAGCTTGCTTTACGCCCGTCCTATGGCTTTTAGCCCTTAAGGACAAGTTGCTCCTGGCGTGTGTCTTTGGCTGCTTGGCTGGGCGAGTGTCTTTGACACTGATGTGCTCTCGAGCAGTGTCTTTTGTTTGACACCCTCGCCGGCATCAGTCAGGGCTGGACGGGGCGGGGATGAGGTGGGGGAGGCTGGCTAGCACTGAATCGACGGAGCCCTTTCAGTGAAAATTCGAGTGTTTGCCCTCCTCCCCCCCCCCCCCGACATGTCCGATCGATGGCACTTGGAAGTCCCAGCATTTGAGATGGCAATCGGCTACAGCATGTTTACTACGCTATAAATGCAGTCTCTAATCGGCTTATTTCCTTTCACTGTTTTGAGTGATTGCGGTAAACAGATATTCTGACGATAATCTATTATTTTGTTTGCGTTTCGTAATGCCTTTGAAATTTGTTAGAATAGCCCTTTCTTCATGAGTATGCAAACATAGGAAAAGTAAGAAAATCATTTGTCTTTTCGACGAAAAGACACAAAAGAACACCTTTTCTTTATATGCACTAATTTCACCACCTTTCATCGCCAGCCGAAATAGCTCAGTTGGGAGAGCGTTAGACTGAAGATCTAAAGGTCCCTGGTTCAATCCCGGGTTTCGGCACGGAACATCCGGTGGTTGGCACATTTTTTTTTTCCACCCCAACCTCAAAAGAGTACAACTACCCTCTAAACATTGCCAGTTTTTTTTTGTTTTGTTTTTTAAGAGGTTGACTGTTACATTTACAAATAGGCAATGCATGTACTGTCCAACAGTATGTCATCAGTGTTCTTGCCAATGTACATGTAACTGTAATGTTAGGTTTGGCAGTCACTCTTCAATGTAATTGTCATGTTAGGTTTGGGAATCACTCGTTTTCGAATGTTCTCGTTTGTCAACTTGCGTCTGTGAACATGGATAATACGTATACCATCACATATACGTAAAGTGATCACATGAGCCTCAAGCTCGTACATGTCACAGTATGTACACCTCTTTACTATACAATATGGGTGCAATATGCTGACCCACACTTTTACATGAATTGTATTAGAGAGCCCTTTTTCAGAGCTTTATGTTGTGTCAGTATCATGATAACACTTAAACTGACCCAAACATTGCTTGTTTATTTTGATAAACAAAAGACAAATCTGCATCATTACGAAATTATGGCGTAGGTCCCTTTTGAGAATGGTGCTTGAAGTCTACAATGCATGTTATCCCATCCTAGTCTCAAAATATGCTCGCATTCAATGCATACATCAGAATGAAGATTGAAATTTACTGCTTTGTATGGGTGAGCAAAGATGTGCCTGGTGTGTGTGCATGAAATTTAATGATCTGCATGGATATGCATGAAAATTTGTTCCTTCTCATACTCTGTACTCTCTGCTATATATGTACCAGTGAAAGATATTGGTGCAAACTTCTTAAAATCATATGCAACAACGTCGTTTATTTTCTGCAAAACACAATTTGTATTTCATAAATGAAAGCAACATGTCCTGTAGATTAATTATGTAAGGATGGTGGCAAGATTGTCTTTCAGGCAAAATCAGCTTGGACAGAAACAGTCACTGAAATATGGGGTGTCAACAAGTGAATGTGGCTGCTTGAATCTCACAAGTGTACAATTCATTGCAACAATACAGACAAAGTGGTCCCCAGAAAACCCTGAGATCCCTTGTCACTGTACATCCCTCCAAATGCACATCCTTCATCCACATCTCCATTACACATATATAAAATGTTATTGTACATGTACCAGGCAAAAATCATTGTGTAAGGATGTTAGTGACTGAGATCACCTCTACAGCAGTTGGTGTTCTTACTACAAGACAGTGCACATACAGATAGTGAACACACACTGCCAGCAGCACCGTGCTCCCTATGTATACCACAGATGGCAAAGGTGGTGAGCTACCGATGGGTGGGAACCACAGCCCGCGACGGTTGGCATCCCTCAGGTGGTGTGATAGCCATGCAGTCAGTAACAGCAGCGCTGGCTTCTTTAGGGGTAGCGTGGGTAACAAGCTGGACACGCACCATAGTGTGCTTGTCAGCATCAGCACCAGGCTTGTGGAGTGGAACGGGGGCCGATGTTTCAAATTTACTGCATCCTGAAAAGACAAAACACCCAAGGAGTACACAGAGGTGCCAGACCCCATAAGTCTTTGTCAGTACTATCTCACATGAATGTCAGTATTTTTCAGCACTTGTCAGTATTCTGCCATACAAAGAAAAAACACATGTATAAACAGTAAATATATGTTGCGTATAGTTTCAGCGCTAAAGTGTGAGTGCACACACACACGCATTAGGCCATCCAAGTCAGAACTAAACGGCGGTACACTCATTCTTGTTCTGTCGTTTTCAGTTCATGCACAGCTGCACTTTCTAATGATCCTTTTGAATATTTGAAATTTGGCTCATCAGTATTTTTAGCAGCTAAACCGTATTTCCATATTTAATTCAGTTAAGCAGAAAATACTAAATCTGTACTGGTTGGAACCTCTGAACTGTACATGCAGTACGCTCACTGACAACAGTTGTGCAGATGAATAGAACATTTATTTGTATCCGTAAGAGACTGGAGACCAAAGACAGTGTTGCCATAAACATATCAATTGACAAGAACCTCTATTCAAATGGACACCCACTGAATGTCATGATCTTCAATGGTGACAACAAAAATAATAATTTGCTTATCTCCCTCAAAAACAGGTGCATGCACTGTACATGGAAACAGGTAAGAAACATAAAAAATAAAAAATAAAAAAATTCCAACCTGTACAAACATGTGTAAGCGCACCAAGAGTCTGTCAGTTTAGTATGGAAAAGCAAAATACGTTTTAACCTTCACTGTACATTGTGGGCAAGTTTGCACCCATACTTTCATTCAATCATCCATAGCTTAGTCAATTCTCAAGCTGGATCCATGAAACTTCATGACTTTGTCAATAAGGCTATCTATCGGAGTGGTGCTCACATAACTTGTGTAAGTTTGATTGTAAAATATCAAGTATATAAACAACAAAAATGTTGTATAACCTTCCCTGTACATTGTGGGTGCAAAACCACCCATGCTTTTAAAGAAGGAACCATGGGGGTATACTCACTTAGACATACATACAAATAAAGAAAACACACAAGAAAGAAAGAAACTTAACAGAAATTTCAGCAGATACCTGTATGACCACATGAATGTCACCAGAAAACAAAAATGCGCGTATTACTGAATTATCGGGCTGCTAAACTGATAAGATCAGTCTGGACAGAATAAGTGAACACCACCTCATCTGACAAAAGTTCATGACTTGCATCGTTTTTCCTTATACAACTAGCCTATAGATACAGACCATCTTCTTAATGTGTGTGAAAGCAATTTTGATCTAATTCAGTATAGTTTCTCCTCTAAAAATGTGGGTGAGTCTGCAGTCATGATGTAAGCCAAAGGTTAACATTCCTTTCTTCTATTAAAGCACGATTGTGTCTGCACCCATGATGTATGGAACTCATTTTTTCTTCTTTAAAATTGGTTGTGGACTCAACACCAGCTAGACAGCGCTGACTGCATACGCTACACCTTAGTCGTATCGAGGTGCAGTACGTTGTGGACTCAACACCAGCTAGACAGCGCTGACTGCATACGCTACACCTTAGTCGTATCGAGGTGCAGTACGTTGTGGACTCAACACCAGCTAGACAGCGCTGACTGCATACGCTACACCTTAGTCGTATCGAGGTGCAGTACGTTGTGGACTCAACACCAGCTAGACAGCGCTGACTGCATACGCTACACCTTAGTCGTATCGAGGTGCAGTACAGGTATGGAAGCGTTATGCAAAAGAAAGTCATATTTCTCTGCTAGTAGAAGCCGCAAAGTCATGAAAATGGTGGCAGTGGCCAAAAGGAACAACTGCATATATATATTCATTAGGCAAACAACCTTACAGCTTTGTAAGCGGCAGTCTTTCACCTCAGAACTCATTATGAACATAGAGACTAAAAGTATGGGTGTGTTTTGACCCATGATCATTGATGAACGGTGTGCATGTTTTTAGGTGACGTACGGCAAAGGTTTAAGAATGCAAAAGGAAATATTTGTTATGGCCTGAGTCTTGTCCTGTACCTGAAGCTGAAGGGACTTTGCTGCCAGAAAATGGTCGACGTCGATGGCGCTGGCCAGAATGCCACACACTACACATGACATCCACTTGCATGCCTCTAGACCTGGAGTTTCCACCACTGCCCATGAAAGCATGCCCACCACCCCATGTGTAATGCTGTCCTGTAGTGCTCGCCAGAGAAGATCTGCCTGCGACAGCCGAGTGGCAAGTTTGTCCCCGATAAGGGATGTGGCTGCCAGAAGCAGGCTGAACAGCAAGACTTGATTGCAGAAGACGCGTGTCAGATCCATCGTTGGCGTTTGGCTGATGGGAAACATTTTCTTTTTCACGCTGAAACAGCAGATAATTTGATACAGCTTATCTCGGCGATTAGCATGATTATGTTCGAAAGGGTCTCTTAGCTACTGGAGGGTTTAACCAGCAGGCAGAAACGGGAAAATGAAAGAGAAAAAGTGACAGATCTAGTCAATGACGAGCGTTCGAACGAAAATGGAGCAAACCTTTTCTCTCGCTTTGCTGGGTTGTGCGTCCAAACCTTGCATCATGAAGTGGTTGAAGGCCACGTCAGTGCAACTGCTGTTGGAAAGGACATGCTTTACGATCCTTTTCAAAACAGAGGAAAATGTACGCCATAGACTTTGATCGCAATCATGTGACCAGAACTGTGGACACAATACACATTACATAGACAGTTATAAGGGGGCCTGACACCGCTAAAGTGCGGCCGCGATGCAGACGACAGCCGTTCGGCTGAAGCGGAAGTGTCGCCGATTTTCGTTTTCAAACAAGCATACCGCAGAAATTGTGGAGTCAAAAATCGTTTTATTGTATGAACATTTATGTTGAGGTTTGTAGAGCCAGCATTGTTCTATTTTCTTTAGCTACGTTGCTCTACTTTATGAAAACTTGTTTACGAATGTATTTTCCTGCAATTTAGTCCCGCAACCGACAGGAATAAGGGAAGTAATTCCCATGACAACGAAGAAGCGAAAGTGTGCCTAGACGCTAAGATGGGTTACGAAGAAGTTTCATACTGGTTTTTGTCCCTAACTTGAATAATATAAAGACGTGAGTGTCAATGCACTTTCAGCTGTATTTCTAAATAAAATAAAATCACCTTAGGTGGAACTGAAGAAGGTAGAGATGCATACTGCGTATTGTGTAAGACACAATAAGACACTTCATGTAAGACACTTCATGGAGTAACCTCATATATATACATGTACAAACAGAACTTCAGTGAATTCCAGTGACTGATGACCTTGCTGACCAATGAAGAGACGATAAACTGGGCACTCTTTTGGCAAGGTACCTCGAAAAGCAAAGTTGCCAGAAACAGGATAGTTTTATTCTTTTTTTCTTTAGGGTTTGACTTTTTTTTTTTTTTTTTTTTTTTTGAAACACCACAGGGTAACCCACACTCGCAATTTTACTTATTCGATGCAAAAAATGAACTTACAGGTTCTTTAAAAACAACAACAAAAATCTAACTGGATGTGTACATGCTTTCAGCACAACCATGGGTCCTGTATTGCCCCTCAGTCACACAGCCAAACTGGTATACGCGCAGTATCTGCTTAGCGTACTTGGTACAGGCAGTGAGACGAGTGTGATTTCTTCACAACCAACATGCTATGAAATGGAAGCAGTGCTCCACCACCTGCTGAAGTACTTCCCTCACATGGTCACCTCGTACATGGTGCAGGAACTGGCACCTCCTCATCTGCAAGCGCTGTGTCTTGACTCGGTGTTCAAGCAGTGCGGATCCAGTTCTAGGGAGATGAGGACTGAACATGTCATGAATATATTGCAAAAGTGAGTTTGGCTGGGTATGGGATGCCTCTGTCAAAAAGAATTCAGTTCCAAATATTATGCATGATTTCATTCTTCATGCAAATAAATGCCCTCCCCAAGGTTGGCAATGAACACTTTTTTTTCTTTTTTTTCACCTTGACGCCAAAATGTTTTACAGATAGATGATCAGACATCACTGACACAAAACATCATTGAGTCCTTCATTTATTTCATTCATTGGCTTGATTGCTTATGCTTTCTAGTTTCTCGGGAGTCCCATTGAGAGACATTAAGATACAAGTTTAAAATGTTCACACACCGAATCTGACTTAATCCTTCATGTGGTGTGCTAAAAGTGCCCTTCAGTTGTTCTTTTAAATCTTTTGTTGTTGAGTCTAGAGTCAGAAAGTTGAAGTTGTGAGTGGTAGAACCAGTCTCTCTGCTGATGTTACAGATATGTCTTGCCTACATGTTTCCACAATCACACTCTGCAGGTGCCCACATCTGCACCAGTTGTCTTGTGTAGAGTGCACAGATCTCAATTTTGATCAGCTGTTCCAACTGACTGGCACCTCCCTCTCTTCCCTTGTCAGTGTCAACCTGGACTCATGTGCTCACAGCGTTCAGGACAACCATGTTGTGGTAACAGTAATGCTCTTCTCTTTCTGCTCTAAGTCAGTGTGCGGAATGTTGGGGTGGTAAAGTCCCAAACTTTTCATGCTTTCTGCAGTGCCAGACTGTTGGCAACTATATGTTGGTGAAGATCTCCTGTGGGTTTTTTGTTTTTTTTTGGTTATAACATTTTGGTGCAATGGTGGTTCATGACAAATTCTGATTTAAGTTTTTGAAGCAAAGAGCTCAGCAGCAATGTGAGGCTAAACAAATGATGGTACCAATAAAATTAATAACTTAATTGGTGTCTTGTTTTCTGAAAGAGTTCCTTCATCAGTCCCCTGAGTGATGTAGAGTATACTTGTGTCCTTGTACTGTGTACATTACTGTCAGCGGTGATTTTTCAGATTTTGCTAGCAGGAGCTTCCAACCTGCGCCATCTCAGCCTGGCCAATACATTTGTGTCTGACAAAGCTTTCCTTCTAGATGAACATGCTCAGCTTAATTGTGGAACCTTCAGCCAGGTGGGAAATTCTTTTCTTTAGTGTTTGATTTATTTGTCTATTTCATAAAAATATGACAGATCCTCAAATCTTGTTTTCCATTCTTAGTGGTTACATACAAAAATAGTCGAAACTGTTAGGATTTTTCCTTTTATCAAACGAGAAATTGCAGTCAAAAGCAGATCTTAGACCTTTCTTTAAGCAAAATGTGCAGGATGGCAGGATATTTGAAATGCATGACTGTTGCAAATGTGTGTGTGTGTGTGTGTGTGTGTGTGTGTGTGTGTGTGTGTGTGTGTGTGTGTGTGTGTGTGTGTGTGCAGGCCTGGAGCATGACATCACAGCAGGCTAACCATAAGGAGTGGGTGTCGCCATGTAGCCTTGTCAGCATTGATGTCTCAGGATGCTCCAACTTCAGCAGCACAGGCGTCCGTCATCTCTGCTCCCTCACAGGACCCACTTTGCAAAATGTCAACATCTCATGCACACAGGCTGACTTTACAGCTCTCCTGTACCTCAGTGGCCTCTCCTTACCTGACGCTGTCCAGTTCTCACTGGGCGTGGAAATGGATCCTGGTGAAGCACCTCATTTACACCTTGATCAGCTGCGGCAAGAACTGGACAGGTGTCAGCTGATCTCTCAGAGCCTCCGGGCTCAACACTTACCACCTGGCAGTGCCGGTGTGAAGGAGGAGGAGGTGCCAGACTGCAGCCAGTGTACATTCTGTGGAGGTCTTTTCTCAGAGCAGTCTGTGGGATTCCAGGAGTTAGGGAAAGAGGGCGATGAGCTAGGTTTCAGCTCATGCCAGGACAGCAGGTGCTGTACCTGCACTGCAAGTGCAGCAACATCATCTTTCTTGTCAGGACATGATAAAGAGCAAGCATTGCAAACAAGTGGAGGTGTTTCTGAACACACTGAGGAGCTCAGGGAAAGTAGGCAGATTGAAGTATCAAGCAGCAGCGAATGTGCTGGTGTTAGTGATGAGGATGTACAGCTAGATGTGAAAACTGATCTTCATCACTCACAAGAAACATGTTCTGCCAAACCTTCTGTGGATACGTGTGTTGGAAAGATGAATGTTACTGACAGTGAGTGCACCTCAGACTGTCATAGCATGACTGGCAACAGATTTAACACAGATGTCAAAAACTTGGCAGGTGTGCATACAAGCAGTGGAACGAGTGATATCAATCTGGATACTGGTCCTGATTGTTGTACTCTGGTGTCAGTATCAGAAGAGCAAGAGACCAAAATGGTGCCACAATCTCCTATCACAGAAGCAAGCATGGTCTTGTGTTCACAGAGACAGGAGTCAGACAGCACTGTTTCTAAACATGGGACCATGGCCAGTCTTCCACAGGGTTTTGAACTGTCTGTGTCAAAGAGTATGCCTGGGTTGAGTGACTGTGGTACCTGTGAACATTCTGGGTGCTCTGACCAAGTTACCTCATCCATCTTTGACAAAAACACACATGCTGCCAACCCATCCATTTCAGATGTCACAGAAGGTGCCAGTAGAATGAAGCTGCATAGTACCCACGACATGTGTCCCAGTACTGTAGAGGAGAAAGCAGTAGTTCATGAGACTGTCAGTGAATCTGCCCACAAGTGTCTTTGTGATGATGCTTCCACTAGTTCTAAAAATAATCTTCTTGTATCTCCACCTCATGTAACTGTGACCAAGTCTTCGATTTCCGTGGATGCTGTCAGTACAGCTGTTAACATGAAAGATAATGTTACTGCTCCACTTTTATGCACAGACCATGTCTCTGTTACTGATTCTACCTCTCACACAGACATTGGCAACACTGACTTTCCAGTTTCAGAAGACAAAAAATCAGCACGAGGAACTCAGTTACTGTTCACACCTAACATAACAGGCATGTGCCTCAGCTCTGATTGTCTTGGAGGTCAGCACAGTATGCAGCTTGGGCTTGCCAGCCTAAACAAGTTTCTGACTGCAAATCCACAGCTGCGCAGTCTGGATATTGTGTGCTCCCCAGGAATGCCTCTCTTGGATCAGGTAATACTGGTGGTTCTTTGTCCAAAGAAAATATTCTGTTTCTGTTTTCACAGTTGATCCTGTATTGCACTGATTGAAGACTTTCCCCACCAAGGTTGAAACTTAAAATCAAAGGAAAACAAGCAGACAACGTAAAGGATATTGCCCATGTTAGTTCATTTCCTCAGCCCCTGTCAGTCTCTTTTTGGCAACTACAGCAGTAAGAGTACTTGGTTACTTCTGCTTGGCAGGGAGGAGGTTGAGAAAGTCAGGGGTGAACTGCTCATTGTTAAAGTCAAATGCAAAAACGAAACTCTGAGCAAATGTCCATATCAGCTGCCTGGACACCAGCTTTAATATTGTGACTGCTTCATGAGTATCCTTCCATTTTGAACCCCCATATTACATTCTGTAATAACAGTTCTTATTTTAATGGGAAAAATTTCTGTGATGCACCTAGCTTTACAATCTGATCGTTGTCCATTCAAGATGTGATAAGCACTATCTTGTTTCAGGTACTTGAAGTGATTGGGCAGAAGGTGCCAGGCTTGAAGCACTTGTCTTTGGATTCTGCAGAGACCATCACTGACTCTGGAATCAGCCAGCTTCTGAACAGCTGTACCAGTCTCTCCAAGATTGATCTTTCAGGTAATGGCATCTCTCTTATGCTCTGGAATGTAGTATTCTGCAATGCTTGGTACATGTACTGTTGCTGATTAATGTAAGGGTGAATGTGCTTAAGGATAGAAAAAGGCCTGTCCTTTTGTAAATCTGTCCTGTATAGTTGGTTGGTAGGGTGTCAGACATATACAGTATATCCAATCTCCATGAAAGTCCAAATCAACGCTTGATGAAATTTTGGCACAACTGCATTTTTAGTACAGACATGCATTGTGATGATCTCCTTTGCTTTTCTCAGAATTGAGTTACGTCACAATTCCATGACAATGTTGAAACAGTAAGTGTTCAGATTTTTCTC
This sequence comes from Batillaria attramentaria, assembly GCA_018292915.2. Lineage (NCBI taxonomy): Eukaryota > Metazoa > Mollusca > Gastropoda > Batillariidae > Batillaria > Batillaria attramentaria. Next base: position 457,069 of record JACVVK020000055.1, read on the forward strand.
TATCAAGCTGTAAACCTGTCATATCTACAGTTAGTCAGTCAGTAGAACCTTTCATGTGTCACATCATGTTGAAGGAGATTTGCTGACAAGATAGCTGATAATAGTCATGATTGTTAGAAGCTACACAAATGTTAACCAAGTGCACATGGTGAGACTTCTTTACATTTCGCATCCTCTTACTGGTCAACCACAGGTGCAGCATTTATCTCTGATGCTGGGTTGCTTCCCCTGAGGAAGAATGGTGAGGTGGAGGAGCTGATGCTGTCGGAGTCGTCGGTCGCTGCTCCCACCCTCCTCACGGTCGCTGTCGGATTTGCCAGCCAGGTGGTACAGAAGACATTTTTACTAGTGTACCATACCAGTTGTGCATGGAGTCCCATTTGAGCAGCAGCTAGTGTCCCTTTCAGTTCAGCTCAAAAATTCTGACTGAACTGAGATTCAAAATCATGCACCCAGTGCTTCATGCTCTAGATGCATTCTTGTGCATTTCCTTGTCAAACCAGACAAACATTGAGAGGAAACAGGACACTTTTCTTATGAAGTTAGATGTTTTAACATGTTTTCTTTCTGGTTGAACTTTTTGTTTTGGCATCTGTCTGGTGTTGATAGCTTCGCATTTTGGAATTGGCGTGGTGTGAGAACGTGGATGAGACAAGCATCAACAGGGCATTGCGTACTTGTAGTGGACTCACACGACTAAACCTTCGTCAGTGTCCTGTCACTGACCGCACACTGGGGGTGATCGGCACTCACTGTACGAAGATCACTGACCTTGGCTTGTCCTGCGTGAAGGACATCACAGATGCTGCAGTGACCTCCCTTGTGGGCTGCCTTGGACAGCTGAAGTCAGTAGATCTGAGCTGGAACTTGGGTAGGTTTTCTGCTGGGCCACACACTTGTACTTGGGGTTTTTTGTGTGAGTGGGCATGTGTCCATCTACAAGCCATGGATATTCTTTGGCTTGCTTTCAAGCTGAAAATTCAACTAAAAAAAATAATGTGACCTGAGTATGAAATGAAGCTTTATTGGAAATGTCTTAGAACTAAATTTTGAATTTATGGAAGAGTGCTTTGCAAGCACCAGACATGCAGCTTTATGTGTTTATAATGATTCCTCAAGTTTGATTGACGTCTGCAGATCTGACCGATGTTTGTGTGGGTGCACTGCTGGCAACATGTCCCTGGTTACACACAGCGGAACTGTCAGGACTGAAGCGCATCACGTCTGTTCCCTTTCTGCCAATAATTGCTGGTATGGAAGTGGTTTAGCTTTCAGTTTTACTTGTACACCCGCTGTTCACCTTGTATGACCATATGCGAAATGTCTGTAATGCATACCTGAATACCACTTTCATAGACTGTGATAGGTATCTGTATCAGTGATGCTTGTTTTTTCCTTCAGATGCTTTCAGGAGTGTTATCAGATTTAATTTTTCTGTATCTTCTCAAGACATAGAGCACTGGCGAAGACAGAAGACTGTGGCAGGCAACAGATGTAAGTCACAGGATGGGGAGAGGGACTCTCAGAACAGCCTAGCGAAGGTGGGTTCACCCTTGCATTTTGTATTTTGTGTTGTAGGATAGTTAGTTCTCCATTGCATCATATTGTCTGTTTCAGCGCTGATGTACTGGTTATGTATCAGATGTTTTGGGTATATTTATCAAGTGTCATTTTACCAGGTCTTCTCATCAGTTTTTATTTCTCACTTTCAGAGTTTGAGCGGTTGTCAGCCTCGTCGCTCAACATCATATGCCACGTGTCTCCAGCATCTTTACCTGCATTACTGCGACCAGGTGACTGACTGGCACATGGAGGAGGTGGCATTTGCATGTCACGGAGCATTGACCATCATTAACTACTATGGAGAAGCAGCCACTCCCAAAATTCATTGGACATAAGCTGTACTGATAGATAACCATTTGTTCGTGTACTGGTATGCAGGGATTGATCACTGTGTTGTCAGTTTCCATCCCTTCTTCTTCTTCTGCGTTCCCTGGGTTTCCATCCCATAATGGTCATGACATGAAGAGGGCAAAATCAGCACAAAGTTTTGACTCCCAGCGGGAAGTTAAGAGTTGATCGTTGATGATCAAGTGCTCTAACGGTAGACAAGGACCACTTTAAGTGTTTCCAGCGGGAAGTTAAGAGTTGATCGTTGATGATCAAGTGCTCTAACGGTAGACAAGGACCACTTTAAGTGTTTCCCAGCTTGTGTAATGTGCTTATGTGTGGAAGTGATCATTGACAGAGACAGCTGGTTCCTCTGTGTGAGCTCACCACTGTTTGTTGATAGATCCTGTCTGGTTATACGTTCTTGACACATGCACCAGAAGTGTAATTTGTCTCCCTCAACGGGTATGAACTGCTTTGTACATATATCTGAATATATATATGTCATAATGATAAAACCTTCAAGATCTGCTGCTGTGAAAATTCGATTGCTTCCTAGTGCATGTATCAGGTTTTCTGTATGGCGCTTGCAAAGTTCAAATCCCCGAGGACTTTTGTGAAAAGATTTTTCTGAATGTTTTTCCCTTTTCAGATTCTGCTTTTGCCACATGTGAAACTAATCTTATTTCAACTTTTTGGACACACGCACACACATGCACACACCAAAACACACACAATTTGAGTTGTAGGCGTGTGTGTACATCTAAGTTTTATTTCAAAAGTTTTGAGCACTGTCAACATTGAAAAAAAAAAGTCTGTCCCTTTTTATCTTGTAGCAATGTGTGTAGACAATCACGCTATTCAACCTAAAGAATGAATAGCAGAAACTAGAAAGCACGCTCTCACTCGCACCACATGTAGAAACCACACAGTTCAGCCATGCAGACATGTTCAGTGTTCACAACACAGGCAAAACTTGCATGTTGACAGAAAAATAACTTGCTTGCACACAGACACACAACACCAGTGTTTTAAAAAAAAAAGAAAAAAAAAAGGCTAGTGCCAGATTTGAGGCAGCCAATGGTGGGGAGGAACGTAGAAACCGACACAAACAAATTAGTGTCGCAATTGCAGATTTCATAAACTGACGTTATTTTCTTAGGTTTCTGGGTGTGCAACATCTACATCACAAATGTGTGTGTGAGTTGAAACAGCTTCTGCATTTTGTTGTTGTTGCTGGTTTTTTTTTGGTTTTTTTTATCTGTTCTTTTCAACCTATCCCTTAGCAGTGTGTGTCCTTCATGTTGGAGACATGCGGTACATGTAGATCAAGTGTACATTATCATCACTCCCAAGAACAAGTCAGGGTCCACCAGTAAGCCAGAACAGTTGGTAGTGCTTTATATGTAATACTCACTGGACTAGTCAATGTCTGTGGCTGACAGTTTTGGCCATGTGTAGTACATGTACCAGACAGTACCACTTGTTAATGGCAGAAATGCAACTGAAGCCTTTTGTGGCATTTGACAGGTTATGTTACTGGTGGTGTGTTGGTATAGTTTGCCACCTTGTGCCATTTGCACCTCAAGTTCATAAATGTTTAAACAACGTAGTGATTGCACTATTACCACAAGGTAACCCCCAACCCTAAACCTAAATCTAACCCTAAACTGAACTAAGCGGGCGAACTATATTAAATGAGCATAGCTGCTTTAGTACAGTTCGCCCAAAGGTGCAATTTAGACTGAGCGTTACTCAAGTCAAGTTACTGGTACTCTCAAAAAGCAAACATAAAATGAAGCTTGCATCACATAGGTAGCGCACAACACAAAAACTTCAGGGGTTAATTTGTGTGTGCGTGTGTGCGCGTGCCTGTGGGAGAGTAAACAAAAACGTATAATGGGGCGGTCGGTGGTCTAGTGGTTAAGAGACTTGTCACCAATGCGAGAGGTCAGGGGTTCGAGTCCCACTCGGGACAAAGAATTTTTCCTTCTCGTATGTGGCACCGATCATTCGGGCCGATCGTCGGGGGTTCTCTCCGGGTACTCCGGCTTCCTCCCCCTCTGCTTTGGAAATGTTCAGCCCACCAAATTTGAAAAATAAATGCAATTCTAAATCCCGAAACTTAAATAGCTGAGCTGACCCTTCGCACCACGTGATTGTAATGTGTTTATGTCCAGTGTGTGAGAGAATGCGTGTGATTCACGTGAGCGTGCGTGTTGGGTTCAGTTCGCGGCGCTTTGAGCCGATTCATGAAATGGGGTAAAGCGCCTATACAATACTCATTATTATTATTATTATTATTATAACCATAGACTAATAAATGGAACAAGGGGGTGGGAGGGACGAGGACGGGGAAAGCATGACAGAACAATGTGCATGTACCCAACACAGTGGTAAAAATAAATACACAGTACAGCAGGACATACAATGGTGGATATAACACAAAAAGCTGCATCACATTTATTATTCTACACTGTATGATGGCAAATCACATTTCTTTTGAGAATGCACAGAATTATTATTGTTCACTGTAGCGTAGATGAGAATCAAATCTATCACTCAGTCCCATGAACTTGATAATACACAATTCAGAACCATGTACACTGCATCCCGGGTGCGTTTTGTTATCATTCATTCTCGGGAAGTCTTACATAGACACTGGAATACCGTGGATCCTTTATACAGCCAGAAGTGCAATGCAGTTAGATACAGAAGCCAAAATGTTATGTATTGTGCAGAGTACGAACTTTCAAAAGTAGGACTAATATTTGAAGTACAATTAATTATATTTTTAAATGATTCACAATGTTTATGTGCACACACACACTAAAACACGCACACGAATACACTCCCATCTGCCATACATGTGCAGTACCAACTGCATGTTATTTTTAGGAAATATAGGTATTGAATCCTTGCTATAGAAACAGATTCTTCTGCTAATGTATGTTTTTTCCCTCTCTCTTTTGCAATGTGTGTGTGTTTTTGCATGTGTGTTCCCTTCCATGTAACAGCACATTTTAGAGTGAAGTTTCAGTGTCAAGTATATGTAGGTCTTTGTACGGCTGACAGATTTCAAATGCAGGCGTTGTACATAACAAGTTTCCTTATGACTGTCACTGAATTGATCCAGAAAACGGAGGAAATTTTTGTCACATGCTCTGCCGCTCTCTCACCACTGGGATGAATTTTTTACAACTCCTAATCAAGCCCAAAAGAAAAAAGTCCCAACATGGCTTCAAAACTATTTCAGCTACAAGCCTTTTCAATGCAGTGACAAAAAAGCAAACCACCACCACAAAACTGTTCTCTACTCCCGTTCTTTTGAGTACATGGATTCACATGCCTCTTGACATGACTGTGTTCAGATTTAAAAAGCTCCTTTCCTATTATATAACGTTCGTGTTGCCTTTCAGTTCCATTATGTTTTTGTTTTAGTTCTATGTGATGTTTTCTTAGTAAGACAGATTTGGGTGTGTGTGTATGTGGTTTTGTTTTATAATGGTGTATTTGATTCTGAAATGTACCTGCACAGCTATTTCTCAGGTTGTACACAGTCAGTCTAACATCTTTGCCATGAACAAGCAAAGACTGCATCAATCAGTCGAAGATTTCGATCAGATGAAAGAAAACGGCAGTGCTTCCCCCCCCCCCCCCCCCACACCTTCTAAAGTGTTAATATCCATCAAATGTGAGGTGTCCTGACGAATATTGCATACTGACCCTCTCCTACCTCTATAACCATGAGAATTTTGGGTACTTCTGAGGACAGCGTCATAATATCAATTGAAATGTTTAGCGACTAGATAATCTGGCAAGACAACAAACATGGTGTGCCTGGCTCAAGGCCAATATTGCTTCCCAATACTTTTTTTTTTTGGGGGGGGGGGGGGGGGGGGGGGGCTGACAGGGGTAACTAAAGTTCTGTCCTTGTCAAAAGGTTCCCAAACCAATTTCAACCACTACATTGGTGCACACAGTTTAGACAGTGTAAGCTTCAATGAGTATCTGACTCTGCCTGATTATGCAAGGAAAGGTCCCACTACTGGCACTAGGCTGAGACACTCATGACCCTTTCTGACAGAAGAGAAGTGTGACGAGCATATACATTCACCATTTTAATAGGTCAAGTCACTGCCATTCCACATGTTGCATGGACATCAAAGCATCTCATATTGCCACTAAAAGAAGTAGAAATTGGGTGAAATCTGACAAATTGTACATACAGAGAAAAGGTACAAAAGTTTCTAACAGACAAATGAACAAACAAAGTCACTTACAAAACCATAAAACTGTATCAGTCAACGAAGAGTAAATATACGTTTTGTTAACTTTCGAAATAAATATTTAGAAAAAAAAAAGCTACACACAAAAAGTACAATTACTTCATAGAAAATCACTTTTCTGGTTAATTACTGTATACATATCACTTTAGAAGTTCCATGCAGAACGTCTTTATTCAAGGACAGTTTTTTTTTCTCCATCTGACATCTGATCACTGAAAAGAAAAGGGGGGGGGGGGGGGGGAGAGAAACAGCGAGGGAGGGAGAGAGAGAGAGGGGGGGGGGGGAGAGAGAGAGAAAGGAAGACGGAGGAAAAAGGGGAAAACACCAACCACTGGCTAAGCACACTGGTGGGGCCTTTACAAGATGTTTAGATGGAAAAGACGACCACGAACACTAGTAGAACCACCCCACTGATCCGCAGGATCTTCACAAGGCAGTGGCACTTGAGTCAATATGCTAGATATTAAGTTTTTGTCATAGCTTTGGGAAAACGAAAATCCATCATGGTGAAAAATGGAGGAAAAATTAGTCCTGAACGCCTACATCTTTTGATGTACACCGCTGTTTCGTTTGTTCCTCAGTGGTGTTTTGAAAATGTGATCAACTCCAACAAAACATTCCTACCAAGAAAGTACAGCTGGCAAAGAACTCTGTTCTTCACTGGTTAGGGTGCAATAGGCAGAACGTCAGTGGCGCAGCCAAAGTAAATAAACAGCTGCAGAGAAACAGTTAACAGCTATTGTGACCCTGATTTGTTACAAACACAATAACCCAAAGCACAGACTCCATCCCACGCAAATGCATCAGTTCACAGAAGAAAAACGAAACAAAAAAGTTCTCATGCGCACCACAGTAGCCTACTCTCAAACCAATGCACACGCTAGCACTACCCATAGATCATGCGTACAGTCCCAGTCAATTCCGCAGGCTACATGTGCTACAGGAGCCTCACAATGCCCAATAACATTATTTGATGTATTTGCACATAAACAGTGACAGAGGGGTTTAACCACACTACACTTATTAGTACCCCACTTCTTGGTCTACAGCGGCTGGAACAAAACACAGCACAGACTGTGTGTGCGCCCGCCCTTGCCAAACAATAAAATAAGACATCCCTACCCCTCCCTGAACAATTTGTCACTTCTGGAATAAAATAAACGCAATGATCATGAAACGCAAAGATATATTTCTTGACACTCAGTGTCCGTCTAGTTTCTCCTGTCAGGAAACAACAATCTTTGAAAAAAAAAAAAAAAAAAATCAACAACCAAGGGTGGACTTAAGTTTTCTACGCAGTGGACCAGGAGAAATCTATAAATTGCACACTGCCAATTTGGACTTCAAAAAGTCACCAACAAACTATGATTATCTTTCAACGTCTAAACAACTGTCATGCTAATTTAGGGGAAAGATCACATGTTTGGATTAAAGAGGACAAAGTGGATGATTACAAGGGTTTTTTTGGGGGGGTGGGGGGGGGGGTACACATAACATAATAACAAAAGAGAAGGATACATGTATAACTGTATCATGTATATATACACAAGCACACCCAATTTCTGATGCAACCTGCCTCTTGTATTCCTCATTCACTCAGACAGAAAGCACAAAAGAGTCAGTCAGACCTACCATCCACTCTGTAGTTTCAAAAACTCACAAACCAACTGAGCTAGCATGCTGACCACATCAACATCAAAGCTTGAAACATTCTGAGTACACACGAGAAGTTTTTCCTTTTTTTTGTTTTTGTTTAGTTCAGTTTTGTTTTGAAAACTGATACACTGTACTGTTAAAACACTCACAATGAATGAATTTATATCACAACATTCAACTACATACATAACACACAGCGCCAATGAGCTGAAGACAGGAAGCAGAGAGCGGAGTGACCAGCCCCAAACTGGGCAAGTTTCTCCACTCTGCACCCCGACTAGAGCTAAAGCTAAAGGTTTGTGTCTAGGAACAGGTACCACACTCATACAAGGCAGGTCAGGCGTGCGCTACATGACAGAAAGGGTTATGTCATCATAAGAGCCAGGGTATAGGGTGTGTGGAGCAGTGCCAGCAACATGTTAACTAGTTTAAGAACATGGAGTAATCCCTGTGTATAGAGTGCTAGCCTTAAAATAATGACCACACCCATTTCCATCTGATGCCAATCTGGCAACTTGGGCACCTAGACACAATTAACGGTGTGAGTGTGTTTGCTGCAGTTTGAGGGATGAGGGCTGATAAGTACAGTACCAATGAACTGCAAAGGTGAGAAAGTTTACTTTCCAAAGCAAAAAAAAAAGAAAAAAAAAGGGCAGTAGTTAAGTAAAAGAACATTACTGTTTCAAAGGGCCACCTTTTTTCCTGTAGAAATTTTCCAACTGACATAGGACAATGTTGCAAGGAAGCTGAGGGCGCTGGGGAGACACTGGCCTGGCGCTGCTCACATACCGGACACCCTGACCCCCTCATGCCCAATACAGCCTGCACGGAGCAGAACAAAGCCCACACAAAACAGTTACCGGAGATAGATCAAACAAACAACAAAAATATGCTTCCTGCATCCACTGAGTTGGTAGGTAATAACACCTACACTTTGTGTGTGAGAAACAAAATCCTGCAGACAACTGTGTGTATTGGCATTATCAACAAAATCCAAACCATTCAGAGTCCATGATCCAGGCAAAAAAATTGTCGGGAGAATCAAAATCCATACGAATATATTTCCAGTTCATTTCACAGCATAATAATTAACATTCGCACATATTGGGACATACAAAATAGACTAAGAAGTAATTATGTGTTTACAGACATGTACATAATGAAAGTTGATACGTGAACAGCATTATCATACACACACAGTATCAAAAAGCCATGGACAAATTCAAAATCAACAACATAGTTTTACACATAAGGGCATAGAGCCAAATATAGTGATTGGGCAAAAAAATGCTTTTCTAACCACAACACATGCCAACATCTCAGAATGGACGTTGACATGCAAAAGCTCTATGTCATTCATAACAAAAATTAGGCAAAAAAATCATTTGATTTAGGGTGCATTAATAAATGACCAGAGCAGAAAAAAATGCCAAAAGAGGGGACAAATGCCCATGAGCATCACATCTAACAGGTTGGAGGGGGGGGGGGGGAATTTAGGAGCAAAGAATCTATGAAAAAGTCTCTGTTGATATTTAATATCCAGACAAAAAAAGCATGGTCTTTTACTTTGGTTTCCGTGTATATAAGTGAGGAAATGAACATGTCTCAAGAAAAAAATGGTGGACAGCCTGAAATAAGAAAGTCAACAGCGACCATTAAGTTCTATGCTGAGAAAAGAAAGAGAGAACAGAAAGAAGGAGAAAAGACAGGAGGGTGTGTTGGTCTAGGGCTTACTGCAGGCCAAAATTTCAGAGTAAAAATGACAGCAAGATATGACATAGAGCAGGTTACAGAATGCAAAGGTTTCCATGGCTATTTACAGTCTAGTTTTTGTTGTCATTCCCCTTGATATTCTCGTAACACATTCATGACATCAACATCAGCTTACGGCTGTAGCCATGTTACTGTTAAACTGTTTGAACAGTCAGTGGCACTGTGGGCAACTGAAAATGCACCATGCAATGATTTCATTCACTACTGCTCTAGCACTTCTCAAGACATTTTAAATGCCAAAGAAAACTCAGGTATCAGGCTCTAACACGCAAAAGAAAAAAAAGAGAGCAAAAAAAAAAAGCAGACTATTATCTGCATATGAGACATTCATAAAACAAATATTTCTTGGTTTATTGTACCTACTTTCAGCGGGACAATACCCCATAATAATTACTCATTTTTCTAGCAAACCTCTTAGTCTTACACAAAATCCCTTCAGATCTGACAAAAAGGTGAACTGTTTTATTATCGAAACTTAATTATCTCCTTGATGTTGAGGTGTAAAGTCAGAATTACACTGGTTAAATTCATAGCTAATGGCAATGCAAAACATTGCCAAAATTCGAGCTAGCTTACAATTCACACCAAGTACACTGTACATAATGCGCCATTTGATGCTGTTGGTTCATTTTACCATGGTGTGATTTTAGACTTTTTTCCTTTTCTTTCCTTTCTTCTATTTATTTCTAAATATGTATCTCACCAGGAGGCTCTCTCTCTCTCTGTGTGTCTCTCTCTCTCATACACACACACACACACGCATCCGCCCAACCGCAATTCTCTGTCAAACTAAGTTGTAAACCTGCTCTTTTTTTAACCTGCATAAACCTCTCTTGTGAAAAAAAACAAAACAAAAAAACTATTCTCACCGTAACGAGTTGGCATCTCAATAGCACAGCTAAAAACTGCCATCATTTTTTTGGGGGGAATGATGTTGACTAGTTTCATGTTTCAAGAATAAAATGTGGACACAACAGTGCACAATGTACCGGCAAATCTAAGTAAAGCAAAGAACCAACCAAGCTTGTCCATTCCATGTCAAAAAAAAAAAAAAAAAAAAAAATGAACACACAGAGGTAATATACACACACAAAAATTATCTTTGCTTTGCAAGTGTTCCAGCCAAGAGCCCTCTTAACACAGGACAGTGCCACTGACTGTTCACATACAAGATGTCAACATGGCAGCAGCCAGGGCTGCAGGAGGCATGAAAACCCTATTGTCACATGATAGCATTCAACACGATACATGAGTTGTGCGCTGGCCCACGCATGGTGTGCTAGAAAATTGCACCGTACTTGAAAGAGGAAAGAGGAGGGCACAAAATGAAATGCTGGGGAGATAGTCAATGGACTGTCTGTAACCAATGACGATGTGATGAAAAGGATATCAATATTCAACTTCGTCAACCCGTCATTGCAAAAAAGTGAGGGTGTCGCCGGCCACGCGAGCACCAGCCCATTGGGACCACGACATCCAAGTCAATAAACAGATAAACAAGTATGAAATGGCATTATCATGCAACAACACACTATGCTGATGAGGTCAACTCACATCACGGTTGATCGCACAGAGTGCTCCAGTTCTTTACACTGCACGTGTGGATCAAATATTTTAAGAAAAATTTGCAGCCACCACTCTTCTTGGTATCATACAGGGGTGACCACCCCAACTGCACAGAAAAAGAGACAACTCCCGTCATGTGCATGATGGCTTATTCCATTCCGTAGATCGCGATCAACATGAGATCTGTGTAGGTTAGATCTGCAGAAAGGAATCCAATCCACACAAGAATCACTCAGCGCTGCTCCAGGCAAAAGAGTAAGGGAGACAACCGCACCTTTATCTCCCTTGTCTTCATCACACTGACGCGTGGTTTGAGCACTGGCCCGGACTCGTCGACGCGTGAAGACTGTACACATAACCCACACAACAGGCACAGTATTGTCTTCGTAGAAAAATCACAATGGTTTATCGAGTTTTTCCCCTACTGGGAGCGTGATGCAACTCAAAACTGGAAATGAAACTGTGCACATGGACAATAAAGGTAGACAGCTAACGGTACAGGGATGCTGGAGGCGTTTTGCCGATGTCTGCTGCGCTTCTTCCCACGTGTAGGTGAGCAAGCTCCACTGCCAACCATCTCACACCTCAAAGACACACAACTCGGTGACCCTCGCTGACATAAAGGCCAGAACAACCAAGCAAGAAACAAAATGAACTGAATGGCCAACGATGTATTACAGGGCGAGTGGGGAAAAAGTTTGAGGGGGGCAATTCAAAAGGGAAGTTGTAAATGTGTAAGTACGGTATAAAATGGGCACACCCCACATCAAATCCCCCAACCCCTGTTTTTGAAAAGCCAGGTGAAATTGGTAGTCGTAATTATCACAAACCTGGCAACTCCCAACAATCACACATACCCAGTGTGTACACCACTTTCCAGTGATCTGATTCCGAGTGATTTTTCAAGTACATGATGTTTTGCTCAGTATGGTCACCTACAAAAATTGTCACTACTCAAATCCAACACTGCAGGCCCCTGAACCACTGTCCCAGCACCAGACTGCTCGCTGATCTAGTTGTATCATTTCTAATGTACTGATTGTTTAGTACCACCCTACTGACATTTTACAGCACCTCTGCCGATTACAAACTTTCATTTTTTTTCACTTCCATACTGATCACAAAGCGTGTATTTTCTAACATTTTGGATGAATTAAGTGATTTACAGTTGCATTTCTACAAAGTGTAAAGAGCAGGGCAACGGTAACCTGCAGCAATCCAGCGTACTGTCATCTTTCACAACCAAGCCAGTGGTACAGTTGCAGTGCACACAATATCGTGATCATCAGTCACTCCAAGCAAATACTCCAAACTTTCTGTCCTATACCAGGCTAGCCACTGCCTGAAGCTTGAGGAACAAACATTCGCGTAACTCTAAAATTAATCTGAGGGATTACAACCTAATGAATGTGAGCTGACGTTTCGCTCTGGCACGAGCCTAAGAATTTTTGCAACACTGGCGTTACAACCTTAGGTGACGAAGTGCGTGTCTGCTGTCTGTCAGAACGGCTTGTTTTTCTCCTCCTTGGACCTCCAACGTATTTCTTCTAATTCATCTCTCATTAGTGTTGTACTCTGCTCATTTCTAATGTACTAATATGCAGTCGTTTTCTTCTAAATTTCACTAATTTGCTTCAGAATACTGATGAAATCACTGGGAATATCCTGATCCACCACAACCGGAGATTCTAGACTCAAAAGAGTTCACAAAGAGATGAGAAAAGTCTTGACATTTTCACATCACTCTTTCTTCCAAGTGCTTTGGTAATAATAAGCTATATAATAAACAAAAAGTTATACAATAAAACCACCCAAAACAAAAGCACAGAAATGAAGATAAAACAACACAAATTGAGCAGAGGAGAGAAAAAGTAAATAATGATATTAATAATAATAATCAACTGTGCTGACTGCCAGGGAAGAGGGAGACAGAGCAAGCAAGCACTGAGCCGATTCCGTGCGAATCACCGACAAAAGACGCACACATGATGCACACGCACTGGCTGAGGTGCCGACGGGGGCCTGGCGTGTGCGAAGAGAAGGAACATCAAAGGAGCGAGGGGCTCGCTGACGTGCGTGAGGAGGCCCTGAAGCCCCCACCCGATTGGCGGCGGCAGGCATGGGCGGGCCGCCGGCAGATACGAATCAATCGACAGTGAATGCATGTATGCGAGGGTCAAGGACACTTGTCACAAGATTGACGATGAATTGCGGAGGATATATGCTGCTGCTGCCGTGCTGGGTTCGGCCAGCTCACACCAGGTTGTACTCCTTCAGATTCAGTTGCAGGATTGTGTCTTTCACTGCTGCGAATACAAAGCGGATGTTCTCCGTGTCTGCAACACAAAAAGCCATTTCAGCACTTCAGATCAAAACACACGAACAGCCAAGAAAACCAACAACAAATAACATAACCTGAGCAAAATGCCACAGACAAAAAGCACAGTCAATCTAAAGGTAAAAGACTTCTACTCATCTGGGACTCAAGACAAAGATGTTAATTTTCCATTTGCCAGGTTCTTCTCATGGCCACAGGACAGCCAGAAATAAAGAACATCTTCCCTTAGCAAGGTTATCCATCATGGCACTTTTTTGTTGTTGTTTTTTGTTTTGTTTATTTCTGTGTGTGTGTGTGTGTGTGTGTGTGTGTGTGTGTGTGTGTTCACAAGCTCTAGACCAGATCCAAGAGATTCTAAGCTGCTGGTCTTTATACTGGCATTGTAATTTTTTTTTCAGATAAAAGGTCGATGAGTATAGTGCGTTTGGAAATTTTCAGCAATAACTGTCTATATAATCACTTTTGTATACCTATTAAAAGAGAGAAAGTTGATCCTGGCCGTGACCTAACTTATTTCATGACAGCCGGGTTTTCTAAGTTTTCCATTTTATCTCAGCAAAAGTGGAATTTTTAGCAAAAAAGCAAGCTGTAAAAATGTAAAGTATCAAAATTAGCCTAAAATATACCTCAGAAAGGCCTCAAGTGACAATGCCATAAAAGGCAATCACTCTCGGCAATTGGCGTGTGCTCTTAAAACTTTTAGGAGGCAGTAAGAAACAGTGACATCAGTGAATAAGCAAGTACTATTTTGGAATTGCTACATACTTTGAAAAGAGCTAGTAGGATTTACAAAAAAAAACAACAACAAAAACCCAACAAACATTGAAAATATTTGTCAGTTTTGGCTCGTTTCACTTATGCCAAGAAGAAATGGAGAAAATGAGAGCCCCGGCCATCAGGAAAGATATTAGATCACTAAGCCAGAATCAATGTTTTCTCTTCTGCAGGCACATGAAAGCGGCCCCACAAGAAGCTACCGCCGAAAATTGCTGGAGACTAAATTACCAATTCCTCCATAAACCTTTCAAACTTACAGGTCGATCTGGGCCATTCACAACGGATGACAAGGCTATCAAATGATCAAGCATTCTAAGGCAACACATTCCTATCATGTGACGCACAATTTGTATACAACAGAAAACAAAGAGAAAAGAGCCCCTGGACAATGCCTAACAGACCTAACTAGAGCAGTAGTTAAAGCATCTGCTCAAAACACACATATCTAAACAGGCCACTTTGACTGCATCCACCGGGCACAAAGTGCAGCAAGTTTAGTACAGAAAAACAAGCACAGCAATGTTAGCCAACTACGATGCAAAATAAGTTCGCAGATGATGATGCTGTACTGACCTGTCGCACAGGTGAAGTGGGAATAGATGATCTTGTCAGGGTCTGGATTCAACTCCACAAACATTTTGAGGATGAACTCCCGAGCGGCAGTTGCGTCTTTTTTCACACCTGAAAACAATATGACACTTTAGCAGCTAAAGCTTTAAGTGTGTGAACAAACCTTTCCTTTCATTTCTGCAGAAACAGTTCTTGTTGGGACAACTTTAGTAAATAATAGAATCAAATGGTATCATTACAGTCTTCCCTGTGACTTGGAGCTGAAGAGAAAAGGACTGACCATCAAACTCTGGAAAGTAGTCTACTAGATGAGAGTGCATAATTTTCTCCTCCAGCAGATCCTTCTTGTTGAGGAAGAGGATGACTGAGGAGTTCTGGAACCAGGGGTACGTGATGATTGTTCGGAACAAGGCTTTCGACTCTTCCATGCGGTTCTGTCAACAATACATCAGAGGAAATACATGCACACTTGCTGACAACACTTCTGAAACAGCTATTTGTATTACTTTCACATTTACGCTCGACATGCCTCTCCACCCCTCCCCGCATCATTACTTTACAAAGCTTGGAACTAGAAATCAAGCTACACATTGATTACCTCAGGTGTTCAGAATTTCCATTTACACCCTGTGAAAATTTTGTTTTCCCTGGGACCCTTGTTCAGTCAAGGTTAAAAATGCCACTTAAAATTGGTTTGCTAATGCTACCTCTGCATCTGCATCACCTGCTGCTCTGCTAAGCCCAAGCTGAAAATGAAATAGTATATTTTGCACACTTTTATTTCTGCATCAAATTTCTGCAACTGATAATGCACTCACCTCATTGTCTGATTCCACCAATACTTGATCATATTCACTTAAGGCGACTAGAAACATGATGGATGTGACGTTCTCAAAACAGTGAATCCACTTCCTACGCTCTGACCTCTGGCCTCCTACATCCACCATTCTGCAAGAGAGGAAAGCCTTGGTTGATTAACGCTTGCATGCTTTTGGGATTACCAAAAATGAAACACACACACACACACACACAATTTTCAGCAAAAAATTCACTACCAGTGAACCTCACAACAAGTATGTTTGCTGAGTGTGTCATGAAAACACCGACCCTGTATGAAAAGGCCATGGTTGCTGCAAGTGAAACGTGTACGATGTTCTCTTTTTTTCCTACACACACTAGCACAATGTAAGGAGGGAATGCAAAGGAAAAACGCTTGTATACACTGTATAATGGGACAGGTTAACATGCATCACCTGTAACTAACAGAAATTCCTATTATGCATGTCAATCAACATACCTTACACCTACAAGTACACACACACACACATACTCAGGAATGCCTACCCCGCAATAAACATTTCTAGAACCCAAAACTTGAAAATCCAGAACATTGCACAACTTTCAGGAACACACCAAGAATACATCAACCAAGCTTCAGACACAAATCACTTATGGACAACCTGCATAAAATTACATTCTGTACAAATATATCTCCAAAAGATTAGTCAGATGACTTGGTTTGGTCTAAATAAGATTGAAAAGAGACAGATTCTGGTGATCAAAATCATTTGTGCACAATGGCAGCCAATTTGCGAAAAAACCTCCTCTAAATTATGTTCCTTATGCGCCCCACCATGCAGCTACGCCACATGCATCGCATCCAAGAGAGGCTAACAGTAACAAGGTCAGTTACTGCATTGAAGATCAAGTGCGTTGTTATTTTTTCCCGGGACACGCGGCAGATATCCGCATTTCCACAATGGACTGTTCATTTTATGCGTGCAGGACAAACACGGCTACTCCGCAACAGTAGGCATGCCTGCATACTATTTAATGTAAAAAGAAAAAGATGAGAAAAACTTGGACAAAGATTTGAAACTTTCTTCCCTGAAGTACTGAACTGTTCATGAATGCAAGCAGATCTACACCAAAATGAAGCATTCACTCACTGATAGTGATACTTACGCCCTAGTTACTTTTGAAACACCAAACTATACTGACCTAAATATTATACTGTCCAGGTCAAAGGGATACTCTATGATGCCTGTGGTGGGCACTCGGACACGCAGAATATCCTGTAACGATGGCAGGTAGTCTGTCTCTGAGATGCGGTCAACGCTGTCTAAGTAGCTGCAAAGAGAAACATACACATAGTTCTGTTCACTAACTGAAAGCTTAAAGCTTGTGACTGCAAATGCAATCAAATATGCTGCACACCAATACTTATTTCATCAAGATAAAAACCAAACTTGAATAAAATTTACAGGAAATCCTTCTCTGACTCTGAGTCCCACAGTTACAAAAGTGAATGGTCAAATTCAAAATGATCCTTTGAAAAACTAAACCATGCAGACGTCATTTGGCTGATTTTGAAGGATCATATTTTGTCAAACAAGCATCATAAATACTAAACTAAAACAGCACAGTTGTTTGCAAATTATCACAAAATGTCAGTATCACTGAGTGTGATTGTGCCTGTACTGCAGCAAATCATGATTTCAACACACCTTGTGAACACACAATCATGTTATGAGAAAACACACATTCCTTACATTTAGTGACAAGCTTGCCAGTGCTGGAGAGACACAGCTTCATTCTATTCTACTGGCAGATGTCTACATACACAATCCCACTCTCAGCTTCTCTCATCCACTCTCTCTCTCTCTCTCTCTCTCACACACACCCACACTAAAACTGTAGGGCTAGGATTAGGAATAATGTCAGTGTCATCATCACCACCACTAACAAAAGTAACATCAGGAAAGGAAATCATCAACAAACTAACAACCTTACCAACTCTGTCAGTGTCACACCGCTTTCATGTGACATGATACAACACTACAGATCTATGGGAGATGACTCACTATTTGGCTGAGTCTGTGAGCTGGTACTCGCGGCGCCGATCATAGCACTCCTGGATGCCAGGGTCCTCCCATAACGTGCGGATGGCATCCACATACTGGTTCTCAAATGTTGTCACTGTCTCATAGTCCACTTGCCGAATCAGGTTGGCATTTTCCTGAATGTCAAATGAATAGGTTAGCACACTTACATCCACTAAAATATGGCAAGCCATTCAGACCATGACATACAGAGACAGGCTGAAGTAAACAATCTTGCAATGTAGAAATTATCACTCAGGTCTCACTCAGACACAGAACTCATCGTCAGATCTGTTCATGCAATATGGTTTAAATCAAAACCTACAAGCAGCCATACCAACTACATTAAATAGATTAGATGTGAACTGACTGTGAGGGGAAAATGCCATTTTCAAAGCCTGAACTCTGTCTGCAAATGACGGTTTTCGTAACTTGCAGTCATAACTCATACTGAAGAAATCGGACATTCAGACACCCCAGTTTACTTTTCTTGCACTGCATTAGCCACAACTTTGCCATTAACAGAAACAAGCCTATAAATTAAAGTATAATGCATTCATAACACAAGACCTGCGGTGACCCTCCTCTGACTGGAAATGATAATATGGTCGGAGACAGAATAACACTTTTAAACATAGTATCCTCCAGTCTTTTAAGCTCACAGACCGACCTAGGCTTATATTTATAACGGTGACAAGAACATCATACCATTTACTGATAGGTGTGCAAAACATGAACCATTTTGGGGCTGCTGTTGCTAACATATGAGCAAAAACGTGAGCCAAAACATATACCTGCTGCCCACTTCACTTGTAAGTGAAGTGACATGTTTGTATGAAAGATTGAAATAGACTTTAGCTACGACCAAGTAGCCATCTCAGTGAAACTTGCAAAGTTTACAAAGCCCTAAAATATACTTTGAGAGAGAGCCACTGACTCAGTAGTGGCAGCGAATGTGCAATACACTATTTCTGACATGGTGGGAGTTGCTCATCCGGCCAGGTGCACATTTGATTTCAGAACATATCACACAAACTACAAAGTCAGCAAAGAAATTTCTAAAATGTTGTCATTACCTTGATGCCCACAGTTATTTCAAAAGGGCTACCATTCTTATGCTCACAGATCATTCTACGCTGGTTTCAAGATATAATTTATCATCACACCATTTAGACACTTGTGCAGTAACAGTGTCTGTCATGCTGGCACTGAACCAACAGAAGCGTACTCCATGATGTGGCAACCACACTGAGTGCTCCAGTAGTGTAACTACAGTTGTAGAATTTGAGTGTCAGACTACCTGCGCAAAGTGCAGACAACACTGTATCGCATGAAGAGCTGTACTACTAATTATCAAGAGAGAGTACTTCGAGCTTACAATCTCACGAGCAGAACTGTTCAAAAACATAAGGTGGCTCAGCAAAGATGGAATTAGCCCGTCTGAATAAAGAAATTGTTCATTTGATCCTGTACAACCGCTATACAGGGGGGGTTTAAAACACACACATACATGTATACACTACTGCATCAACCCATGGATAAATTTATAAAGCAAACTTACTCTGTTGGCTGGATTATGATACTGGATGCTGAGCGTGTCCATTGCGCGGATCATGGCATGCATGGCCATGAAGATGTTTTGGTACACAATTTTGATAAAGCTGCGCTTGTCATCATCCGAGTAGCCAGAGCCGTGGATGATGCGCATCTGTTTGATAAATGTGCTCTTGCCAGACTCCCCAGTACCTGCAGGCAGAATGAGGAAACTTTCTATTTCAATAGTTCAAACAGAAAACGAAACATGGCTGAAAGTGGTGAAAATAAATAAATAAAACATCCATGTGATCAGACCGCTGTGTGCATGCCCCAAACAGCCTCTGGATAGTCTGTTTGATCACCCTGAAACTGAAAAGTGAAATGCATACCTTTGGTGCTAATGATAGTGTACTGGGGCCTGTTTCTGAACTTTCTCAGTTTATGTTATGGGGCATTAAACATCCACATTTTTGGGTTTGTTTAACAATAATAAATGCATAGCTTATCACCTATGTCTGCCATCAATGGTGGGAGAAACATGTACAATAAAATCAAGACTGCATTTTTAAACCTGTTTTGGCTAACTGGAGTACACATGACCATGAACTGTTGAAAGTGACGTATGCAGAAACCGGAAGCTGCCTGTTTTGTATACTGTAAATTTCTGAATAGTGCCATAAAATGAAAATGTTTTCAGCACCACTTTCCCTCCTCATAAGTCTCGTGTGTGACCGCTACTTCAGCTGCATGCTGACAAACTGCACTATTCACACTGCCATTGTGAAAACAAGGAGCCCATGGCCATGCTCATTTTACAAGTGATACTAGTGATAGCGATGAACCAGAGTGCAAGTTCAGCCTAGAAATCTTTCTACATGTATGAATAAATGAAGCAATCTGTCTGCAGCCTTGTAATGTAAGGAGTGGTATCTATCATGCAATCTACAGCAAGGAACAACAGGTATGTTTAACTTATACACAAAACAACTGTGCACAAAACCAGAACAGCCACTGTCAGTAATTTTCTATCAAAAGGTTTGTGGTAAAGACAGCTGAAGACTGCAACAGTGCAATGTAACACACCACCTATCTTCCATCAGTTTCAGATCTCTCAAAACTCACTCTCTCCTCAGTCAGTCTGACATTCTGAACATGTATGGTGTGCTCGCATGCAAGGCGACACATTAGTGAACTGATGAACAAGTCATTGTGGACAATGCTATTCCTATGCTGTAACTGTGGCAATCTTTATTCCCACAAACAGATAAGGAGAATACATTTTTTATACTGCCAGCAGCATTGTTCTCATTTCAACATTTCTTTTTCACCAACAAAGAAAAAAATTGTGCAAGTACATGACTGATGAGTACAATGTGATTCAATACAGGCAGTCTAGCAACTCTTCAGTTCGAACATCCAAAATCGCACGTGGAGTGAAGAAAACGAGTCACTAATCATGGTTCAACTTCAGCTTCAAGGCATTCTTGACCTACTTGAATCAAGAGTATAGACAGAAATTACTTCATTACCACATGACTTGATGATACTGAACCAGTGACAGTATGAATGCCACCTCTGAATCAGCTCGTGGGTTTGGAGGAATGACTATCTAACCGTGTCTGAGGCAAGAGCCTGACTGATATGCATACTATGCAGCTGACAATGACATGCTATGATTTATCACACTTTCTTTCCTTCCTAATCTTACTGGTTCCACACTATATGACAGGAAATCAAAAGAACCCAAAACAGATTCTGATTATTGCTGTAAAAAGGCAGTGTTTACTAAGTCACACATAATCTGAATATCCAATTCGATTCCTCCATGCCAGGTTCAGAAAAATACGGAGCCAGTCTTAGTCTTACAGGTGTGACAAAACATCAGTAAAATTCCGTTCAGAAACACGACAGTGGCCTAAAACAGTTGTAAACACATTTCTCTCAACAGACAAAAGCATGCGCTTTCACCATGCTGCACGATTTCAAATGGCACTTCCACTTATATCAGAACTATAGATCGCCGTAAATGAATTATGCATTCATCCAACATCACCGCTTAGAGCATCCAAAATGGCGGATCTGCTGAAAATGGCTGCTACAAAAATATTGTGGAAAATGGATTTTCCTTGCTCAAAACGCAAACCTGACACATTTCCTTCATGCACAATCATAAAAGACAATAATATGTAGCGGTAAAAGGGCTTGAGGTGGTTTAAATCGATGGAAAAGAGCAAAAAAATCGCTTATCATTGCAGGAAATGAGCTTTTGTTTTGATAGAACCGGAGGCTGAGCCGACTTTCAATGCCCGTAACGTGCGAAAATTACAAGAAGATGGAATAAAATCAAGCGCAAGCCTTACCTAATAGCAGAAGCTTCAATTCCCTCCGTGCATCTCTTTTGTCCTTCTTCAACTGCCGCTCGATCTCTTGATTTATTCGCTTCTGCTCCTTCAGTTCCTCTGTTAGACAGCACGCCATTTTGAAGCTGCGCTATCCGCGGCCAGATTATGTGCGGCGAATTTCCAAAGTCGCAGTCCTTGCGTCTGCTCCTCTCCTCCCTCTTTCCTTCCCCCGGTCCAACCGACAAAACGGGCGGGGATAGGTGTCCAAATTACAGCGATAGTTCGCCGCCGACTGTCAAAAATCCCCAACCATGTAGGTGCCAAATGGAGTCAAACAGAAATTTCCTTGGGTGTGGTGCGGAGGGCGTGTGTCTGCTTAGGAGAACGGTCGATCGGTAAGAGAAAAGCCCGCCCTGCAAATGAGAAATAATGATCAAATGCCAACATTATCACGCAAACCGATTACAATAAGGTCTTATTAATCATCCAGCCCGGTCAGACCCACCTGTCCAGTACCGCTTGGCAATAGCGGCGGTGCCTCCGCTAAATGTAACAGCCTGTTGAAGATATTATGGGATGTACGTTTAGTTTGAGGCTGCATGTTGCATATGTAATGAGCCGGTTTGCTCGGCTAGCGCAGTCGGCTGCAAGCAGAAGAGGGTGCAATAGCCTGAACTGGCATTGGCCTAGAGCGAAAAATGTCAATAAATCTGATGCTGCTACTTCACAACAGGCATACTAGCGACAACAACACACGTAAATGGTAAACACGAGAAAATATCTGCCGAAATCAAGTACCGTGAGGACAGAAAGGGGAGGATGTCGTTTGCAGCCTGAGTGAATGGATCAGTCAATCAGCCAATGGAAGCGCAAGCAAATCCATGAATGAATCAGCCAATAAGTCGATCGACCCCAAGCGATCGACGGACGGCAGTGTTGAGCATTTGTCTCGCATGGTGCAGACAAGTGGATGCATGACCGCCACGGACAGTTCATTGATGATGATAATCATATTATACAAATACTATACAAATGAGAGATCGATAATGAGATCCAGTAGTGATTCACAGATTGAGTCGCCGCAGCGTAAGAGGGTCCAAACGTAGACACCAGCAAGCGTTACGCAGGTTCACTGGGACTCAGAGCTCAGACGGAGTTTGTGTTTTTTTTGTGTGCCCCCCCTCCCCCCTCAGTTTTCTGAATTCAGTGTTACTGTCGGACTGACTTCAGTTCATGATATATGACCGCGGTTACTGATTTCGGTGCCGGGCTTTTGCAGGCTGTTCAGTTGTCGGCCGGTTTGCAATGAGTTGGTCTGGTGTCACAGTTTGGCTGTTTGCTCAGTTTTCAGTTCTGCAACTGTTGTTCAATAATTTCAGAGTTTTGTTTGTTTGCAATGGGCTGGTGGGGCCCGGGGCGGACGGAGGGGAACGGAAGGCCGGGGGGGGGGGGGGAGTGGCCTTGAAGTTATCAGTGGCTGTTGTCCGCAGTTTTTTCCCCCCGCGGTTTAGTTGTTTTGTTTTTGGTTTTTGTTTTTGGTTTTGTTGTTGTTGTTGTTTTTTTCCAGCCTTCTGGTTTTTGTAAAGTTCAGCTTGTGTGTCAGTCACGGCGGTGTGTGTGTGGGGGGGGGGGGGAGGGGGGGGCGGGGCTGGGTGATAGATGTTTTGTCAGTATGGTCTCAGATTGTGTTTTATTTCAGTCGGTGTCCCCCCCCCACCCCCCACCTTTTGGAAGATTAAACATTATTTTTTTAAATATTTATTTATCATTTATTCATTTTTGTTACTGATTATTTGCTGCCGGATGTAGAGGAGAAGCCGGGGCAGCAACACTGACACCGGCCGGCGAATCGCTTACCGTCCGTTCGCCAATCAAGTTAGACAAGGCTGAACTGAAATGAAAGGGATGTCAGTGAAAGATGCTTATTACCGTCCACCCGCTCTATATCAGTGTCCATGTCCTGCGGCGGCGGCCGGTCCTGGTAATTTCTGACTTTCAAGTTTGTTTCTCAAACTCAGTGTCTTACATGACACAGCCGCCTGTCTAAAACGGCCGACACTAAATATGTCTGTGGAGTTAACGTCATTTTTTTCCACCCCATAAGTAAACTAACTTTAAAAAAAAAAGTAAATTAAAATAATTTAAAGGTAAAAAAAACATTAAGTAAAAAAGATAGGCCGGTAGGGTGGGTGACGCTGCACCGCGGCGACGCACTTCCACGGAGAACTGAGCAGCCTGAGTTTCCCGAAAGGGACACTGAATAACTTGAAATAGTAGTAATAGTAGCCATAAAAAAGCGACTGACGCCGGGATTTAAACTCACAACCTGAGCATTCATAATCCAGCGCTCTGACCAGCTGGACTATCCCGACTCCGGCCCTGATAACTTCAGTACATGTGTCAGTAATTATCGTTTCGGTTACTACTTTTTGGCCACTCTAAACAGGTTTCACTGTAGCTGGCGGCCAGAGTAAGCTAGAGTATTGGGTGCGTAAGTAGTGTAGCCACGCGATGGGGCCTCATCATCATCATCATGGGCGTGACGGCCCGGTGTCGTAAGTCCATCCGATTGCCAGACGGCGCAAAACAGATTCCAGTTGGCGTCACACAGGATTAGCAGGCAGTACGTGCTGGGTTGCTGTGTTTCAGCAACAGGGGCGCTACGTCATGTAACACTGAGGTTACAATGATTCCGGCGGCTTCAGTACACTGTGTTGTCAAGTTAACGTGAGTTTGCCACATCTCCACAACTATTGACTTCAAGACAAATAGCAAACACACAAACGACTAGAAACTAACAACAACAGCAGTAGAAACAACTTACAACAGCAACAACAACCGTGAACAAACAACAACGACAACAACAAACCCCAACAAAACCCAACAAGATAAAAACAAAGGATGAGTCCATATATATAAATGAACAGTGTCTGTCTGTCTGTCTGTCTGTCTGTCTGTCTGTCTGTCTGTGTGCGCACGATAAAACCTGACTGAGAGTTCTCACATCGCGATTAGACTGAATCGGTGGATGTACTAAGGGGATCCCCGGCGGGGGAAAAAAATAGGAAAATCGGAGTTAAACGTCCATTTCCACCACCTGTCGCCATAATGTAGGGAGACTGACCACAAAACACAATTCAGAGTTCCCACACCACGATCAAAATTTGTGGCTGTACTCAGGGAGACCCCGGAAACATGGCGGCCGGGGAAAAAAATCGGAAATTCGGAGGTTAACGTCCTTTTCCAACACGTATAGCCAAACAAAGACTAGAAAACACTTACAAGACAGATCACATCATCAGCCCTGGCTATACTCAGGGTGGCCCAGAACTGAAACAATATGGAGGGGAAAAATTTCTCGGAAGTGAAATCGGAATTTCACGTCCTTTTCGTATTACCAAACAGGGAGACCAGAAAGCACTTACTACATATATCACATCATCAGCCCGCCGCGTGAATCCGGGTACAGCAGCTAGTACTTCAATAAATCAGTATGCCATCAGTTTGTTGAGTCAAGCCAGTCAGTTACAAACTTACAATAGTGAAACCAAAGCATCATCAACAACAGGGGAACTGGCAGAACCAATGTCGTTAGCCCACAGCTGTTTGGTGTTTTTATTTCACTGGCAGCCTGTATACATGTTTCACTGTGGACGGCTGTTGTTACAATGACAGAGTGAGGTAGACGATAGGGAGTACGGCAAGTCGGATGTAACTTAGAGAAAAGGTAACTCAGTAAATCTGAAAGCTGTAGCTAATCTAGCCCCACGTAAACCTTACACTGGTTTTTGGTATATTGTATAAATTGTATTCATTGTACTGGATCGCATCGTACCAATCGTATCGTATCGTATCGTATCGCACAGCATCGTATCGTATCGTGTTGTGTATGGTATGGTATGGTATGGTATGGGCGCATCTCATCGTATCGTGCCGTATGGTATGGTATGGTACGGTACGGTATGGTATGGTATGGTATGGTATGGTATGGTATGGTATGGTATCACATCGTAACGCATCGTAAAGCATCGTATCGTCGTACTGTATGGTATGGTATGGTATGGTATGGTATGGTATCTATTTATATACTGAATACAATTACTCTCGTTCCATTTCTCTCTCTCTCTCTCTGTCGGGGGGGTTAAAGTACTCCCGGTGCCGTTTCGGACGGCGGCACGACAATTCACGTTCGTCACTCGGGTCAGGTTTTCGACTCAGTGACTCAGCTGATGGCCGTCAGCACATTTTGCGTCATGCTTGCCGGCATTGACAAACACACTACTCACGATGATCACGGTGAGCCGGTTTAAAAAAAAAAAAAAAAAAAGTTTTATGTACTAACCAACACAACGCAGCTGAGGCACGTGACTTATGATGCTGAAATGATTTTCGAAAACCGTTATGATACGACGAAATGCAAGGAGCAGTAGTGCTCACCAAACCACACAGAAGTGGAGCAGGCAAGAAATGGGTGTGTCTCACCAAATCCGCTGCGCGTGCAAGGTCGGTGCACGTGAGCTCTCGCCTCAAATCGATTTTTGCTTCGTCAGGCAGAGTAGAATAGCACGCATCCAAGCACCACGCTGCTGCAGTCGAGCTTTTCTTACAGGGCTGACGCTGCGGTCGTGTTTCACCCTTTGTAGACCCCTTCTGCCCTCCTGCCCCCGCCCCCCCCCTCCCTCCCTCCCACCAGCATTTTTTCTGACATGTACGACATGGTCCGTCCCATTCAGGCCCTTCAGTGATTATCTACTATCACATGTACTACTATGATCAAACTTCAGTTTTATGAGCTGAAATATAGCAGTTACATGCAGAATGGACTTGCTGGAAACACTACAAATTTGAACCTCGACTGAAAAAGGCATTTGAACCTTGAGAGCTGGCACATGATATATTATACGTCCATTGTAGCAAAGTGGAGTACACTCGCTAACTGTAATGACTAACTCAGTGGCACATCGCGTTGTAGAAAATAAACTGATTTATCAGGGCATTGCACATACTGAAAGGTTTAGTTTAAGTTTGAATCAGATAACGGTGAGTTTATCAAAATACAAAAAATATTCGTTTAAACGAATACAGAATACCTGACTACACTTGAAGTTAGGGAACAATATGATTAATGGCACCATATCGACTCAGTGGTGACCCGGCGTCCCACACGTTTTTCAAACATGATGTCAGCTCCAAAAAATATGCGCAAATACAGTAATCATGCTTGTGACCTAACGTTTGATTTCACTGTCTAGTAAGACTGGTCATGTGAAGGTGATGTCACAGTGAAAACAGTTCTATTTTCATCTAATGGTTGTGATTTACGGGTACAGGTGTGGGCATGTTCCCCAACATTAGAAACGACAGCAACAACAACGATAATAATAATATGGGCGCTTTTTCCCAGTTTCTGGGCTCAGAGACTACACTTGAAGTTCAGCAGGGAACAATATGATTAAGGGCACCATATCGACCGTTGACCCGGCGTCACTGACGTTTTTCAAACATGATGTCAGCTCCAAAAAAATATGTGCAGATAACAGTAATCATGCTTGTGACCTAACGTTTGATTTCACTGTCTAGTAAGACTGGTCATGTGAAGGTGATGTCACAGTGAAAACAGTTCTATTTTCGTCTAATGGTTGTAATTAATTTTACGGGTACATGTCATAGTTTGGGCATGTTCCCAAACATTAGCAACGACAACAACAACAACGATAATAATAATACGACAGACGTACAACAGCGTGTGAAACACTTTTCATCGAATGTGCTTAATCCGTACATCAAAATCAATTACCCTTGGGTCAATATAATAATAATAATAATAATAATAATAATAATAATTGTATATTCGCTTTACCCAATTTCATGAATCGGCTCAAAGCGCCGCGAACTGAACCCAACACTGACGCACGCTCACGTGAATCGCACGCATTCTCTCACACACTGGACATAAACACATTACAATCACGTGGTGCGAAAGGTCAGCTCAGCTATTTAAGTTTCGGACTGTAGAATTGCATTCAGTTTATGTTTCAAATATTGTGGGTTGAACATTTCCAAAGCAGAGGGAGAGGAAGCCGGAGTACCCGGAGAGAACCCCGGCCGACGATCGGCCCGAATGATCGGTGCCACATACGAAAAGGAAAAATTCTTTGCCCCGAGTGGGACTCGAACCTCGAACCTCTCGCATTGATGACAAGTCTCTTAACCACTAGACCACCGACCGCCCCGATATATCGTCTAAAAGCATTGTAGTGATTGTGGCCGGTGTGAATGTTGTTCTGGAAGCTTCTAAACTGCTGGAACTGAAGCTGCTAAAAGCCTCGTAGCTCTTACCTAGCACACGACGTTATTTGGTTGTGGACTGAGGACCACTGAGCTAGATAGCACTGATTGGTGGCTACTTTTAGAAGATTTGTCCAGTGACAGTGTGATCGGGAATGGACCGTAGGGTCAAAGAAAGTCAGTCGTATTTCTCTACTATTAGAAACCACAAAGTCATGAAAACGGCCGCGATGGCCAAATGAAACATCCTTCTGTCTGGCAAACAGCCTCAGAGTTTTGAAAGCGGCAGTTTTCAATCTCAGCGGCGTTCAATAGAGGCTTTAAAACAACAACAACAACAACAAAAACAACAACAACCGCGATTACACTTTATTTGGCTTACCGCACTAGATATTTGAATAACGAAAAACACTGTCAGAGAGATGACAATATCAAGTTTTATGAAAGAACTGAGACAATCGTTTTTTGAACGATATACTTCAGCGTCGAGTTCAATAGTGATTGTTGAGATAGTGTCAAATTTCTTTACAATACCATTTGTATTTGGCCACCTTACTGTGCGGGGTACTTAACTTAAAGACGGTCACACACCCAGTCCTCTCATCCAGTCAGAGTGACGACCCTGTGTGTGTGCAGCTCACGAACACCATCACCAACAGCAACTACAACAACACGTGCATGTACATGTAGTATCAGATTTACCTGACTGCTGAAAGTTAAACTGAGTGTGTAAGGGTATGGATGTGTGAGTGAGTGGAACAGCTGTTAATATCCCATAAAAAAATTCCTAATGATGTAACTATGCATCTGGCAGTAAAGTTTATGTTTATGTAACCTAACTGGACGAGCAGAGAGAGAGAGAGAGAGAGAGAGAGAGAGAGAGCGTTGGGGCAGAGAGAGAGAGAGAGTGAGAGAGAGAGAGAGAGAATCCTCCCTATGAGGACACGGATGAGTTGTGTTTGTGTTTGTACAGAGTCCTGGCGCTTGGACACCCCGACCTTTGGTATTCCCATACACCCACCCCGTGTCTACCCGGCTTCGGGCCGGGACAGCCGCTTCTGTTTACTCTGTTGTCATAGCAACCCAACACACCATCTCGGGCCTCGTTCAGTTGGACAACAGAAAAAAAAACCCCGAAAAAAAGCGCGTCGTAGGTTGTATTGATTCCGTGTGTGTGTGTGTGTGTGTGTGTGTGTGTGTGTGTGTGTGTGTGTGTGTGTGTGTGTGTGTGTGTGTGTGTGTGTGTGTGTGTGTGTGTGTGTGTGAGAGAGAGAGAGAGAGAGAGCTTTCTGTCGACAGTATCCGTACTCGAAACGCGACGTGGACAAATAGCAGCAAAGCAGACAAATAGAGGCTAAACTTTGTAAAAGAAAATACTACTACTACAGCAATAACTGCATAGGCATAACACGAACTGTGTTTTAGTTCGAGTTAACCGTTCATTTGTTATTCGGCAGAAACACTGAATCAAGACACAGGTGATAATCGCATACCCGCGTCCGTGAAAATTGAACGCTTTTGACAGCAAGACTGAAACAGCACAAGGTGCTTTCCTGATGTAACGTGTCCCTATACGAAAAACAATATTAGTCAAATCTAGACTACTTACTTCCGAGTCGTCGTATGTCAATGTTACTGTCCCCCTGCGACTACGCATTAAGGATGGATGATACACCGACAGAAATAAATGAGGATATCTTGAAGCTAGGTTTAAATACACATGAATACCACACACACACACGAACGCACACACACACACACACACACACACACACACACACACACACACACACACGCACACGCACACGCACACTCACACACACACACACACACACACACACACACACACACACACACACACACTCAAAACAGAATTTAAAAAAAAAAACTGATGGTCCCGTGTGCATTTTTTTCACGTTATGTCCGAATCGCCAAAACCGGCCTGACATACTTAAAGCTGAAATGGCCGTTTGCACGAAAACGTTGTAACTGGCATGAATGAAAGAAAATTTTCAGGTGTAAACACATCCGTATTACAGACAAGACACGTGGCTAAACTGTGAAACAAATAACTATAGGCGTAAAGATGTTTCTTTCCCCACATTTGACAGTTTAAAGTTTATTGATTTTTTCACTTGCATTCAAATGCACGTAGCTACTAATGCAAAATAAAATGCTAAGTCTTTAAATTTGGTTTAGCGAGGGTCCTTCATATCTTGACCCATAGCCAAAGTGGGTACACTTAGTCCCAGGGCAAGGGTGGGTGGGTGTTTGGGGGTTTAACGTCCTTTTCCACCACATAGGGTGATATCAAAGACGGGGCAACGATGAAGAAGCCAGCACAAATATTTGGCCCCAGCCGGGAGTCCCAGGGCAAAATCTTGGACTAGCCGCGGGAAATCAAGACTAAATTTACCTCCTTGATATTGAAAGCAAGACCATGTCGCTATATCTCATCGAACTGAACGTAGAAATACACGTAATCTTGGCAACGGCCGGACATCTATATGACAGATGACCTATTATTATTATTATTATTATTAGATGAGACACGTTCAGATCACACGCACCCAAAACAGAGAGGAATAAACGCTATTCCCGTGAAGTTTATTTTTAACAAACAGCATTGGTGACTGCACCATAACCACAAAGTAACCCCTACCCAAATCCTCAGCCTAAACCTAACCCTAACGCTAAATCTAACACTAAACCGAGCTAAGCAGGCGAACTATATTAAATGAATGTGGCTGCATTGGTATAGTTCGCGCGATACGGCCCAAGGGTGCAAAGTATATTAACTCAGTAACTGAGCCAAACAAGACCAGCTTGTAGGTAAATGGAAATAGCATTGTCAGCTTGCACTATGGTGTATGCACATAAAGCTATGTCACATAAATCTAGCACGTCTGCCTAAATATAATAGTTTGCACATTATTTGGGCACTGAATAGGTTGGAATGTTTCTTTAAATAAATTGGGCGGTACTTGGTGACGTAACGAGCGGATTATTGAGCAGCATACTCTCCAAAGTTAGGTCCCTTCTCCGTAGACGTATACTGGTACAGCATAGCCACTGTATTCAGCAAAAAAAAAAAAAAAAAAAAAAAAACTTTAATTTCACCTAAAATGAAACTGATAAAACTGATGACATGTAATTCAAATGAAACGGTACACGGAAAGTGTATGATATCCGAGATCTTCGCAGTACGAACTTACTTGTTGCGCCTGACAATTATGCATGACTAACTTATGCTAGGTTGAAGTGGGTATCATAATCAGTAGTGTGCCTGTTGATACTATACAGCCGGACAGAACCAGAGTGGACAGGTTATCAGCTTGTTGGCATGGCACTAAACAAGGAAGTTAAAAACGCAATACACAACAACCACCAGTTACGGCCATTGCCTTGGAATAATCAGTAGCAGTTTGCTGACTTCTCAGGCCAAACAAAAGCCATTTTAGGCCATTTCGTGACGCATGATCCGTTTTTCTTCTAAATTTTACAAACAGAGAAACACACAGAAACTGGGTGTACAGAAAGGGACTAATAAGAAAATAAAACAGATTTTTTTTTGTGTCAGTGTTTTGTTTTTGTTTTTGTCTCCCGCGGAACTCAAAAACAGTGCACAGTGTATTTACAAACAAGAATTGATAGTTGTTTACTCAGTCGCTTTTTGTAATCGAGACTGTGACTGAGATGAATGAGTGTGAAGCGGCAGGAGGCTTGGCAGCTACTGCGTGTCGTTGTATTGCCCGGTGACTTGCTTCAGTTTTCATTAGTTGTTCCATGTTTCAAAATGCATTTGCCTGTAACATGAGAAATCTGTCCTGTGTTACTACTCATCAAAAATATTCAGCTAATTTAATTTAATTTAATTTAATTTAATTTAATTTAATTTAATTTCTGCTGGAGTTCCTGCTGGAGGTAAGGGGTCGTGACGATTATCATTACTGTTTTTACTACATCTCTCCTCTCTTGATATAATGTCACTGTTGTTCTTTCTATAGTGCTGTTGTTTCTTATGAGTACGAAAGCAAGTGAACTAACTAACTAACTAACTAACTAACTAACTAACTAACTAACTAACTAACTAACTAACTAACTAACTAACTAACTAACTAACTAACTAACTAACTAACTAACTAACTAACTAACTAACTAACTAACTAACTAGTATATTAAACAACTAATTAACTATTACATTAACAACTGGCTAGTTAGCTAGCTTATTGGCCAACTAACTAGTTTAGCATATTAACTAACTAGTTTATTAAGCAACCAACTAGCTTATTAACTAGCGAACTAATTAATTAACTAACCAACCAACTAACCCATAACTAACTGACTAACACCAGTAACGAGCGACTAAACTTCAGGCACAAACATAGATAAGTGAGAGGAGCGAATTTTGCTGGCAGTAAGTATACAGGCCAATGTACGAGTACAGGGCGTGGCCATCTAGTCTGACAACAGCGCAGATTGTATTGATATGAAAAGCTTTTAGCCCATATATCAGAGCTGTGTTCTACCGACTGTATGCATATTACGAATATGAGTCGCAAAGATGTGTGCACTGAGGCGTGTCTCCATTTATGGGTGGAAGATGGCCTCGCGGGATGGGGTGGCCTCCTACGGGTGGCGGTGCAGTTCAGGATTTTAGGATGTGGGACAGGAGTTATGACTAACCCGTCTCTCTGTCTCTCTGTCTCTCTCTGTGTGGATCAAGTTGGTTCTGTTTTACGTGCCGGCATGTGTCAGGTATACTGTGTACGTTTGCTCCAACGCCCACTCTCATTCCTCTTTCAGCCATGGACCTGAAGCCTAAGTTTTTAAAAGAGTCAGTGTGTGTGTGTGTGTGTGTGTGTGTGTGTGTGTGTGTGTGTGTGTGTGTGTGTGTGTGTGTGTGTGTGTGTGTGTGTGTGTGTGTGTGTGTGTGAGAGAGAGAGAGAGAGAGAGCGAGACGAGCGTAGAAATGACCTGTGGTTTGTAAAGTTGTTTTCTTTTTTTTTTCTTTTTTTTTTACTGCTTTATAATCCCTTTCGGGAAATTCGGGCTGCTTCCCCCGGGGGAAGCGCGTCGCCGCGGTGCAGCGCCACCCAATACCATTTTTTTAAAAACAATTTTGCTGGGGGAGGAAAGCCGGATAACCCGGAGAGAAACTCTCGATGAGCAGCCCGGCAGCCAGGAAAAACCGGTATCACATATCACAAACTCGGCCTGGGTTCGAACTGAACCCACGCTTCATCGTCATGACACTGGTGACGGCCGTTCAGTGGCGCAGCGGCTAAATCCGACGCGCTACCTTTTAGACCACCGCTCACCCCAAGGTTGTAAGAATGTGTCAACCAAATACGGAATCCGGTCTGCACTATCCGGTATGCAGATGCCGGAACAGATCTTATGAGGATCACATTGCAGTATACGTAATTATATATATGTACCTGTTTCATAACAGCAAAGTATTTCCATCAGTCAATACTGAAACAGAAAACGCGAAAGGCCAAATGCATTAACCACTGACACAAAACTTGACTTTAAAAGGATGTAGGGAAAAGTGGCACAATTTCATGAAACACTCAAACCCACTGTTTTGCATCAGTGTCTCCGACCACCGTACAGTCTGTACCTATTAAAAAAAACCAAAAACAACAACAACTCAAAAACAAGAACAAATACACTGAAACAACAACAAGAAGAACAACAACAACAACTTGAATTTTTATTGAGCATGTCATAAGCACGTCTTGTTTATGCTCAAACTGTTTTCCTGTACTTTCACCAGTGCAACAAAAGAAATCAGTTTAAACCAACAACAACAACAACAAAACCCCGCCATTTTTGACAGCCATAGATCACCATACTTTGTGAGTGAGAAATTTGGGCAAACGTTTCTAAATGTCAGGCGTACCATTACCGCGGGTTGGTCTTTACTGGAGAAAGAAATCGATGTGTAGCATAACAAGTGAAACCACCCAACAAGCGCTTCCATGTCGGTGTGTCTCCACCCGGTATATCGGTGCTGAGACTTCTCGCTAGGGACAGGTACAGACACTCTGGCCGACATATATGCGTGCTGGAAAAGGGCGCTAAACACCCGAACACCCACCCTGCCACCCCTGGCCGACATAATTATGCAGAAGACAGAAGATGAACACTGGGGGGGGGGGGGGGGGGGGGTGTGTGTGCGACACTGTGATGTCTGATTGGCGGGCCAGGTGTACCGTTTTTTTTTTGTTTTTTTTTTGGGGGGGGGGGGGGATAAGTGGTCTTGACAGGGTGTGAATACGTGCAATTATTAGCGATTTGCTTCCAAGTTTTATCTGGTTTAACTCGAAGGGGAGAACCCTCAGGAGTGCGAGGGGCTGGATGGGTGACGGTGGCTGAGGTCGTAGTATACCTGCCAAACCGGCTCCTCTCTCTCTCTCTCTCGCCCTCTCTGCTTCTGTGTGTGTGTGTGTGTGTGTCTCTCTCTCTCTCTCTCTGATGTGTGTGTGTGTGTGTGTGTGTGTGTGTGTGTGTGTGTGTGTGTGTGTGTGTGTGTGAGAGAGAATGACAACTGAATGACAGTGACAATGACAATGACAGTCAGCGACAACTGAAGGAGTGACAAGGACGAAAGATTAAGCACAGCGTCCTATCATTTTTCTACGTTGTCCTTGAGAGAGAGAGAGAGAGAGAGAGAGGGTGTTGCGAAATGTTTGCAAACAAACCATCGAGTCGGTCGCGCTACGCAGACTTTCGCAACCAACAGGCCACGCGTGTGTTGAAACCAGGCCACTACTGAGGGCAGTCTTTACACGTTATCTTTTCACTTGCTCCTGCATGCACTATCACTGACCGGACCATGGCGACTAACCAGTCAACTGACTGATAGGTTAACAGCTTGATCAAGTTTATTGTTAGCGATGATCAGTTCAAGTTTACGTCAGTCCCATGATTAAGCTGACTGACGGCTGATTGGCATACTTACTGATCACCGGATGACTGGGTTTGAACGGAATACTGGTTTACAGACAACCTGAGTTATTGAGTAACTACTACTTAGTAATTGGACCAGTCACAAAGACATCAATTACTGACTTGAGGCTAGCAATCAGATAAAGACAAATCAGTGAAATCGTCTAGCTCTCGGTGAACACTCGCATGAAATTCAGCCACTAGACATCCTTTGGCTGCACGTTTTGCTATGCTTGAACGCGTAGACAGCGTTCGTGCTTTGTGATGCAGACTGTATTTGGGACTGTTGTCAGTGTAGTGATGTCTTTCACAGGGCGTAGCCAGGCTCTGCTGCACATTGGACAAAGAGCGACAACCGAGAGTGAATTCCATCGATTTTTTGCAGCGGCTTTTCGGGGTGTGGCGAGGGAGTTGCTGGCCTTGCATGCATAGGTGTGTGAACTGTACTGATCATGAACATCCAATGCTGGTTTTACCAATTTCTGCATAAGCCTACTTTCATTTCCAGTCAACTGCTAATTAAGATACCGTTTAGAGAAAGTTTCGTGCTTCTTTCAAAACCACAGATTTGTGCTTGCCGGTTTAGTTGCAACAGTAATGGTTGCACCACAGATCACAGTGTAACACTTCAGTGATAAGTTAATTAATCTGCGTTTCGAAATACCTACAGTAATGCACTTTTCAGTACTCCGTGGATAACTAAGTTAAACCTTACCTGATTATATTGTCCACTAGAGTTTTGTTTTGTTTCTTTTTGTTGCGGCTGCTCTTGTTTGAGTTTTCGGATTTCTCACCGACTTCTGGGGGTTTCGGTTGGTAGATGGGTGGGTGGGAGGGAGGGGGTGTTCATCGTTTTTATTTTATTTTATTATTATTCTTTATCTTCCTCTTTTTTCGGAGAGGGGGTATTTTGTTTCACTGACGAATATGGTATGAACTGTGCTTGCTTCAAAGATGGCCACCGCACATTTTCATTTTTGCACATCCGATAAATCTGCCCTAACCCCCATAACGAATGCCATGTATCGATTTACATCAATTTAAGACAATAAGACATTTTAAGTTCAGACGACCGGACACCTGTCGAACACATGTTCAGAAACAGGAAAACGGGACCTTTATAACGCACTGTGCATTTTGACAGACCGTGTTTTTTTTGTTTTTTTTTTCACAGTGCTAGAATCGCACGTCACGGGACAACCAACAGATGGGCCTAGATCGAAATATTGAGTCTGTTCCAGAACTGTGGTGCTGGCTAATTTGGGATTCTAAGTTTTACATTGCACCGATCGTATCCGTCCCCCCCCCCCCCGCCCCCTTCCCCGCCCCTTCATCACCAAACCTCCCAGTCCACCCATCCCCCCACCCCTCACCCCCTTCTCTATTCTTCTCTGCCCTCTCTCGTATTTTCCCGTCGTACTCTCACCGAGTACGTTACGCTGACAGTTAATAGATAGTTGTGAATAGGGCACATAGCTGACAGGAGGCATGCATACTCCTCGCATTTCTATTGATGTTACCGCATTACACTAGAATGTTGCCAGGAAACAGAACTTCAGTCAATAGCAGGCCACCAGCAGAGGGGAAATACTAGATCAAACGTTTGACATATTCGTAAGAAGTCAAGGTAAGCTGTGACGTTGACAAACACGTGATGTGAAAATCACGTGCCGCGGTGGAAGTGAAGAAAAAAACGTGAACCTTCACATGGTAATGTGTTCATTTGAAATGGATTACAACTCATCAGAAGTTTCTTACACATGTAAGTGCAAAACAAAGCGGAATAATCATGCAAAGATGCGGTCAGTCGCAAATGGCGGAATACATTAAAACAAGGAAGCAAAAAGCAATGGGAGAAAGAAGAGAGAAAATAAGAGAAAAAGAAATACGCAAGATCCCCAGGGTGGGGTGGGTGGGTGTTTGGGTGTTTAACGTCCTTTTCCACCACATAGGGTGATATCAAAGATGGGGCAACGATGAAAAAGCCAGCACAAATATTTGGCCCCAGCCGGGATCGAACTCACGGCCCGAGCATTACAAGTCCAACGCTCTACCATTCCACCACCCCGGCTCCCGTAAGATCCCTAGAAGAATGCGAACAAAATGGTGCAAAAGGACACTTGCGGTTTGAGTCGTGTGTGTGTGTGTGTGTGTGTGTGTGTGTGTGTGTGTGTGTGTGTGTGTGTGTGTGTGTGTGTGTGTGTGTGTGTGTGTGTGTGTGTGTGTGTGTGTGTGTGTGTGAGAGAGAGAGAGAGAGAGAGAGTTTCCTCAGTCTTGTGAGTTGTGGGGGTCGAATCCCCATGGAAATCAAACTTTGAACAGATTTTCTCGTTACGTCTGTCTTCGAAGTTACATGCTGTCAACGAAGTACCCCATCCCCTCCCCTGTCATCTCTTTTGTTAACACTTGATAAATGAGGAAACTGAAAATAGACCGGCATTATCATAAATGTCGTAAAACCCACCAACATGTCATTTTCAACGTACCAGCTGACCTTTTGTGGAAGTGGCTAATCAAAAATTCGGCACAGCGGGGTTGCTCTGCTTTCCGTCGTCACGCATTGTGACATACAGACAGACACTTTTAATGAGGGCTTATTACACACGCTTCTTATTCATAATTCAACACAGCCGCTGGTCCCTTCATCCTATGTGGCGCTTGCCACTACAGCAAACATGGACTGGCCTACAGTGGTTTTTCAGCGTGTTACCTTTCAGTTCAAGGCCCAGTCTTTATGACGTTCATGCTGAGAGATCGCTCTGTCTGGCCTCACACCATGCACAGTGATAGCAACACCAATGCTGGTACTGAGCCAACAGAAGCGTACTTGGCAATGACGCGGCTAACACACTAAGCGAGAGTGTTGTTGTTGTTGTTGTTGTTGTTGGCGTTCCTCGGCTGAACACCCACAGGGTCATCCCCTTGGATGGGAGGATTACGTGTGTGACCGTTTTCTCCATTGCCTCGCCACACTACGATTTCGGAGGACTTTTGACAGAAATGACGGTAGTTACGCTTGGAGCTTACTATGGGTGAAGAGAAATCCCCACACAACAACGACAGCAATTACAAACATGTCGCTGTACTGTAACCTCACTGTTCTGGCCACAGTCAACAATGACAAAAACCTTGGTGTGAAGCGAGTCTGTTCTACGGATATGTACGAGTAAAGCTCTGAATGCAACACGGCGACGTCTACTGCCAGCGCGGACGAGATGAAGCTCCGTCAAGGCCTTGTCAAACGTAGAGTGCCTGCGAGGCACCCGCTTGCGTATTGCGCGGGGGGCAGTTGCGGTCATACGTTGCAAAACACTTATCCAATACACAAAGCATGGTCAGCGGCGACTCAAGTTGCTGGAGTGCCGAGGAAAAATAGGACCGTGCTCTATTCACTGGCGTCACGGCGGCGTCTGCTGGGAGTGCCCGCCACAAGCGGATGTAATTGGCTCTGAGGGCATTTCGCCGCTGGTAGGCCTGCACAATGGCAGCGTGTGAGGATCCTTTTAGCCGGCTAGTGACTGAGAGCTACACGAACGAAAGCCTCGCACTCGTACTCGTACTCGATGACGCGGCGACCATACTGAGCGAATTAGGAGTGTAACCACAGCCGCAGAATTTGTTCGACCGCTCGCGCAAAGTGTATCGCATTAAGAGCTGTACTAATCACCAACATAGAGTATTTCGAGCGTACAGGCGCACTCAAGAGCGAAACTGTTCTAAACCATAATCTGGCGCAGCGAAGATGGAATTAGCCCGTCAGTTTAACCGTGGTCGCAACGTTAGCTGACTTATACAATTGTGACATTTGCGTCGCATATACCCCTCTGATGGCTCAGTGCCAGTCTGTGACATGCTGTCGTTGTGTGGGAGTCTGTGCGATATTGGATATCCAACAAAACAGGTCAGAACGATCTGTGAGCCTAGAAATATCGGCAAATGGGCCTTTAACCACTTAGTACACTGGTCCGAATAGAACGGTGCGTAACCTTAGAACATCCATGATAATAGCGAGCAGGCTAGCTAGCTCAATTACCAGTGAATTTCTTTTGTATCTTCACAAAAGCGCAGACAGACAGACAGAGTATCCGGTTTCATTTCAAAGCATGGAGCGGAAGCGATGTAGCAATTGACTGCAATACAGTACATGCACCTTGTTTATCA
This sequence comes from Batillaria attramentaria, assembly GCA_018292915.2. NCBI lineage: Eukaryota > Metazoa > Mollusca > Gastropoda > Batillariidae > Batillaria > Batillaria attramentaria. Next base: position 496,094 of record JACVVK020000055.1, read on the forward strand.
CACAGCGTACCGCACACGAGTAGCCCACGTTTTGGACATGTTTTTCGGTTTTGGCCTTGTATGTGAAAATCAGGCAATATTTACGTATTCTTCACGACTCTTACTGCAGCAAACACGAGTAGAATCAAAGTGCAACACTCTCACTAAGCCAAATTTAAATCCATGTAGCCATGATTTTTTTTTTTTTTTTTTGAGTGAGTCCACTGGTGAACAACCCCATACTTACTTGGTAGGAATAGAGTTAATCCCGGCTGGGAGCCTGTGCTGCCCCCCCCCCCTCCCCTCCACGTTGCGCCGGCTTTGTTATCACCCGTATTTAGTGGAGAAGGACCTTAACCCGTAAAAGAAAGAAGCAACAGTACCTTCCCTACCTACCTTACAGCTTCCACGTCTTTCCGACGACTGTAATAAGATTTTTTTTAAAGTCATATTTATGGAACTGCTAGGATAGTTTGTTACAAACGGACCTCGAGCAAAAACGCACTTCAGCGCAGGCATTACTCTACCAGGCCGGCAAGACAGCGGTCAGTTTCGACTTTGTGTGTGTGTGTGTGTGTGTGTGTGTGTGTGTGTGTGTGTGTGTGTGTGTGTGTGTGTGTGTGTGTGTCTCTGTGTGTGTGTGTGTGTGTGTGGTGTGTGTGTGTGTGTGTGTGTGTGTGTGTGTGTGTGTGTGTGTGTGTGTGTGTGTGTGTGTGTGTGGTATAGGTGATGGTCAGTGTCCACATTACACTTACATCAGTGCCAGTGAATGAGAGAAACATTGGTGTGCATTTTCCCCATAGAGTGGTTTTCTTAGCCAAGGCCGGATTGTGACGACTGTCAATCAGTGACCAAACCCTTCAAAGAGGCCTCCCCCCCCCCCCTCCCCAGTAACGATGATTTTCAGACTAGTCACCGGAAAAAAATGAGAGGGTGGGTGGGTGGGTGTTTGGGAGTTTAACGTCCTTTTCCACCGCGTAGAAAAACGTGAGACTGGCTGACAATCGAGACTGGCTGACAATCATAGCTGGAACTGTTTCTGACCCCTCAGTCTAGACGAAGTGATCACAGAGTCAGACATGCAATGACTAGTGCGTTTGCTGACAGAGCTCTGTGTAGTTTGACTTCGCTCTAGCGGACTGTTTTTTCGTCATTGAATGAATGAAAGAAGAAGCAGGCACTGTGAGGTGACCAAAAGTGCAGGTACATGCAAAAGTGCAGACGTGGTACAGTGGTTACAGTGTTTCACCTACTGACCAGTCGGGTTCGCAAACGGCCAGCGATCCAGCTTGCACGCGTTGACCGGTGTCCAGGAACCACTGAGCCACCGTGCCGTCACAGCTACCTTCAGATCTGGACCGAAGAAATGTTCAAGTCACTACACCTCGCCACTCCTTCTTTCGTCCAAATCAGTTTTGAGTGAGAGAAACAGCTTCAAGTTAGTGGAATGACGTTGACCACTGAGCCACCGCGGTGCCCTCAATAGCGTCCAAATCTGGTCTGAGAATCGGCCACGTCTACCGCTGAGACACCGTGATTCCAAAGCATGTGTTATCGGATCTTGCAGTGGATGAGTGAAGCCTTGTAGGAAGCGATAGAGTTGACCATCAAACGGTATTCCGACCCGGCCTACCGACACTGATGTTAAATCATACGGCACTGGTATGGCCGGCACCTCTCCCGATGTGAACTTGCCGATATCAAACTGCCAGCTCACACTGAGAAAGCGGAGTGTCCAGTATGCAGTGTGTAACGGTCCCAGGACGGTTATGTCGGAGACTGTCCGCGCTGCTCGTGCCGGCGTGTGTACGCAACTCCCAGTACCGGTCTGTGTGGGACGCTATATCAGGCAGTGTGTTGCACTGAACTCTACCGCAGTCGTGTGCGCTGCTTACTGCAGTGGCGTGATGCACTGGGGCTGGGCGGGGTGTGCGGATGGGGTGGGGTAGGGTGGGGTTGTACACACAGGCAGGACACACGGGACCAGACTATATTCCATCACTGGATGCGTTTCTCTTTCAGCCTTTGGCCGGTAGCCCGGCCTACCCCGCTACGTCATTTCAGCCGGACTCAGTGACTTCATAAATGCAGGTCAATGTTCAGTTTTTAAATCTTCAGAAATTTTACAAAGCTAAGGTAAATCATCTTGCGCAAGATTTGAAAGAATGACATGTTCCCACTCGCCGGGGGGGGGGGGGGGGGGGCTTTAACGATTTTACTTGAGTAAAAGAACTGACTACGCGGCGGCGGGCGGCTCAAACGGGCACCCGGCTGTTCGCCGGCGCGAACAATCGACTGCACTACCGTTTGTTGGGGCCGGGGTGGTGGTGCAGCCAGCCTGACTACGGCAGTGCGGACACACGTGTAGCGACCACGCCCAGTAACGGACGGGTGGTGCCAGCGGCGAGACAGGGAGCGTGCGTCTTACTGTGACACTCTGTAACATTTATTGGATTTTGGTCCACGGTGCTTAAATCTCGACACAGCCGCGTTAGTCTCGCAATGACTGAACTTGAACTGATGCTACAGCAATTAATACCGGCGTCTATTGCTCTTAGTAACTTGTCGGTAGTCTCGTGATGCCGTACCTGCTGAACGGCAAATCCCACCCGAATACGGTCTCTGATCCCATGTCCTCATGAAACTGATCAGTGGATCTCACCCGTGCTTGCGCTAGCTTTCCAGCGTTGGGGCAACCGATTACACTGGGAACCGTAATTTGTGTAAACTACCGAGATCAGTATATTAAGCTGATTGAACACAAGTCGTACAGCCTCGGACGAGTATCCCACGTTTTCGTTCACTCAGTCTCCAGTTTTTGGTTTTGGCCCTGCCGCCGGTATGCGAAACTTGAAACGGGCAAGACTGACGTTTCATTACAGCAAACACGAGTATAATCAAAGTGCAACACTCCCACTAAACCAAATTCAAATCCTGATTTAAAAAAAAATTTTTTTTAGTGAGGCAACTGATGCACAAGTCGAAACGTACTTGGTAGGAATTGAGTTAAAGGCCCATTTTCCACTTATTCTGTGCTCACACATCGGTCTGAGCTTCTTTGTGCCGAGTGTCTAAGGCATCGCACCACTTGCACACCTGCACGGTGACTGCACTGATCTCACAGGCTGGCGCTGAGTCAGCAGAAGATTTTATGCGACGCGAATATCGAGGAGTCAGCTGGTGTTGCGGGCAACTGCTGATTAGAAGAATCTGAAAGGCTCACCTCAGGAGAATTCTATGCTCATACATTGTTCTGTTTGGCGGAGTAGTAGTACTAGTAGTAGTACTGAGTAGTAGTAGTTGAGATCAAAATACTCTGACAGTGTTTCTGAACTTGTATGAGTTTTTCAACATGATCTTTTTTGCCCTACATTGACTGAATCTGTGGAGTAATGCACACCTCGCGCCGCTGTTCCTGTGAACTTGATTTTGTAGATTGACCTCAGCGAGTGACGTCAGTCGCCCGTAGCGCATGTTTAACTTGCACGCGCATGCTTGGCGTTTAGGATGGGAGTGAAATCCCACAACACACAGACATCCAGCCCTGTCCAATACCTGGCGTCGGTAAACGGCTTACGATAAATCGGCAGTGATCCTTTTTTTTTGACTGGCGCCTGATCCCCCCCCCCCCCCCACACACACACATGACACTGTTGTGGGGAGAGAGAGAGAGAGAGAGAGAGAGAGAGAGCGCGCGCACACACACACACACACACACACACACACACACACACACACACACACACACACACACACACACACGTGCTAATTGTTAGACCCCACCCGATGCGTAAAAGAAACGTCAGTGTGGGGATCAGTAATGGCGTCACGAATGAACCCGGGCTTGTCCTAGAGGTCAGGTCATAACAGTAGTGCATGACCAATTAACTCTGCTGCGCTGAACCTTCACCTACCTTCCGATCGCCCA